>JAQGDG010000130.1:0-330175 GCA_029844215.1 Przewalskia tangutica
TAATTGAATCTCTATCCTTTCCTTTTCTACACTATCTACTTTGATTCCTCAATAGTTGGGTTTGGTTAGGACTCGCCAATTTGTTGTTATTTGTTGGAATATGATTAACGAGGATTACGCTATTTCGTTTCCAACCTTCTTCTTGGCCATTCTCGTTTAGTCCATGAAGCGAGCTTGAGTCTGCCTCGTGAAGCCCCGAGTATAACTTCTCATGATTCCTCACTCTTACTTCTATGGTTGGAGCTTCGATCCATATTGACGATGAAATCCATGTCTTAAGGATCCACCGAGATGAATCAAAACCAACGGTAGATCACGGCACAGCTTGTTTTTTTTCAAAAGAAAATAAAATAAATAATTTAAGAAACAAAAATAAAAACCAAATTAGAAATTAAAAATAGATAAATTTGATATTGAACTATGCCTAATCCAAACATGGCGCCAAAACTTGATCTGTGGTAAGATGCGCTGCTTTAAGCATGATAGTGCGTTATCGTATCAATAGTGATCTATAGTCTTTGATAAGGCCAAGATATCGTCCTCTGAGGATTAGAGTTCAAAAGTACCAACTATTAATATTTTCTAGTATCCCATTTGGCGAATTAATAATTGATTGTTTGGTTTTATAACCAGAATTATGAAAGATATTTAAATATAAAGAATTACTTCATATGTGATGAGAATAGAGGCTTACATGTATCCTGCCGTGCTCACTCAGCATGCTCTACTTACTAATGCACATTACTGTATGGTATTCTTCTTTTGAGAAGCGGGTTTCTGAAATACGTTTTATCTTTCGGGTTAGGTTCATACTAACACTTCGGCCCTTGATATGTTCATTTACACACGCTTCCGGTTGATAAAGGGTAACTTTATGGGAAGATTAAGAACAAAAACCTAGTTGGCCCAATCATTGTACGCTGTCATAAATTAGGGTTGTTAAGCCTCATCATCAGTAGCTACATAAATAATTGAAAGTATTTTCATCCCGATCAAGAATGTCTACCCAACTTGGCTACGACATATTCACAATCCCCGGCACGGCGGAATCCATTTGAAATCATATAAGTGATAATTAGTTGTCAATTAATTAATTACAAAGAATTCAAAGCTCGAATTATTGGATAGATCTCACTGATAGAAACAATAATATTCATGGCGTGACATTAATTTATAACATAAGTTTGAAGCAATCTCAACATGGAAAGCCCTACTAAAGAGAATTAGTTCCTAGCCAGTGACATGTGAAAACTTAATTCAATATCAGCAACATCAAAGCTGAAATAAAGTAAAAAGAAAGAAAGAAAATTACTAAGAATGAGTCTCCAAGCCAAGCATCCAAGGGTTGTGTTGTAGGAATATATTCTGAGGTGGATTGGTGGAAAGGATGGATGTATAGAATGGTGAATGGTAGAATGGAGAATTCATAATTCTTCTAATGATGTAAAGTATTTATAGCCAAAGAATCCTTTAGGTGAAGAGGTTAGAGATTTTGTAAGGTAGGAAAAGTTACTTAGAATCCGCACCCAGGTGGGGTTTTGCAGGTAAGGAAAAAGTTCCATCCCTTTAGGTAGGAAAAAGTTATCCGGCTTTAGGATTCTGAAAAGAAACAACATCGTTTAAGCAATTTCGCCCGGAAGCTTACGCCAAAATCCAGCGTCTGGCGCCCATGACCTATGATGGCCAATAAGCGTGGCCGAAGATCAACAACTTCGGGCTTTCGACCGCATTTGTTAGGCGCCAGCGGCTTTCTCTTGCGGCCAAGCGCCAGTAATTCAATCTTTGCATTTTAGCCGAATTCCGGATTTAAATTCGATCTTTTCTCGTCCGGACTTCCGACCGATTTCCTCTGCATAATTCCGGAACTTTTGAACTTACGTCTCTTGTGCACTTTTGAGTGTGCAATTCCATCTCACCAGCTCATTTCCTCTTCTTTTCTGTGCCGCCCATTTCTCCATTTTTGACCATTTGTGTTGACCACCAAGAAAAGAAAAAAACGACCCTAATACTTTATACTAAACATAAACTAAAAGATGAGTAAAATACTAACTAAAAATGACTCAAAAAAGTAGCCCATATAAAATACTGCCGATCATGTTTCCAACAAAGGAGGTTAGGAGAAGTCTTTCGTGTGCGATGATGAGTCCCTGAAGTGGTCCTCTGGAGTTGAATATTACGTGTTTGAGTATTTGTTTGTATTTTGATTTTGAGGAAGGTGTGTTTGTGTGTTGGACAATCACGGCACGCTTGAGAGCTTTAAAGAATATCATTTTGAATAGGATGATGCACCCCATGACCGTTGTGTCATTAAATGCTTCCATTGGTTGTGTATGAGAGTCTTGCATTTACTGCATTATCTCTGCATCCTGTCCATTTGCGTTGAATGGCGTACTCTAAGTACCGATCATCATGGAAATACTCCTTTGAATCCTTACAGGTCATTTTGCAGCACGAGGAGTTAAATCCTCTTATTTTGCATGCCAACGAATTTCTTTAAGTTCTATCTTGTTGTAACTCCTCTCTGTTCCGCGCTATGGACATAGTCTTAACTTGAGAGAAGTTACATTTTACTGAAAACAATAACTAATGTTAGCAGGAAGATAGAAGTAGTATCCTTGTTTCCTTGGATACCCCACAAAATAATACTTCTCGCACTTTTAGATTCAATTTATCAATAAACAACTTCTTTACATATGCATGGCACCTCGAGGATCCACATGTGGCTAAGTCTGCACGACTGAAGCACATACGTTCAGCATATCTCATATGGAGCTTTCTCTTGACTTTGAAGGAACTATTTTCAAATATATATTGAGCTTTGCCAATGCATATCCCCATAGGTATGTTGGTAAGTGAGAAGTTCATCAGTGGATCTAATCATATTTCTCCTCTCATCAACATCATTCGTTTGTGGCATTCGGGAGGTGTCCATTGTGAGTTGAACTCCACCGAAAGCTTCAAGTAATACTTAGGAATTCTTGCCAAAAGTATTCACCTCTCGATACTGATGAAGAGTTTTAATATTTGTTTCCAGTTCTTCTCCTATCGACTTGTACTCCATTGAATTTCTCAAAAGCTTAGAGACTTATGTTTTAAGCCCAAGATACACATGCTGAGCGAACATAGAAACTAAATGCAACAAAGTGATAGAATAAAGAAAGTCTCCGCTTGCTCTTGAGTTGAAAACGGCCCATACCTCGGTATGGACTAACTTTCGAAGCACCTCTTTGTACACACCACTTTCTCGAAGAAAGTGATTTGGACTAATCATAATTTTCTCTTAAACAAGATTCCCCTGATTACCATATGACTCACAAGTCAAATGGTTTCTAGGTAATCTAATTTCTCCAATCTTGATATCCTTGATTCATTGATGTGACCGAAGTCTCTCTGATGCTTATAAGTAGGTGAGATTTACAGGAATTGCCCTAATTTTAGCTTTCGATTTATTTTGAATATTGAAAATTTCATAGCTCTGAGTTTAAAACATATAATAATCCATCCTAAGCAGGTGCATTTCCACAAATAAAACCATTATAAAATAAAGTACGTAATTTCCATTGTGTAAGTAATAAATGAGGAAAACCCGCCAATGTCTAACGCTAGGGACCTCATTACATGTATTCAGATGCGTTAACGAGGAACAAAATAATAATTATTGAGTTCTAAACAAAGTCGAGAAGAGGTAAATCTGAGTCACATAAGTCCCGGCGCGTTCGGCATCCCAACTCTTGCTTTCGGTTTCCCGGCGGCGTGATGATATACTTCCCAAAGGTGACAACCCTTTTCTTTGTCAATTAGCCCCACTGCGCATTGTTACAAATGTGTGAGAGCCTGACCGATATCTAATACCCAGCGGTGAGAGTGGACCCCATAGACATATTTATTTCAATAACAAACATACAACTGCAGCATCCGGTGAGGGCTGACACTTTGTGTTTTGTCTCCACTAGGGATCTGCACACAATCCTTGCTTCCAATGCCAGATTCTCTAGCTTGCAATTGAGGCAATGACATCGCGACTATCTTGGCCTTCTTTTTGAACAACTCTTGAGAGGTTTCATAGTTGTGGGTGTAAGCGGCGGCAACATGTTACCCTTCTTCTTACGCATTCTGCCCTTATGCTTGAAGTTGCTAGACAGTAGATCATGAGCACGCTGTGACTACGCTGGAGGTGTGAGCGATTTAAAAAGGTGCTTTAACGTATTATGAAGCTCACAGGAGACTCGCTTTGGTTTCATTTCATGTTATAATTCACAATAAAGTTCTCAAAGAAACTGAGGAAACGAAGTTCAAGATTAGATTAACATAAACATTTACGAGGCATCTTCATTCCAATCGAGATCCAACTTTCTACGATTAATCGATAATCTTTAAAACGTATGTTGTGACAGCTTTTGACCTTCGCCAGTTCAACTTACGATGTTTGAAGAAGTCTCTCAGCCATTTCGTACTCGTAGATACGAGGCGTGAGTCATAAAAACTCTTGGATGTTTCTAACATCTCATTGGGGCCACGTATTTTCATATTGTGCTTAGTAACTGCAGAGTCTTAAAGATAACATGATACATTGTGCGCAATAAGCGTCATCGAGATGTTTTTGATAGAAATTTCAACGCCTTGTCCGAAGAAGAGTGTATGCTAGTGCAGAATCTTGATGTGTTGTAGGGTGTTGTATCTAATACATACTCAAATCTTTTCCTAATCATGCGCTTATCAAACACTGGAATTTCTTAACCTTGATTAGGAAAATTGGCTCCATTATAAACGTTATTCGTTTGACCCAACCAATTTAAGTAATGCAGTTCGACATTATGGCGAAGAAAGGATAGACTTGATTAACATTCTAACACGAATTTCCTATTCGAACACACGTTCGTTAACTAACTAACATGGTCTTTAGTATAATTAGCTCCCTATTTTAACTTACTCTTTTACCTAGTGAAAGAATCTGAGACTAAAGTATCAAATCACGATTAAATAACTAACATAGTCTTTTAGTTCAATCTTTCCTTAAAGATAATATTTCCTAAATGCATAATCCACTCTTGATTTATTGTTGACAACTTATCTTCCAGATAAAGCGGCAACGTAAAACAAGTGAAGCGAAGGAGACTGAAAGTGTTCGCTAGGAAATAAGGATCTTTGAAGTGGAAGATTGCAAGAAGAAAAGATTTGAGGAAATGTCGAAATCATACAAGTGTTTTGAGAGTGTGTTTACTGCAAATAGACCTAAGGCCTCATTTTATAGTGTTGAGAAGATGACCCTCCAGATAGCCAAGTAATGGCCTTGAATGACATGTAATGACCTTGATTATAGAGGTTTAATTGACTAAATAATGGATTTGAATTTATTTGGGAAGTAATGTGAGGTTCAGCCTGCCTCAGAAACCAGCCAGAGAGTCATGTATTTTTCGTCTCCCAAATTCACACATGGCGGTTTACGGGCGTCAAGCGCGCGGCAACCATGCGCCCCAGGAGGCACCGCGGCGCTGCTCAACATCCGATGAACCAACTAGAATTGAAATGCGCGTTTAGAGTCTCGACCGCCGGAAGGCATTGCGGCGCTAATTAAGTTACTTGAACACAAACTACATTTAGAGTCGGCTCGGGGAGAAGCCCAGCGACGGCTCAGGAAGAGAGGCAAGCCTGTGGCCCTAACAAGGCAGCAATACTTGCCAGCCGCCAAGGCTCAGTAGCCCCAGCGTGGCAGCGGCCCGTCACGACTTCGGTTCATCTTAAATGCTTTAACACATCGTGCCACTTCATCCGTCATTTACTAACGTGGAACACATGTCATTTGGCCAATAACCGTCCATCGTTTCTTTGTATCAAACATTTTACTTTACGTGCAAAATACTCTCTTTCACTAATGAAATTTCTGATACTTGACCTTCATGTGTGCCGGTATTGTGGAAATGATGTTTCAGGCGTCACAGAGGCCTCCTAATCGTTCGAGTCATAAATAATGGATTAAACTTAATTCCTATATTTAGTAAATTTTCAATAATATTATCCTTGAAAGAATCGATTCACTCAAATTGGTATTTCTCCTAAAGTGTAAGGCTACTCATGAAATGCAGTGTGGTTTATTTGGCTTGTTTACTTGATGGTTCCTCTTTCTTCTTCACACATACTTTTGTGATGACTTAATAGTTGTCTCTTCACTTACTCATTCTCCTTTCTACTATAATCTTATCAGGTTCCATGTGATAATATTTGGGAAGTCAATTTTTATTGCCGCTTTACATATTCTGGACTCTCCTATTGTTTTCTTTTGTGGGAGTGCCACGTTTGTGTGCGATTTCCAACTCACTTTTCTTTGGCTAAATCCTCCAGCGGTATTGATGCTCTTTTCTTCTTTTGATAAAAATCTTGCTTTGAGTCGCTTTGAATCCTGCTTCATCACATAATATAGATCTTGATTGGTTTGTTTGGTCATATATTGTATTTGTTCGGTCTCTGGACATTATTCATTCTCTTAGTGGAGGACCAAGTTTCTTTACTTTTCTACCAACATTCTGATTGTTGTTGTAGGCACCTGGAGGATTTGACTCATTGGATCTTTCTTTTTCCATTTTGTATACTTTTTACAAGTAGTCTTCATCTTCGTTCATTATGTGTTGGGAGAATCCTTGGGAGTTGAGACATTGCATTACTCCTTTTGTAGGCTTTGGTAAGAGGATATTCCTTTTAGTTTTATCATGTGTTAAGACCTTTACACATGCTTCTAGTTTTCTTTTTAGCTTTTCATGCTCATTTTGAGAGATGCATTTAGTAATGCCGTTTAAGGTTGGGTTCTTTTATGGATCATACCTACTCACTTTGTCTACAAAGAAGAGGTGTCTAGATTTTCCTTTCTTGCTTTTGTTTATCTGTCTTATGTATTTTCTTAACTTTGCTCATCTTAACTTCAGCAGAGTGTCATGTAATTGCATGTAGTCCTTAAATTAAAGACATTGTTCATCCATAAACCTATTTGGTAGGTCTTTTTCTTTGTAGGCCCGTTGTTGTTGCTTAAATCGGCATTTATCATCTTTGTTAACTCCTTCAATTGCTTGAGCTTAACTTTAATTTTAATCTTGTCTAAGGAAAAATGGCTAGAATTCTTTGAATTTCATGTGTAACTTCTAGGGTTTTGTGGGTTCGTTCACGCGTGAATTTGAAAATTTATGTTTTAAACCGAAGAGGTCAAGCTGTAGGATGATTATACAATGTAAAAATAAACACAAGCAAGAATGTAATACTTGACGAAGACTTACATTGATAGTAATCTGAAATTTTTGAAGCTTGTGTAGTCAGAAGTCGCCTTGCCGATAAACCCTCGATATGCAAGTCAAAGACAATGATGTAATTTTTCCTTTTGAAAGCTAGGAATTCAGAGAGTTTTGAGAGAGTTTAATCTTATGAAAAGATGGTGTAGAAAATATGAGGCTAAACCCTGTATATATAGCTGAATAAATCAGCTAGGGTTTCCCTCGTGGGCGGGCCGAAGCGAAAGCAGAATGGGTCGTTGGACCCGCTGGGCGCGTGTCGCGCGGGGCGAGTAAGTGGCACCGCGATGCTATGGCATCGTGGCCACTCACTGCGTCGTGGCCTGCTCGATTTTGTTTCATTTCTATTTTATTCTAATGTCTCGGTCATCAATGAACATTTATATACTCTCTTATTACGTCATTGAATCAGCGGAAAAATTGACTTAGTGTTGCACTTGGGCCTTTACATATTGGCACTAATAACATTAGGATATGTGGAACTCTGAAGCTGCGGAAGAGCGAACTCAATATGTAAAGTTTAGCTACGAAACATGTGGCCCGAACCTCACTATGTGGAAAGATAAAATCCTTTCATTCATGACCTCAATCGAAGCTTAGGATTTGTCAGTGTCTATTCAAATGGTTTGATCATTATAACTCATCTATATTAGTTGACAAGCGGGACCGTATCAAAGGCATTGTACATTGCATTGGCCAATGACTTAGTCGACCTAATATCTTATGAGTATCAGTGTTAAGCGAATATACATTCAAGGAATGAATCTAATCTTGCCTCGCACACCCTGGCCAATCTGCTTGTGTGCACCCAAAACAAGCGCGTCTCGACCTATAAGGTATTTGAGCTTAGGACAGATCAAAGTACATTACTGCAGTGAACAAGGTGATATTGACCTCAAGTCTAAGGACTTATATCTCCGTGCGATGACATATAACAAAAGCGATTACATCGGGGTATACCAATACTTCAACAAATATCTATGTGTCCATCATGAGTTGACATAACTTGTAGCAAGTGAGACATACTACGTCCACAAGGATATGGCGCAGACCGCGTATCGGCGTATCACGTATCATCGATATCTCCTCTCGATGATCATTAGTCTAGGTAATTTAAGGTTCGTTATAACATTAATTCTTACATCATTAATAAACATGTAAACCCTATGGATGCATTTATAGAATATTATGAACAATCAACTAATAATTCAACAAATGCAAATGCCATAATATTAATCATCGTTAATATAAATATGAATGTGTATAAAAGTACATTTTGTCTATCTGATTATGCATTGGACATACATGTACTTTCAATCTCAACTTGGCCTAGAGCCAATCACGACATATCTAATATCATGTTCTCCAAATGACCATTATGTTTCATCAGCTTAATGGTTTAGTAAATGGAGTACGCTAGATTATTGTTTGTGGGGAGCATGTCTATCTAATATCTTGACCTCAATCATCTCGGAGAATATGGTACTTCCTACGGTATGTTTGTTTACGTTAGTTGATCTTGGTTCCTTTGCTTGTATAGCACTAGTGTTGTCCTGATAAATGGTTATTGGACAACTAGTACTCGGAATAACTCTAGTTCCTTGAGAACTCGGAAATCGCGAGCTTACTTGGAGTTTCGATCCGACCAATGTACTCAGGTCGATTAGTCGAATCAGCGATGGTAGCTTATTTGGAACTCTTCGACTCCTTTGCTCCTCTATTTAAAATGAGCGTGTAAGCGATGAGATTGAAATCATCAACATGCGTAGGAAACTAGAATCAGTAAACTAGTGGCAACCATCTTATCTCTCCATAGACTAAGAAGTAGTCTTTAATGCGTTTGAGATACTTAAGAATACTCTTGGCGCTTTGCCGGTGTTCCTCACTAGGATTATCTTGGAATTTACAAGTCATACTAAGTCAAAGGCCACATCGGCCTAGTACAAGTCATGACATACGTGATCGATCCTATAAGCGAAGCATATGAGATCCTCTACGTGCGCTCAGAGTTCTCTGACACTAGAAGGGCATCCTTCTTAGATAACGATGCCTTGACCCATTGAAAGACGCCTTTCTTGGAATTCTCCATTGAGAAGCATCTAAGCACTTTGTCTATGTAGATTGATTGTAATGACCCAAAATCTATTAGGTTTATCTCTATAGATCCTAATTCCCGAGAATGTAGCAAGCTTTACCTAAATCCTTCGTCATGAGTCTTGTACATAATCATGGCCATTTGCATGAGAGTCTTATTATCTCTCATTATCGATATGTCATCAACATATATAATAATGAAGACAATACCATCATCCTTTGCGTTTCTTTATAAACACAAGGATCCTCTTGCTACGGCGAATCAAAAGATTTGATAGCCTTGTCAAAGCAAATGTTTCAACTCCTAGAGGCTTGCTTAAGTCCATAAATGGACTTACGCAGCCTACGCATCATTTAGTGCGGACTGGGATGAATAACCCCGGGTTGTTTCATATACACTTCCTCGATTAGATTACCGTTAGGAATGCATTTTGGCGTCCATGCGCAAATGTCATAATCATAATGTGCAATTATCACAAGCAAAATCGAATAGACTTTATCTTAGCCATAGGTGAAAAGGTCTCATCATAATCACGCCGAGAAGAGTAAAATCTTTAGTCACTAGTCTAGCTTTATAAGTGAACGCTGTCGGATCGTCAATCTTCTTCTTGAAGACCCGTTTGCATCACATGGGTTTAACCCATTTTGGCAAATCAACCAAGTTCTACACTTGATTGATATACATAGATTCCATTTGGCTTCTTTCCATCTCCTCGAATCAATGTCTAGCATTGCTTCGTTGTAGGTTCTAGGCTCTTCATCATCTGGAATATCTAACTCATTTTGTGTTTCCACAAGTAGATTTAGTCTTTCCGGAGGACGATGAGTTCTAACAGACCTACGGAGTTGAGTATCTTCTTGATTCGATTCTGGTATGTTACATTTGTGAAGTATTGGTTTTGTCTTGTTGATCGATCCGGTATTAGAGCTTTAGAATATCATTTTCATGTCTTTCTGAATGGGAGGAGAATGCCCAGTGCACTAGCTCCCGAGTTTGCGCAGAGGATCTTGCATTTCTGCATCTCTCTCGTAGCACTCCCCACATTGGTGAAGGCGTGCCACAGTACCCGATCTTCGCCATAAGCTCCTTTGAATCCTTGCCTTATTCACGGCAAGGTTCAACCTCATGTTACTTTGTTCTTGAATTTCTTGAGTTACATCTGCATGCAACTCCACTTCTTTGTAGACATATTCATCTTGAAAAGTTGTGTTTCTACAAACAAATATCTTATGTTCTCCGGAAAGATAGAAATAGTATCCCTTAGTTTCCTTTGGATACCCAAATAACATTTCTCACTTTTAGACTCCAACTTATCAATGATCAACTTCTTGACATATACAGGACACCCCAGGGCCTCATGTGTCTAAGTGATGGCTTCTTGCCACACCATACCTCATATGACATCTTTTTAACTGATTTAGAAGGAACTCTGTTCAGAACATATATCGAGGTTAGAATAGCATATCCCCAAGGTATGTAAGAAGAAGTGAAAAACTCATCATGGAGCGAACCATATCAAGAAAGGTTCGGTTTCTCCTCAGCAACACCGTTAAATACAGTGGTGTCTCGGGAAGTGTCCATTATGAATGAACTTCATATAGCTTTAAGTATTCAGAAATTCTTTACTTAAGTATGCACCCCAGCGTCGGATCGAAGAGTCTTTGTCACGACCGAGCCGGGCGCGGTGCCCTACCCGGGCACCGCTTACAATCATCTGACATAATAAAGCTGCGGAAGATAAATAACCACATTTTTTTAAACCAAGGCCAAGCCGATAAATTTGCCATAACATAAAAATTACCCGAAAGGTCTACCGGTTTAACAATGTAAAAACAACTACTGCTTGATCCATTACAGATGAATACTGACCTCTAAGATTTGAACAAATACTATGGCGGGACAAGGCCGTGGTACCACGAATATACATATGCCATGACAACTCCGGATCATTGGAGCCATCTCTAAATGCTGAACGAGGATCATAAGCTCGCGGATCCACAGCGTAATACTAAACTGCCACATGAACCAGGCCCGAAGGAGGTCGATTACAAATCTAGAATATGGAATAGAAATGAGTCTGATAAACAAATCATAGCGTACAAAGAATGACGGAGGCAAGTATAAAAGGGTGCATACCGGATCTGCAGTGTCATTACCATCTAGTGAACTTAATGCGTACCTTATTATCTTTTCCCGTTTTCAATAAAAGATATAGTCACCTTCTTACGTACATACTTAGGAAAATCGTCAAGTTCATTACCGTATAACTTACTTACCTTGCATAACATAATCCAGGCCTTTTTATGGAGGGCGCTATCTTGCCGGCCCGATGCGGGGCGATAAAAAGTCACATAGTCGCCCGTAAAGGTATCTTGCGGCTTCATTCACAGGGGCGGTAATGTGAAATACGCCCGTAAAGGTATCTTTGCCGGCCCATTCACAGGGCGCGGTAAAGTCACGTAGTCCGCCCGTAAAGGTATCTTTGCGGCCCATTCACGGGGCGCGGTAAATCGCATGTCTGCCCAAAAGGTATCGCCGGCCCATTCACGGGGCGCGTAATTTCATATAGTCGCCCGTAAAGGTATCTTGCGGCCGTTCTCACGGGGCGATAATGTCATATAGTCTACCCGTAAAAGGTATCCTTGCGGCCCGTTAAGGGCGATAATGTCATATAGTCTGCCCGTAAGGTATCTTGCCGGCCCATTTAGGTGCGATAAGACATATAGTGCCCGTAAAGGTATCTTGCCCGACCCGTTTAGAGGGCGATAATGTCATTATAAAATTGGGAATTTAACCCAGCGTACTACGTACCTCTACTCCTTTACAATGTCTCTTTCAAATAAAACTTCCAAGATACTAATAACAGTAGTATCAAGTCATAACTACTTTTCAAGAAGTCGCAATACCTTTTAGAAATACATTTCTGCCACAAATCAAGTGACTTCTTTCTTTAAAACCTTAAGCAATTGGTACCTTTAAAACAATTTGCCCTTCTTTATTTCAAATCATTTCTTTGCTTACATTACTGAAGAAAACCATTCTTTTAATCTTCCATAAAGTTATTATAACCAACTTCCCATAACAGGTATAACTCTTTATATCTTAGACAAATTCATTTCTTTTATAGCAGAGACTTATGCTTTCAAATCAAATCACATAGCTTTCAAAATGCTTCAAGTCTCTTAACTTTTAAGAAAACAAGTTTCTTAACTTTAGAATGGCAAGAAATCAATACTTTCCAAATCAAGTATTCTATACTTTTAAATCAATTCATTTCTTCCTTTAAGAATCGAGTCCGTAACTTGAAAAATAAAGTCCCTTAACCTTTTAAAAAATTGAGGTTCATAGTCTTTAAACTTCATCGTAAATTCTTATAAATTAAGTAACATATACTTTGATGCGTTGTGAATAAGTTATACTTATTTATAACGATCTTAATCAAGTAGCCATGATCACAGAAAATGTAATACAATTTTGTCTTATCTTAGCTTTTATGCGGATGGATAATTCTACTCATTTTTAACTTAATTGATTGTCATTACATTTTCCTTTATTAACGCTGCGAGTGGCTTGTTCGATACTTATTCTCATTTGTCGCGGTAACTTAGCCAAGTCAACGGCTCCAAATACCTCCTGCGACTCTTTAACATCCCCATAAGACTTGGTAGAACTTAGGATAACTTAGACATAACCTTTTCGTAGAGTAATCAACATACATACCTCTTAACTTACAGAGTAGAAGGAATCATGAAATATTACTACATGTATATTCAATACATAGAATCATGTCGAAAGAAGGAAGAGGTTCACATACTCGCGACGATTATCGACAAATAGCAAAATGCTCCAAAGTACCTCAACCTTGATAGCTATTCCATCCTTAGTAGAATACGCTATACTTAGTACTTGACTATAATGACCATACGTCCGTTAAACCTCTAGCTTCAAGCGTAGAATATTCTAAGTGCAAAGTCACTAAATTCTAGGAAAATCGGATAACACTTCCTTTGTTTCTACATACTTTGCCACCTTTTTCAAGGCGAATTCAATAACCAAACATGCCACGTTTAAGGCTCAATGCAACAACCAAATCAAAGGGGATTACCACGCTGTCAATGCGTGTAAAATTCGCCCGATTAATACCAACTAAGTCCTTAATCAGGCCATTCTCGGCTAACTTATTCAATAACACAAAGTCATTTCAATTCTTTTTCAATCCAACTTCTTTGGTCTAACATGTTATATAATCATAAACAACTTAATTATAACCACCTTAATCAATTCTTTAGATAACAAGCGGCGACTAAACTAGTAACTAAATTGAATTACAAACTTAAAAGGCTAAATCATGCAACTTTAGTTCCATCCAAATATTCCATACATATATCATTCTTCATAATATAATCCACATGATCATTTCTAACTCTAGTAAATCTTGAATTATAATAAAGACGGAGATTATTACCTCCTTAGCTCAAAATGATCCAAAACCCTAAGTCGATCTTAGCGACTCGACTCCTTTTCTTGACATTCCAATCCATTATTTGCAACCCTTAGAAGCTTGTGAAAAACTCTCTTCTATTTCCAACTTCAGAGTTGAAGAACACCTTGGGTTTCGCGCTTGCGACTAACGTAAAAATGCGGTTTTTCCGGGATCTTTCTATTGAGATATCCTTACAATACCCTTAGGAACCTTGGGTTAAAGTCTTGTGAATTATGATCCACATTTGCAAATTTTTTTGTGTGGAAAATGCTCAAAGCAGAGCACACTACTATGAACAAGAATGTTGTGAAATTTTCTAAGTGTTGGAAGACTTGTCTTGCTACTAGTGTGCTTATATAATACATTGGATGGTCTAGATTATAACACTTGTAAAGTTTGGAGGGAAGAGATCAAGCCAAGTGCCCGCGACTTAGTCGACAATATCAAACTCTTAATTAGGCAAGACTTTGTCATCTATACATTGGTCAAATGACCATTTTACCCTTGCTTCAATTTCATCCAAGACCAATGTGGGGGTGCCGCGTGTCGCTCTCTATTAGTCCATAAAATTTCGTAACCTCGTGGGTCCCACAAAGCGTAAAATTCCTCGGGTGGGCCCCACGTGACCAATTCCGTAAAAAATATTTCCATAATGATAATAAGTTCCATACTCTTCAATTAATGCATTTTGAGAATCTAATTCTCACCGTGAACATTCCTCGCTTTCAGAGCGTTCGGAAGATTTTCCGTCGGAAAAACAATTCTTCGCTTTCGTGCCACTTTTCAAGTCTTGTGTTCCTTACGTGCATTCTCTTAAACATGTCACGGACTTACGGGATGTGATCTTGATACTTCTTTAGAGTTGTTTCTCGAACACTTAAACTCATTAAATTTCGAGGCCTCAGGTTGTGTTTCATAAGATCTACGTATCCATACCTTGATAAGTGAGTCGTAAAAGTAATGAAGTAAGAGAAACCTTCTCTAACGAGTTGAAAATGTTCCACATACGTCAACATGTACTAACTCAAGCACCTCTTTTGGCACGGATCCCTTTCCGAGAAAGAGGTTTAATAGTCATCTTACCACTTCAAACAGGATTCATGGTTACCGTAGATTGCAAGTCAAATGGTTCAGGTAATTTAATTTCTTCAACAGTTTCTATCCTCGTTTGATTGATATGACTAAATCTGCGATGCCACAAGTAGGTAGAATTTCTTTCATTTAACTTAGCTCTCTTTTATTTTGTACATTAAAAATTTCCTGCGGCAGTTTAATGTATACAATCCATTCCTGAAGGCGCAATTCCATACACAACATTATCATAAGCCAAAATCATATTGTTATTATTAATGCAGGAAAAGCCCTCGATGTCGAAGCGAGGTGAAATAATGTTCCTTGTCGAAGAAGGAACATAATAACAATTGTTTAACATTAAAATATTTTGGAAGGTAAATCTAATCTATAATCTCCACGCTCAACATCAACTCATGCTCCGTTTAGGCCTTGCGCGGTTCACCTCGAGGTCCGACCTTCGCTATTAGTTAGCCTGCACATTTGTACAAATGTCGAGCCCTGTGGTATCTAGTACCCGGGAATGAGAATCATTTATAGATAGATTAATTTAAATTACAAACATACCTTGTCATTTATAGGATGGTGCACTGGTGACATCCTCCTCACAGAGATGCTGACCCTTCCTCCAATGCCCTTCTGGTGCAGTTCATGCACACATCAGATGCTAGAAATTTCTTCTTCTTCTTGCCCCTACTTTGGGCTTTATTGCGCTATCAGACAATGCTTTGCCTTCCTCTTATGTTGTCCTTACGCTTTCGGTTTGAGATAACTAGAGGAGCCAACCATCAGAATAGGTTTGCTTTTGGAGATCGAAGATTCAAAAGTTTTCAGCATATTGTGCAATTCTGGCAACTTCGCCTTAGTTCCATTCATATTTATAATGAAACTCTCAAACGAACGTGTAAGTGAATGGAGGATGAGTATGGTAGTGACTTCGTCATGAAACTTTATTTCAATGGATGTCAACCTTTCTATCAACTCAATCATTTTCAGCACATGGAACCATGACCCATGATGAGTTTACACTTGAAAAGTTCTATGGCGGTTCATACTCCATTGTAAGTGCGAGTCATAGAGACTCTTCAAATGCACAAAGCATTTCATCGGGCCCCGTGCTCACATGTTGTCTTTGTAATGTATGTGACATAGAAAACAACATCAAACATTGATGAAATGACATCATCGTAATGTTTTTATAAGTCCAACTTTATCAAAGGTTGCATATTCGTGAGTCTTGCAGAACGCTGCGGAATACAGTCGATGTATATTCAATTTTCTCTTGTCTAAAGACTATTCTTACATTCCTGAGCCAATCTATAAAGTTGGATACAGTCAATCTATTGGATTCCATTAGCATTTTCATTGAGAAGTTCGACATTCTGAAGATATAGGAAGACGAAAATCAATAAAAATTCATTCTCCTTATTATACACATTCATTATATGCTAATTTAACATGACATTTTGTTTTAATTAGCTCCATTATTTTCATACTTCTCGACCCCAAAGGTAGAATACGGACCTAAAATATTTTAAAGGTCATAATAGGACAAGATCGAACATATGTTATTGTCACGACCCGTTCGGAGACCGTGCCTTACCCGCACCCAGTAGTCATACATCGAGAAAATCGGAATATAAAAACAAGACATGAAAGCAGTTGTAAAATGAGACACAGTTTTATCGAGAAAAATGTCGTCTTTCAAAGATATATATATAAACCAAAATCATGATTACATCCCACATGCAATAGGACTCTGAGACCTCTAAGAAGATAAACAACTATGGCGGGACGGGGCCGCCATACCTGAATGTACAACTATCTACAACAACGGGGAGATCATACCCAAAGTCGAGCCTCAGGAGAAGATGGAGCTCAGCACACCAAAGCAAAAGATCCTAAGGATGCGGATCTAGCACACCTTTCCACCTGCGGCGTGAGCGGCCCGAAGGAGGTCGATTACAACATGTACCCAGTATGTGAAAGCTTAAAGTACTTAAATGAAATCATATCATTTTAAAGCGAATTTTACAAATATGTACAAAACCACCAAGGTAGCATATAGTGCCACATCACAAACAAGAGCGTAATAGGTATCACATGTGGTCTTTTCTGAGTGCGAATGATCGAGCAAAGCCAATCGCCCGTAGTATCATTATGCATGCCTAATCACGGACTCGCGATCCGCGTAGGCCACTACATAGGCGCGTGGGTATCCCCGCGTCGAGGGTGGTACTCCTCGGCATCGATCCTGGACTCGTAGTCGCGGCGCGTAGGCCGCGTGACCATAAAGGCCGCACACTAACCGGAACTCGTAGCTCGCGTAGGTCCCTGGACGCGTAGAGGTATTCTCGAATCATGGTCCCGGACACTGAGTCTACCGCGTGAATGACTTAACCCCAGTATCATGTCAAGAGGTGAGTGATATAATACTAACATAACAAACTTATCGTTAAACAACATAAGCCTGTAATAATACCTCTTATACAAGCGTTCTGAGACACTAACACACGTAGCGTCATAATATGTCTACTCATCAAACCATCTTATTATACTTTCCAGAATCAATACAAGTGTTTCATAAACACATAAGTAAAGCTGTTCCTTTTCTCTTTCTTAAGTCGTTATACCTAACTTCCCGTAAAGCTAGTATAACTCTTAAGCTTTTGTTTTAAAAACAAATATTCTTCTTCTCAAAAATGATTTATAATTCTTTTGAAAGACTTAGATCTTATTATTTAGACTCGAGTCAAAGACGTCAAGTAAAGCCATGTTCAGTTAACACATACGTCTAGTTACTATATATATATTTAAAAATATCATGCTCGAGAGTATAAGAAGAATCACATATCTCCCATGAAATCCACGCCAAGTCGAATATGTCGCGCTTGAGAATCAACCTATAATAGTCGGATCGTCTATCGATGTCTAGACTACTCAGAGACTATTCTAGCGAGAGGTTCTCTATTCTACGGAAAATTGGGCGACTTCCCTGCAGTCGAGCTCACAAGTCACGTAAATACGGTCCATGTAAGTACATTTCAATCTTCTTTATTATTCTTGATGTGATTTCGGTTCAATACTCTTACAGTAATATCCTTGATGTAATTACAGTTCAATTCTCTTCTTTAATATCCTTCTATGTGTTTTATACTTATTTCTATACTTCTACGGTATGTATTCTCAATTACAATAGAAGGATAAGATTATTTACCTCGATAAGCCTAATATTATCCAAGATATAAGTCGATCTGAGCGAGGTTTAGCTCTGTCATGCGCTCCAATCCGCTCAGAAACCCTTAGAAGTTCGATACAACTTCTACTTTCTACTTCAACCAACTGAAGTTACTCTTGGGTTTCGTTTAGTGACTATAGGAATATAAGGTAGTATTTGGGACTCTACGTATAGAGGTAACTTTGGAAATACTATAAGGGATTGGCTAAGGTATTTTGGGGATAGTATACTTGAGAGTATTTCTACCAAGAGGAGGGCTTTAGCGAGACTTTCTAGGAAAGGGGAGAGGGGTGTTTAGGCTGGGCTCTGCAGAGGAGAAAAGTGAGGCTTGGGCGAAGCTCACTAGGGAGAGGGGAGTGTTTGAGACTTGGAAGATAATTTTGTGGATGAAGAATTCATCAACTAAGGTTTATAGGGCTTTCAAGGGCCAAGATGAAGCCAAGTGGGGCGAGTGGAGGTGGGGATTCACCCATGTGCCCTTATCCATCTACTACACACAAATATCCTACTAACGACTAATGCAAGACCACAAAATCGTCAACCTTGCCCAAGTTGCCGTCAACGAGGGTGACAAGTGTCACCCTCTCGTTGGTCCAAAATATTTCATCTCTGGAAAAATCCAATAATAATAAATGGCGTAGCGTAATTTTCCTCTGCAGTTTTGGAAAGCGTTTAGTCGGAAAGCGATTCTTTTAAGTGGGTTGTGCACAAGTTTTTAGGTCCATAGTGCCTAACTAAGGCTAAACTTTTTGCGTGCGCCCTTACGTGCATACTGCAAATGCGGGTATAACATTCTCCTCGTAGAAACATTCGTCGAATGTTCCTTCCCCAGACACACAACGATAAGGCTAAATCGGTTTGCAAATGCCACATACGGCCTGATACAACACTTAAGCAAATAGGTCAATGAAAATTTACAAGTAGGAAAGTGAGTTACACGGAGGTGTGGGGAATAGGTGGATACTTCTGCCTCATGTCCTCCTCGGCTTCCCACGTCATCTCCTCCCCGAGCTCGTTCGCCGCAGACTTTGTGGAAGCCACGTCCTTGGTCGCGACGCCTTCTTTGACGATCGATTATCGCTATGGGAATCTCGCTCATACGATAACCCACCGGTCACACGGACGTCGTCAATCGGATGCACTCTAGATGGAACCCCGTCATCTCTCGGCGCAGAAACATGAAAAAGCGGATGCCGCCTCCGGATCGGACGGCGGATCCAACTCGTAGGCAACCTTGCCTACCTGCGGACAATCGATAGGGCCCGATGTACCTTTGAGTTTCCCTTTCTTCGAATCTCATCACACCGCCGTGGGTGACACCTTGAAAACCAATCATCGACCTCGAACTCGGATCTCGACGATGATGATCTGCGTATGACCATGCGACTACGAGTTATCGATAACCGCTCTGGATAAGCCGCGCCCATCGCACTCTTGCGCAAATCGGGTCCCACTAAGCGCACCTCGCCACGTCAAACCAGCCTATCGGCGATCTGCACTTCCTCCCATACAAGGCCTCATAAGGCGTCATCGAATCTGGAGTGGTAGCTATTATTATATGAAACTCAACTAGAGGCAAATGATCCTCCCAGCCACGAAATCAATAACGGGCTCGCGGCATATCCTCAAGAGTCGGATAGTGCGCTCTGCTGTCAATCATGCTGCGAGGATGGAATGCGATGCTAGAGCTCACTGCGTCCTGGACCGCCGAAATACCTCCGGGAGTTAGCGTGCGGGCTCTGCATGCGATATGATAGAAATAGGGACCCATGCGATCGGCGATCTCTCGGATGTAAACGGCATAATCCTCGACCAAAAAGTCGTCTGACGGAAGAAAGTGGGCTGATTTAATCGTGTCGGCGATAACAAATAGAATCATGTTTCCTCACGAGTGCGAGGTAATCACGTGATAAAGTCCGTATTTGATCACCTCCATTTCAGTCGGGATCTCTATCGTGCGCAACAAACCACACGGCCTCTGGTGCTCTACCTTCACTGCGACAACACGGGCGAGCTACAAACTCTGCAGCGTCCTCTTCAAGCCATCCACCAACACGGATATAAGGTCGTGGTACATCTTGGTGGACCGGATGGATAAGTGCGTCGCTATGTGCTTTCCACAGAACTGCCGCGAAGTCTGCGTATCGGAACACACAACACGCCCTCGAACCTTAGCACCCATGGTGCTGCCTCAGGACCCCTCCTCACGAAGAGTCGTATCGCGATGCAGAATCAAAGCGGATCTCAGCGGTTGCCTCTTCACCTCCTCGGCGATGGAAGACTTCGGCAACCTCTCGAACTCGAACCCAGCTGCTATCAGACTCAATCAATCGGACCCCAGGCTCGCTGTTGATGTAACTCGCGGACCATGCCCTCTTATCACGGTGCACGTCGATGAACTCCCCGTCGACCTCGACTAGGCATGCGCGTCATTGGCCTTCCGGGTGATGCGGGATGCCAACATCGTAATCCTTGAGTAACTCTAACCACCGTCTGCTCG
This sequence comes from Przewalskia tangutica, assembly GCA_029844215.1. NCBI lineage: Eukaryota > Viridiplantae > Streptophyta > Magnoliopsida > Solanales > Solanaceae > Przewalskia > Przewalskia tangutica. Next base: position 20,662 of record JAQGDG010000130.1, read on the forward strand.
TAAGTTCGGCTCCCTCTGGTGAAGATATCTTTGGAGGCTCTTGTGGTACGTATAAATATCCACATGAACCCCGTACAAATAGTGCCTCCGGATCTTGGCGTGAATCACGCGACTCGAATCATGGGTGGGGTAGTTCCTCTCATGCTTCAGGTGTCGGGATGCGTATGCTATAACCTTACCAGTGCATCAACACACATCCGGCCGATGCTGGCGGCGTCACAATACCTTTACATAACGTCTGGACCCTGCGGAAGAGTAAGAGCGAGAGCGGTCGTCGATCTCTCTTTCGATGGCGGAAACCACGCTCCTGACATCGGTCGGCTGAAACTTAGTGCCTTACGAGTCGCCTAGTCAATGGTGCGCAGATAGAAGCAAACTTCTCCACGAACCGTAGATAGTAACTGAGGCCCGAGAAAGCTGCGCACCTGCCGGGTAGTAGGTCTAGGCCAACTCACCGCCTCGATCTTGGCGTATCCACTCGAATACCATCGGCCCGACAATATGCCCAAGAAAAGCCAGAAGCGACAAAACTCACATTTGGAAAACTTGGCGTATAAGCTGCTGGTCTGGAGAACTCTCGGCCTGAGTCGCCAAATGCTCGCGTACTCCGCTCTGGCGGGAATAAACCAAGATGTCATCGATGAACACTATCACAAGCGTGTCCAAAATGGCGAACACTCGGTTCGTCAAATCCATGAATACCGTCGGGCATTGGTCAAACCGAATGACATAACCTAAACTCATGAAGTGCGCGTCTGGTCGGAATGCGATCTAGGGATGTCCGACTCTCGACTACTTTGATGATAGCCGATCGCGGATCAATCTTGGAAACACAATTCGCACCTGTGGCGATCGAACAAATCATCAATCACGGGAAGGGGTATACATTCTTAATGGTCACCTTGTTGTTTGCCGTAATCAACACACGTACGCGGCGTCCGTCCTTCTTCTTCACGAACAATACCGGCGCTCCCGGGAGAAACACTGGGCACGATGAAGCCGCTTCTCCGGCAAATCTCTCGGTGGTCTTGACTCTCTCAACTTCGGCGGTGCCGTTACGTATGGCGGAATGGAAATAAATAGAGTGTCCGCAAAGACTGTCGATACAAAACTTTATCTCCCTCTTAGGAGGATGCGGGAGGTCATCGGAAACACATCGGGAACTCTCGACTCTGGAACCATTTGAAAATCGCTGCGACCTCGATCAAACACGAATGAGATGGTAGATATACCCGCCCGTGTCTTCAGCCTTGAGGTAAGAAATAAACCTACCTCTCGGCGACCACGGTGTTCCTCCCACTCAATAACGGCTCCCGAAGCTGAACCGTACCACTCTCTCCTGCGGTCTACATTGGCATAGCAAGAAGCTAGCCAATCCGTACCCGTGATCACATCGAAATCAGTCATGTCGGCTCTATCAAGTCGGCTAGAGTCGGCGTGCATAAGGTCATTTGGACAAGCCCATATACCGCCGAGCTACCAAGATCACCAGCTGGCGTAGCTACCTCGAAAGGGTCTATGGACTCGGAGCTCTATCCACATCCTACTAGCAATGAGGAGATATATAGGGCGAGTAGAACCGGATCTATCAAGGCATACACGTCCTGACACGGGCGATAAAGTACACCGTGGCGACATCAGGTGAGGCCTCGGTCTGCCGGTGGACAAGGCATAAATCACGGTTCGAGGACGCTAGGCTGAGACCGCGCCCACGACCTGCTGCGCGACTGCGGACAATGAGTGCCACGCCTCGGGCGAGTAAGCGTAGGAGATGAAGAAGACCGCGAAAGACCTCGTGGCGACCCTACCCTCATGCCGCCTTGGTGGACGGGCTCGCCAAAGTGACGGTGGCCAGCGTAACAAACTCGGGCGATTACCGCAATTCCGTAATGGGATCTACCATCGGCCACAACGAGGCGGTGGTCCGTCGGCGGCACTCTGCTACTCTGCGGGCGTCGAAGTCACGGGGCCACAGTGCGCCTCGAATATCCGGCATCTGGGGCGGTGTAGGAGTGCTACGGTGTTGTGGTGCAAATCTGGCGATCTTTGGTCGTCCACCGATAGCTACCAAAAGACCTGCCAGTCACGGTCTTTATACACTGCTGCTATCGTCGGCGTCGGCCTCTGCTCGCCGCGTCAAGTGCATGAGCTGCGTGCGGGTAATGTCCATGCACTGGTGAAGAGCCACGCGCCAAGACTTCGGCCATATAATCGTCTAGCGGTGGCGTGGCGATGCACCACATCCTCATGCTCTGCTACCAGCGCAGGACATATCGAGCCAGCGAATCGAACTTCAGCGTTATACTCACTAGCGTGCGTCCTCTGCATCACGGCAACAAAAATCACGCCGGCGTGCCCTCCTCATGCCGTCAGGCAAGAAGTGATGAGAAAGGCCTCGAGAACTTCGTCCCAGTAGGCGGGGGCGTGCTCTCTCCAGGGATAACTCGCGAATCAAACCAATCATTGCGGTATCACGCGGACTATGTGAAGCGAAGATCACGGACTCGGTCTACCGAAGCATTGATCACTCGCATGATCCTCTATAAGCCCGGCGGATGAACTCCTGCGGATCATCCTCGGGCCTCGACCGTAGAACTGCGGCGGGCTCTGACTCGAGAAAATCCGTAGCCTCAGCTATCGATCTCGGGTGAACCACGGTTCTTCTTTGGGCCAGGCTGCTGCATCGGCCTATCCTCATGTCGGCCACGATCTGGCGATGGCGGGCCATCTCTGTAACCCGTCTCATCTGCTCCGGTGTGGGGTGGAGGTCGCGGTCTTGTGGTCTCATCAACCAGCGATGCGGCCCTAAACCTCTTTGGTCGGTGGCGTCGTGGAACTTCGCCGTCTCGGGTATGGCGGGCACGAGCCTCGTGACTCTCGGTGTTCTACTAGCGACTCCTCCGCTACCTTGCCACGGGCGGGTTGCCTTACGTGGAGGCATAACTGTTAAAGAAAGAAATACGTTAGAGGGGTCCTACTGATACCACCACTCGAAGGCACGATCTCGAGTGAGAAGAATGGAAACCAATCCTAAATATCTTATAGCCTCTCGATTATTGGTGTGGTGCACAACACACCGATAATCAAGACTTCACTAGATACGGTGCGTAGACACTTTCCGAGGATTAAGCGCTCGATACTACTTTTGTCACGACGTTCGGGGCGTGGTGATGCCTTACCCGGGCACCCAAGTAGTCATACATCAGAGAAAATCAGCGGAATATAAAAACAAGACATGAAACAGTTGTAAAATGAGACACAGTTTTATCTGAGAAAAATGTCGCCTTTCGGCATATATATATAAACCAAAATCGCGATTACATCCCAACTGCATAACAGACTGGGCACTTCTGAAGATAACAACTATGGCGGGACAGGGCCCCGCCATACCCTGAATGTATAACTATCTACAATAACAGGGAGATCATACCCAAAAGTCGAGCCTCCGGAGAAGATGGAGCTCCTGACACCAAAGCAAAAGATCCTAAGGATGCGGATCTAGCACCTGCTTTCCCTTACCTGCGGCATGAACGCTGTTATACCCCGTATTTCCAGAGTATGTACGTAAGGGCGTACGTACAAAAGTTTGAGCCTTAAAGTTAGGCATAGGACGAAATTTGTGCACAACCCACTAAAAGAATCGCTTTCCGACGAAACGTTTTACAAAACTTGCGTAGGGAAAATTACGGCTATGTCATTTATTATTTTTGCGGATTTTTCCGAGAGATGAAACATTTTGGACCAACGAGAGGGCGACACTTGTCACCCTCAAGTTGGCGGATTTGGGGCGTCCATTTGCACGATTTCAAGCCTTGGAGTAGGTAGGATATTTTGTGATATTTTGTGTGGTAGATGGATAAGGTACACTTGCCCAAATCTCCACCCTACACTTGCCTACCACTTGGCTTCATCTTGGCCATTGATTGGCCTATAAATACCCTAACTCAAGGTTTTCCATCCACAAATTGTCTTCCAAGTCTCAAAATTCTCCCTCTCTTGTAAGTGTTTCGTCAACACCTCTCCCCACTAGCCTAGTGGCTTGTGAGAGCCCCCCTTGGTAGAAAGTTGTCTTGCAAGGATAGTTACTAATCCTAAATACCCAAGCCCAAAACCCTGATAGTATTTAAGTAGAAGTTGTGTAGAACTTCTAAGGGCTTCTTCGAGCTATCTGAGCGTGCAAATTAGGAGCTAAACCTTGCTCGGGATCGACATTTAACTTGGATAATTTTGGGCTTATCGAGGTAAATACTCTTGTCCTTCTATTGTAATCGATATTACATATAAGAATAGTTAAGACTTGAGTATAAGATATGTAGGATATTAAAGAATAGAATTGAATCAGAATCACGTAGAAGGGTATAACAGAAGAAGAATTGAACTGTACTTACATAGGACTGTATTTACAGTAGACTTGTGTAGCTTGGCGGGTAGGGAAGTGTTGCCCAATTTTCCGTAGAATAGAGAACCCTCTGCTTAGAACTTTATACAGAATAGTCTAGACGTTAATAGACGTATTTGACTATTATAGGTTGATACTATGCACGACATATTCGACTTGACAGTGGATTTCGCCAAGGTATGTGATTCTTCCTATCCTCTCGAGCATGATATTTTAAAGTATATATATAGTACGGTAGACGTACGTGTGTTAACTGAACATGATTTTACTTGACTTGAGTCTAAATAATAAGAACCTGGAAGTATTTATAATCATTTTTGAAAGAAGAGTAATACTTGATTTTTAAATGAAGCTAAGAGTTATACTAGCTCATGGGAAGTTAGGTATAACGACTTAAGAAAGATAAAAGGAACGGTTTTACTAATTTGTTTATGAAAATCCTGTATTGATTTCTCGCAGTGTAGTAAGATGGTTTGATAAGTAACATGTTGGGATGCTACGTGTGTTAGTGTCTTGTGATATTGTTATTCTTGTTGTGCTTACGCTGTTAAACGGTAAGTCCGTTATCGTTATTATATCACCTACCCTCGACTTGTTATACCGAGGATTGCCACCCTCGACGCGGTCTATACGGCCACGATGCAGCGTGACTACGCGAGTCAGGAGTTCCGTGATTGATCATTCGGTGTTTTATCCCGACGCGGGGATGCCTACGCGGTTCGTGTGACTACGCGGTTTATGAGACTATGCGGATCATGAGTCCAGGAGTGCACGGGTTAGCTACCCCGTCGCGAGAATACCTCACGCGGGTCATGTGTGACGGCGCGATCGCGAAGTCCAGATTAGGCACGATAATGATACTATGGGCGATTGACCTTGCTCGATCATTCGCGCCTAGAAAAGACCAAATACATTATTTCTATTTTGCTCTTGTTTATGTTGTAGCACTATGCGCTTAACCTAGTTGTATTTGCAAATGGTTTTAAATACTTTGATTTTACTTCAATTTTACGCTTTCACATACTTGGTACTGTCATCGACCTCCTTCGGGCCGCGCTCATGCCGCAAGTAAGGGCAGCAGTGCTAGATCCGCATCCTTAGGATCTTTGCTTTGTGTCGTGAGCTCCATCTTCCCGAGGCTCGACTTTTGGTACGGTTCTCCCGATGTTGTAGATATATGTACATTCGTATGGCGGGGCCCGTCCGCCATAGTTGTTTACATTCCTAGAGGTCTGTAGTCATGTTGTAAAGTTGGGATGTAACTGTTCACTCTTTATATATTTATGCCGAAAGGCGACTTTTCTCAGATAAACTGTGTCTCAATTTACATTTGTTTCATGTCTTGTTTTTATATTCCGCTGATTACTCTGATGTATGTCTACTTGGGTGCCCCGGTAAGGCACCAGTCACGGGCCCCGGAACGGGTCGTGACAAACGCAGCCCCCCGATAAGTAAACACATAAGTAAACTGTTCCTTTTCTCTTTCTTAAGTCGTTATACCTAACTTCCCATAAAACTAGTATAACTCTTAAGCTTTTTGTTTTAAAAACAAATATTCTTCTTCTTTCAAAAATGATTTATAATTCTTTTTGAAAGACTTCAAGATTCTTATTATTTAGACTCAAGTCAAAAGACGTCAAGTAAAGCCATGTTCAGTTAACACGACGCTACCGCACTATATATATATTTAAAAATATCATGCTCAAGAGTATAGGAAGAATCACATACCTCCTACAAATCCACCGCCAAGTCAAATATGTCGCTCAGAGAATCAACCTATAATAGTCGACACGCCTATCAATGTCTAGACTACTCGTAGACTATTCTAAGCAGAGGGTTCTCTATTCTACTGAAAATTGGGCAAAGACTTCCCTACGTCAAGCTACACAATTCTCAGAAATACAACTATGTAAGTACAGTCAATCTTCTTTATTATTCTTCGATGTGATTTCAATTCAATACTTTCCAGAATATCCTTCAAAGGTAATTACAGTTCAATTCTCTTCTTTAATATCCTTCTATGTGTTTTATACTTATTTCTATACTTCTACAGATGTATTCTCCAATTACAATAGAAGGATAAGATTATTTACCTCGATAAGCCCAATATTATCCAAGATATAAGTCGATCCCGCGAGGTTTAACTCCTAATCAGACGCTCCAATCCGCTAAGAAACCCTTAGAAGTTTCGATACAACTTCTACTTTCTACTTCAACCAACTGAAGTTACTCTTAGGGTTTCGCTTAGTGACTATAGGAATATAAGGTAGTATTTGACTCTGCGATAGAGGTAACTTTGAAATACTATAAGGGATCACTAAGGTATTTTGGGGATAGTAACAATACTTGGAGAGTATTTCTACCAAGAGGAGGGCTTTAGCCGAGACTTTCTAGGAAAGGGTGGAAAGCGGTGTTTGGCTAGGCTCTCAGAGGAGGAAAAGTGATGCTTGGAGAAGCTCACTAGGGAGAGGGAGTGTTTGAGACTTGAAGATAATTTTGTGGATGAAGAATTCATCAACTAAGGGGGTATTTATAGGGCTTTCAGGGCCAAGATGAAGCTGGGGCAAGTGGGGATTCACCCATGTGCCCTTATCCATCTACTACACACAAATATCCTACCTAACCTTGACTAATGCAAGGCCACAAAATCGTCAACCTTGCCTGTTGCACTCCACTGAGGTGACAAGTGTCACCCTCTCGTTGGTCCAAAATATTTCATCTCTAAAATCTGCAAAAATAATAAACGACATAGCGTAATTTTCCCTACGCAAGTTTTGGAAAACGTTTCGTCGAAACGATTTTTTGGGTTGTGCACAAGTTTTTGTCCATAGTGCCTAACTAAGGCTAAACTTTTGACGTGCGCCTACGCATATACCGGAAATACGGTATAACAGCTTATATTCACGCTTGCTTTGGTGATAACTTCATAGCACACTTTGGTAGGTTCTCAACCAATCAGAAGCTTATCTACAACCTCGTTTGATTAAATGTCTTTCATTTTAATCTTGTGTCTTTAGATTAGTCCGACACTTTGGCGCCAAGATTCATCTAAACAAGCCAACCCCATTACGCGATCACGCTTAAGTACCTAAGTAAATTTAGCCCTTTGCAAGCAAACACTTTGGTGTAAATACCTACAAAAGTTTATCATTTACTTTTAGTTTAACACATCTATGAAAGTGGCCTAAGTCCTCGTAGACTTAGAATAAATGTTTTGGCATAAATATCAGATCGTAAAAAGATTTTGCACCCTAACAATTATAATGGACGACGCTTTAATTAGACTTGTATTTTAATGTTTGGGAACATTTTCAATTTTGGGGCTTTTAACCAAGATCAACAATTATATCACACATCATATGACATCCTATCATGCAATTTTTAAACACATTTAGATGAAAACCATCAAACCCAATAGGCATGATGTAAGATGGTTTTAATCACATCGACGCCGCCTACCTGCATAATTATACGGCCATTGAAAGTAAACAATTCGACGCCGCCTACCTGCATAATAATTATGACGCTATGCTAATAATTTAAATGCATCACATTCAAACACTTAGCACATTTGTATATTATAGAATAATATACCGTTAATGATAATCATGAGTCTATTTGTCTAAACTTTAATTCTATGTCTATGCCAAACAGTCCCCAAACATTTTCTGATTTTAAAATTCTATATTTCAGGAATTTTGAAAACTTTTAAAATTTACAGTTCAATCCCTCAAGAATTTAAATGTTTATTTCGAATCCTAATAAATTCAGAACATACAATTTTAACTCTCAGAAAATATTTTCAGGTTTCAGGGACCTGTTTGCAATTTCCAGAACTCAACTCAAATTTTCAGATTCTGAAACTTTTAAAACTTCGCCGATTTTAAATTTTTTCACGACATAGCGCGACCTGCAGGAGCGCCAAGGCTGAAACTTCAGAGACCGAAATCCTACAATCGTCTCTCTGCCAGCTACTCGCAGGTAGTAAGTCCGAAAAATAATTTTAAGCTTCTAGATGAACAGCGCGTGACCCTATTGAACAGAGTCGGCTAGTCGAGTCGCGGCGCCGCCGCAAAACCCTAGTCAGCACCACGGCGCCTCGACCCCAAAAGCATAATTTCTGCAATTCTAAAACCCTAAAACTGATTTAGGCTCAGATTTGCGGATCCATTTCATATCCCTTTCACTATTTCACAACACGTTCATCGACCATCATCAAATTACTTCGCTCTTCGCCTCAACGCACTATGTTCGAATCGAACCGGTCACACATATCAACTTAGATGAGTTAGATCCGAATGACTTTCTCGATTACATCAATGTTTAACAGAACCGTATACAAAACTATGTGTTTTTGGGATATTAAGGTTTTAAACTTTTAAACGATATAAATCAAAATTTAAACAAATCTTAACTCATATTATCATTAATATTCATTGTATAATCATACAAAATAGCCCTGCACTGATACCACCAGAGATTTTATCTGTTCGCACACGCAATAAATTTGAAAATGTCACGACTAACCGCCCGTGATCTGTCTTACCCCGGGCACCCAAGTAGACATACATCAGAGTAATCAGTGGAATATAAAACACAACATGAAACAATGTAAAAGAGACACAATTTATCTGAGGAAAAGTTGCCTTTCGGCATAAATATATATATAAAAACCTGAACACTAATGGGGCCATCCTTTTTACAAATCGCCCACAACAAGATTACGCACTTCTAAGAATGATATAACAACAATGGCGGGACAGGGCTCGCCATACCTCGAATGTAAGTACCAACGACATGGACTATACCCAAGATAAGCCTCCGAGAAACAGAGCTTCCCAATCGTGACCACATGGCGAGGATCAACATCGCGTACTTACCGCGGCATGAACGCAGCCCGGGCGAGGTCGCACAACAGTACCAAGTATGTGGCCAAAATATCAGAAATGAAATCATAGTAGTCTATATAAAGCAGAGACATATATGATAACCAAACTACAAGCCACAATAAATAGCAAATATGTCAAGTCGTGACTCACGCCAAAGTCATCACTTAAACATAACTATGGGTCTCACGCCACAACATCAATCATGCCCGTGGAATACCTTCCTCACCGCCATTTATGATATAAAAGCACCAAGGAATACACTCAACACGTGTCCCACCGTGTTATAATAAAACCGCACGGGGTAAGTGCGAAGGCATAGCCGACTAATAAAACCTACGCACTCAACAAGGTCATAAATCAGACACGAGGTTCGTCTGCACCGCCACATGATCGGCCGCCACTCGCGCAGTATCAAATGCGCGCGCCTAATCCTCGAACTTCCCGCAGCCCGCATAAAGCACTCACATAGGCCCGCATGAGGTATTCCTCGCGACGAGGGTAGCTACTCCCCGCATCGCCCCGACTCGCAGATGCGTGGCACATAGACCGCATGACCATATAGGCCGCACTAACTGAACTCTCGTAGCCCGCATAGGTCCTCGACCCGCATGCAGGTATTCTCAATCATAGTCACACATCGCCTGAGTATACCCGCGACGGAGGCGGCCTAACCCCGATCATGTCAAGAGGTGAGTGGTACAATACTATCATAACGGCTTATCGTTAAACAACATGAGCACAATCAAGGGAAACCCCTTTACACAAACATCACAAGATACTAACACATGTAGCATCCTAAACATGTTTACTTATCAAATCAACAAGACAGTATTACAAGGCTATCACAAACCAACATAATCAAGTTATTCACACAAGGTACTTTCTACTTTATGTTAACAAGTTCGGGTTTTTATCCCCAAAGTACTTCATACATTAACTCTTTAAAAGATCCGCTTCTTTCACGTAAGTCACACAATACCCGTGAGTATAAAAATAGAGTGACTATCTTTTAAGTAAACCAAAACACTTCCCTTTGTAAAATCAAGTAACAACATTATTTTCCAAACGCTCAAGTTTGCCTAATTTCAAATGTTCAAGTTTCTCTTTTCAAAGGTTTCGTAGTTCATAGTTTTAATCACTTAATGATATAATTCTCCTTTAAAACCATTCGAGAAACATATGCCTTATGTGTGAGTAGGTTATTCTTGTTCATAACAATCTTATTAATGCAACCATGATCTAGAAAATGTAATATCATTTTGTCTCATCTTAGCTTCTATGCAGATGGAGGTTTCTACTGGTTTTAATAATACTTTATTAGTCAATACATTTCCCTTTATTAACGCCGGGTTTGTTCGATACTTATTCGATTTAAATCAAGAAACATTATTCCTTTTAAAACCAAGTACTCATTACTCACGAACGAGGTTTCACACTTTTAACAAAATTCATATTAATTTAATTAAGTCAAGTCTCTTATCTTTAAGATCAAGTCTCTTAACTTCTAAAATCAATAAACCATTCTTTTATCTTCTTAAGTCGTTATACCTAACTTCCCATAAAGCTAGTATAACTCTTAAGCTTTTAAAACCAAGTATTACTCTTCTTTCAAAAGGTTTTTTAACTCGCTTGAAATACTTGATTCTTATTATTCACTCAAGTCAAAAGACATCGCAAAGAAACCACGCTCGCTAACACACGACGCCTACCGTACTATATATATTCTTTTAAAATATCATGCTCAAGAGGATAGGAAGAATCACATACCGCGACGATTATCGACTAATAGCAAAATGCTCCACCGCTTATAACCCGCTAGCCTTGTCCACCTTTCAAGTAATACGCCACTGCGTAACTTTCAACCTATAAAGGCATATACGCCTATCAACGCCTAGACTACTCAGAATATTCTAAGCATAGGTTTCTCTATTCTACTGAAAATCGGTCAGCACTTCCTACCCGTTAAGCTACACAAGCTCATGTAATACGCCCATGTAAGTACGCTTTAATCTTCTTCTTTAATATTCTTCCGATGTGATTTCAATCAATTCTCTTCAGAATATCCTTCTATTACAATTCAATTCTCTTCTGTAATATCCTTCTACGTGTCTTATATTCATTTCTATACTACTACATGATGTAATTTCCAATTACAATAGAAGGACAAGAGTATTTACCTCGATAAGCCTAAAATTATCCAAGTTTAAATGCCGATCCCGAGCAACGTTTAGCTCCTACTCTGGGCACTCCAACCCGCTCCAAACAACCCTTAGAAGTTCTACACAACTTCTTCTTAATACTTCAACCGACTATGAAGATTTTCCTTAGGGTTTTGTTTTTGTGACTGAAGGGAAGTATAATAGTATTTCTGGGCTTTTAGTATAGTGTAACCTTGGAATACTACAAAGTATTTTCGAATAGTAACAATACTGAGAATACTTTTCTACCACTGGGTGTATTTTATGAAAACAACTCAAGGTAGGGGTACTCTGCTAGCACCACTAGGAAGGAGGGTACCTCTCGCCAAAAGGCCTCACAAAGGGGAGTGGGCTTGACGAGAACCTCTCCAAAAGGGGAGGGTTTTCAAGACTTAGAAATTTTGTGGATGAAGAAGTCTTCAACCAAGAGTGGGTATTTATAGGCCAATCAATGGCCAAGATCAAGACAAGTGGGGAAAGTGGAGGTCAAGATTTGGACAAGTGTTTGTGGGTCCCACTTGTTCATCAACTACACAAAATATCCTACCTAACTCGACTAAAATTTCAACACAAAAACGTGCCAAGACAAGCCTTTGCCCACTTTGAGGTGACACATGTCACCCTCCCGTTGGTCCAAAATATTTCATCTCTAAAAATCCGCAAAAATAATAAATGTTGCAGTAATTTTCCTTCGCAAAGTTTGGAAAACGCTTCATTTGAAAAACAATTTTTTCGGGGTCAGGCACAAATTTCGACTTTGCCTATCTTTAAGGCTTAAACTTTCAGACGTGCGCCTCACGCACATACTGAAATACGGTATAATGTAAAAATTTATGTTTTAAACTGACGACGGCCAAACTATAGGATGATTATACAATGTAAAATAAACACAAGCAAGAATGTAATACTGAACGAAACTTACATCGATAGCAATCAAATTTCTGAAGCTCAGGTAGTCCGGTGCGATGCAATAGTCCTCGATATGCAAGTCAAAGACTATGATGTAATTTCTCCTTTAAAAGCTAGGAATTCCAGCAGAGTTTCGAGAGAGTTTAATCTTATGAAAATATGGCATAGAAAATGTGAGGCTAAATCCTGTATATAGAGCTGAATAAATCAGCTAGGGTTTCCCTCGTGGGCCGTGCCCAAATCAAACAGAGTCATTTGACCCATCGACGCGTGTCGCCGCCACGCGACGAGTAAATGGTGCCACGACGCTATGGTGTCACGGCCGACTCACACGCGCCGCCTGGCCTTCCAATTTTGTTTCATTTCTATTTTATTCTAATATCTCGCCATCAACCAAATATTTATATACTCGATTACATTCTCAATCGATTTAACAATTGATTTAGTGTTACCCTTCAGGCCTTCACATATTGACACTAATAACATTAGGGTCTACACTAACTCTTAAGATCACTTCAAGATTTAACTCAATATGTAAAGTTTAGCTATACGAAACATGTGAACTGAACCTCTATGTGGGAAGATAAAATCCTTTCATGCATGACACACTCAATCAAGCTAGGATTTGTCAAGTGTCTATCCAAATGGATTGATCATTATAACTCATCTATATTAGTCGACAACAGACTATATCAAAGACATGTCCATCAGATCGCCAATGACTTAGTCAACCTAATACCTTATGAGTATCTGAGTGTTCACTTGAATATACATTCAAGGAATGAATCCTAATCTTGGCTCACATACCACCTCTAATCTACTTCGTAATGCACCCAAAACAAGCCGCCTCAACCTATAAGACATTTGAGCTAGATGTGATCAAAGTACATTACTCCGTAAAAATGTGATATTGACCTCAAGTCCAAGGACTTATATCTCACATGTCGTTTACATTATGTATATATAACAAAACAAAGACATCACAGAGTATACCAATACTTCAACAAGTATCCATGTGTCCATCATGAGTTGTCATAACTCGTAGCAAGTGAGACATACTACATCCCATATGATATGATACGAACACATTTCGACGATCATATATCATCGATATCCAATCTCACGATCATTAGTCGAGGCTATTTAAGAGTTACGTTATAACATTAATTCTCACATCATTAATAAACACGTAAACTTTAGGATGCATTTATAGAAATAATAAACAATCAACTAATAATTCAACAAATGCAAAATGTCATAATATTAATCATCATTAATATAAATACGAATGTGTATAAAGTACATTTTGTCCTAATACAGATTGTATATAGGACATACATATACTTTCAACTTCTTCATCCTTAGGGAGATGACATGTTCTTGAGGATCTCATTTTATTTTAACAATTCATTCCTTTTTATGTGTACATTATCCAATATATCTATGACAACTTGTATGGCACTTTCCAGTTTTCTTCTGGAGTAATTGTAAATTTCTTCCCTTGATTATGAAGTAGCTTTCTCGATATCTTTATCCTCCAACCTCAGTCCAATCTTGGGGAGGTGATGTTGTGTCATTATTTGCTTCTTCTTCCCCTTTGACTGATGATGAGACTGCTTCCGTTAAGGCCTGGTCTCTGAGACTTCTAACTCTATTATTTAGATACTTCTCTTTCTTATTCACTCTCTCGTGATTTATTCGAGATTTGTGTTTTGTTGCATCGATTATTCTTTATATGTAGACATGTTCTAATAATTTGACGAGGTATTGTGTCACATCTTCTAGATTATCCCTATTTGTATATGGAACATTATTTCGACTAATGAGAATTCATTTTAACAGATGTCCTTTATCGCGCCAATTCGGCGAGGCTTTTTGATCGAGATATTTTACGAGTCATTTTCTTAATCCAAAATAAGTCATATGATTTCTTCAACATCGATATCCGAATATGCAATGATGCAAGATCTTTTGTTAAGTTTTGATCTTCAAAATCTGAATTTGCCATAAGTGCAAGACTCTCCATGTTTTTAATGGAGTTTGTTCAAGGTCGAGCTCATTTTCGAGTTCCACTTTTGTTTCTACATCCCAACCTATTTGTTTATCAGATCTTCTTTGTTTTTCCACCATCCACAACATTTGCAAAGCAATAATATGATGTTCTTCCCGTTGATTGATCTTCTGGCACTCTTGAGGTGTAGCCATCTTTTAAAGTTATTAGCATTTGTAAAGATCTAGCTCTTACCATTTGTTAGATCTGTTATTTCTACGCTACCCAAAAACCGCTTATTAAAATTATTTACTTAAGGTAATGCAATGAATAAAATATGAATACACACTTTTCACTTGGAAAAGTCCTTCCTCAAGGGAGTAAGAAATCAAGACATATCTTTCCTATATGATTTATGAAAATTCCACATCATCCGAAGCCATAAATAGGTTTACAAATTCCTCGTAACACCTAAAGTACTTGTTGCTTAAACAGTCCACCTAAACAACCTAGTTGTTTCATATAGATCAAGTAACTAACCAACGAACACCTACACAATATTTGCAATGGTACATAGGTGGGAACCACAAAAGAACGTAATTACAATTAAAGAACTGAAGGGATATATCTGGATAGGCTCAAATTTTTGTTGTTGGGACAGTTGGCTCTTCTTGAGAGAAAAGCATTGACTGAGCTCACTCTTGTCTCTCGTTGGAGTATTTGGGGTTGTGACTTCCAAAGTCCAATGCTTGATCATGCTTCTTTATATAGAAATAGTTTATGCCTTCAATCCTTGATTTCAAGTATGTTTTGGAGACCTTGAGTTGGCTCTTCTTGAGACAAAAGCATTGATTTCAACCTAGGTATGTTGTTGTTGAAAGTAATCTTATAATTCTTAATATAAGTTTTTGCTCAAATCTTTACAATTAAAAACACTGATCCCAAACTTTAAGTAGAGGGCAAAACTGTCCTATTTCGAATAATTCAAGAACAAATTTGATTCTTTTTCCTTGTTTTGGAGAAATTGTTAGAAGAAATAATATTTTTGAGTTACTTGGCTAGTTCGAAGATATTTTTGAGCCAGTTGACTAACATTGAAAATATTTTTGAGCCGATAAACATAAGGAAGGTAAATATAACATATTTGGAATAGCTCAAGGGCATTTAACCCCTTTCCCTAGAAAAAAGTTATGTAAATCTCAAGGACATCACACTCATTGAGTTCAATAAACCTTTACCAACACTTTTTTTCTTCTTCTCACACTTCTCCAACACTATAATAAAGAAAGGAAAAAAGGCCAAAAATACCACCGAACTATTTGAAATGAGTTAAATTTACCCTTGTTACGTTGTTTACTTAAAAATACTCTCACCGTTATGTTTTTGGCTCAA
This sequence comes from Przewalskia tangutica, assembly GCA_029844215.1. Classification (NCBI taxonomy): domain Eukaryota; kingdom Viridiplantae; phylum Streptophyta; class Magnoliopsida; order Solanales; family Solanaceae; genus Przewalskia; species Przewalskia tangutica. The sequence continues at coordinate 36,439 of JAQGDG010000130.1, forward strand.
ATAATACCCTCCAACTTGCCAAATATCTTTAAAAAATCTCTTCATACTAACGGTTGTTTCAAAATAACAAAATGAGTAATATAATATTTTAAATGTATAAATTTTCCCTTAATTTTTTATTTTTTTTTGGGGTGGGGGTGGGGGTGAGGAGGTTGATGTATGAGAAATATAATAACAACATTAGAAAATAAGTTGTATAAAAACTTACTTTTTCAACAATTAAAAAATAATGAGATCTTATGATTCCTTACACATTAGGTTAAAGTTTTTATTTGTAAACTTGATATCGTGTATGATGTACCTTTTCTTATATAATTATTTATTTTTTGCATTAATAAGAATGAATTTTTTTACCAACTCTAAAAATGATATGATAAAAGAAATCAAATTCAACTATACATTTGTACACTATATTACTTATAGTAACTTTAATTCATCTCAAGTTTTAGCCGAAGGCTAATATAATAGTTTTGAAAAGAAATAGTAGAATAAATATCTACTTGAAAAAAAATGCGGATACTTGAACTTTATATTACATAAAATTTGTATTGTATAAAAATTGCCGTTTAAAACAATCAAAACTAATCTCATAATCTTCAATATAAATTTGTGCTCAAATCTTTACAATTAAGAAACAATGTCTCGAACTTTAATGGAGGAAAAAATTGTCCCATTTTGAATAGTTCAAAGTAAGGTGGCCAATGTGTCGTCACCTGCCCGCCCGACACTCGACTTCAAATAAAAAAATATAAAATAACGGTATCAGACTCGAACCGGGATGGGACATGGTATCGTCCCATCGGGCCCGGCCCGCCCTAGTCCCGCCAAGACTCGACCCATCTCGGTCCCGCACCGATCTTGCCTGTCCCCCTCCCATTTGCATAAAATAGTCGTTGCACCAACGACCATTTTATATTTTGGCTGTTGTGCAACGACCATTTTTGGATTCCCCCCTCCCCCAACCCCCCTACCCCTTAATGTTTATTTTTAACCCCTAAGTTATTATATTTACACTTTAACCCAATTTTCCAGCTATAAATATCTCATTTCTCTTCATCTTTCTCACAAATCTTCCTATAATCTCTCAATCTATCTTCTACAAATCTACATTGTCTACTAAATATTTAATTTTATTTATTTATTTGGGAGTGAAGTTCAGAACTAGCTTGAGGACCTTCCATCGAGCAAAGTTTCAATTTTCAACCTCTCGATTACACGTCGACGTTACGTCGGCGTTTGATACATTCGTTCTTTCATTAAATTATTATTATGTCTTTATTTTATTTAGCATATTTAATTTCATTAACTTTAAGTCTTTAACTATTTATTAGCATAATTAAAATGAAAGGATTTAGAGATATATTTAAGAGTAAGGGTCAGACTTCTGCTAGTAGAAATAACAAAGACCGTATTTCTTCTAGTATTCCTAGTCCTATTCCTAGACATGATGATTTTGTTGATACTGAACATTTTTCTGAAATACCATATGATTTAGACGAGAATATATTTTCTGAAACTGAACAAGACTTTAATTTAGAAGATGCTCTAGATGATGACGCACCCACTAATGTAGATGAAACACCCACTAGTGAACCTCATACTAGAACACCTCTATTCCCACTAGTATGAGATGAGGTCCAGCAAAACGACCATTAAAATTAGATGCATGATTTTTTTTGATAGAGACGTACATGATCAAGTAGCTATATGTAAAATTTGTAAATGTGTTTATAGATTTAAAATCGAAAAGGTCATGCGGACGAGGAGGGGTTTAATGAAACACATTGCAAATGCTCACGCAACTAGGTATTCCCAATACAAGGCTGAAAAAAATGGTGCGTGTCACGACCCGAACCCGGGCCCGTGACTGGTGCCTTACCCCGGGCACCCTAGTGATATAACATCAGAGTAATCAGCGGAATATAAAACACAACATGAAACAATGTAAAGGAGACACATGTTTATCCGAAGAAAAGTTGCCTTTCGGCATATATATATATAAAAGCTTAAATCCAATGAAGCATCCTTTGACAATTTCGCCTACAACACATTTACGCACTTACGAATGATATGACAACAACTACGGGACAGGGCACCGCCATACCCCTGAATGTAAGCACCTACAACAACAAGCGACTATACCAAAGATAAGCCTCCGGAGAAACGGAGCTTCCCAAACGAATCGCGACTCCTATGAGCGAGGATCAACATCGCGTACTTCTACCGCAGATAAACGCAGCCCGGCGAGGTCAAGACAATGTACCAAGTATGTGAAATCAAAAATCAGAAATGAAATCATAGTAGTCTATATAAAGCAGAGACATGTATGATAACCAAACTACAGCTTCACAATAAATAAGCAATATGTCAAGTCGTGGACTCACACCTCAAAGTCATTACTCAAATACAACTATGGGTCTCACGCCCACAACATCAATCACGCCTGGAATACCTTCCTCACCGCCAATCATGATATAAAAGCACCAAGGAATACATGAACACGTGTCCCACTGTGTCATAATAAAACCGTGACGGTAAGTACGAAGGCATAGCCGACTACTAACACCCACGCAGCAAGGTCATAAATCAGATTACGAGATCTGCCTGCACCGCCACATGATCGGCCGCCACTCGCCCAAAGATCTAATGCGCGCCTAGTCCTCGAACTTCCGCACCCGCATAGCCACTCACATGCCCGCATGAGGTATTCCTCGATCGAGGGTAGCTACTCCCAAGATCGCCCCGACTCGCACCGCACGGCCACATGCACGCACGAGGTATAACCCGCGACACTAACCCGAACTCGTAGCCCGCATGGATCCCTCGACCCGCATGCAGGTATTCTCAATCACGGTCCTGCATCACCGAGTCTACCCGCACGGAGGCGCCTAACCCAGATCATGTCAAGAGGCGAGTGATATAATACTAACATAATACTATCGTTAAACAACATAAGCACAACAAGGGAAACCCCTTTACACAAATATCACAAGATACTAACACACGTAGCATCCTAACATGTTTACTTATCAACAAGAAAGTATTACAAGGCTATCACAACCCAACACAATCAAGTTATTCACACAAGGTACTTTCTACTTTATGTTAACAAGTTCGGGTTTTTATCCCCAAAGTACTTCATACATTAACTCTTTAAAAGATCCGTTTCTTTCACAAAAGTCACACAATACCCGTAGTATAAAAATAGAGTGACTATCTTTTTAAGTAAACAAAAACACTTCTCTTTGTAAAATCAAGTAGCAACATTATTTTCCAAACGTTCAAGTTTGCCTAATTTCAAATACTCAAGTTTCTCATTTTCGAAAGGTTTCGTAGTTCATGGTCTTAATCACTTAATAATATAATTCTCCTTTAAAACAATTTGAGAAACACATGCCTTATGTGTGAGTATGTTATTATTGTTCATAACAATCTTATTAAAGCAGCCATGATCTAGGAAATGTAATATCATTTTGTCTCATCTTAGCTTCTATGCAGATGGAGGTTTCTACTGGTTTTAATAATACTTTATTAGTCAATACATTTTCCTTTATTAGCGCTGCTGTGGTTTGTTCGATACCTATTCTGATTTCCGAAATCAGTAAAACATTATTCCTTTTAAAAATCAAGTACTCATTACTCACGAATGAGGTTTCACACTTTTTAACAAAATTCGGATTAATTCATTTAAGTCAAGTCTCTTATCTTTTAAGATCAAGTCTCTTAACTTCTAAAATCAATAAACCATTCTTTTTATCTCTCTTAAGTCGTTATACCTAACTTCCCATAAAGCTAGCATAACTCTTAAGCTTTTAAAACTAAGTATTACTCTTCTTTCAAAAAGGTTTCTTAATTCTTTTGAAATACTTCAGATTCTTATTATTCAGGCTTAAGTCAAAAGACATTGCCGTAAAACTACGCTCGCTTAACACACGACGCTCACCGCATTATATATATATTCTTTTAAAATATCATGCTCAAGAGGATAGAAGAATCACATACCTCGCGACGATTATCGACTATTAGCAAAACGCCCACTGCTATAACCCTACTAGCCTTGTCCACCTTCAAGTAGAACACGCCACTCGCAGTAACTTTCAACCTATAAAGGTTATACAAGTCTATCAACGCCTAGACTACTCTAGAATAAATCTAGATACAAGATTCTACTGAAAATCAAGACTTCCCTACCACAAACTTCACAAGTTCATCAGAATACAATTCTATGTAAGTACAATAATTCCCTTCTTATATACCTTCCGGTATATAACTTATACTTAATTCTTATACTTCAATAGTATGTAAACTCAATTACAATAGGAGACAAGATATTTACCTCGATAAGCCCAAAATTATCCAAGTTTAAACGCCGATCCCGAGCAACGCTTAGCTCCTACTGGCGCCCAACCCGCTAAAACAACCCTTAAGCTTCTACGCAACTTCTACTTAACACTTCAACCGACTATGAAGATTTGCCTTAGGGTTTCGCTTTGAGACAAAGGACAAAAGGTAGTATTCCTGCCTCTACGATAGAGGTAACTTTTGGAATACTACAAGGTATAAGGCTAAGGTATTTTGAATAGTAACAATACTGGAGAATACTTTCTACCAAGAGTGGTATTTTACGAGAACCACTAGGCAGTGGGTGTGTCTCGCCACACCACTAGGAGGGAGAGAGATCTCTGCCATGGCCTCACGAAAGGGGAGTGGGAGGCTTGGACGAAACCATAGAGAGGAGGAGAGGATTTCAAGACTTAGAGATTTGTGAGTGGACGGAAGTCTTCAGCCGTGTGGGTATTTATAGGGAAACCAACGGCCATGATCAAGCAAGTGGGGGCAAGTGGAGGCCAAGATTTGCCCAGTGCCCCTATCCCTACTCCACACCTCACAAACATCGACCCATGGATCGTGCCACAAGACATGGCACAAAACGCAACCAATCGCCATCAAGATCGCTTCACTGAGGGTGACAAGTGTCGCCCTCTCGCTGGTCCAAAATATTTCATCTCTGAAAATCCGCAAAATAATAAATGACATAGTCGTAATTTTCCCACGCAAGCTTTGGAAAACGCTTCGCCGAAACGATTCTTTTCTGGTCAGGCACAAAATTTTCGGTCCTATGCCTAACTTAAGGCTCAAACTTTGACGCACGTCCTTACGCACATACTCCGAAATACGGTATAACATTCTCCTCCTTAGAAACATTCGTCGAATGTTCCTTCTAAGCCTCAAAACACACAAGTGCCTGATAGTCTTTACTACTATACTTACGAAACAATCATGCAGCACTGCCATAACATAACACACGCGCAATTTACTCAACTTCAAGTCTACGAGGAATCACCTCCATCACTACAAAAGCTCCCACCCAAGGTCTAAAAGATACTTCTTCGTGACCTTTCTTTACTTAACGCAATGATCACTTTTATTCTCTTACTGTCGTGCACTTTCTCGCACACTCGAACTCTTTCTCATAACTTACATTTCATATCGCTTCATTTACCACAATCTGGTTACTACCTCCAACTTGGTCATCACATCATCGAACACTGACGGATCTCCGATACTTTCCGAACATAGCAATACGAAAGACCGACATACCGCCTCCTACGCTTGACGGCAATGCCAACTATAGGCAACCCGCCTACTCTTCACATGATCCGAAGGCCCAAAGTAACTCGCTAAGTTTCTCTGCTTCAAACTCGCTACACCCTTTCCGGTGGTACCTTCAAGAATACCGACCGCCAACCCGACTTCAAGTGTCGACGCCGACACCGCCACGACTTCGCTGACTCGAGTACATAACCTCTTTTGATAAGCTTCACCCTATCCACATCCTCAAAACAAGTATGAACCAACTATCCGAACTTGCCAATATCGAACCAATCGACCAAGAACTTACACTTCTCGCCCCTAAGGCGCCATAAGGCGATATTCGAATATCAAATGGTAGCTATAAACACTCCTCAACAGTGAGGCAACAATCCTCACAATACCCCCAAAACCAAACACCGCCCGAGGATGAATGCGATACGAAACTCACCAGTTCCTAACCCCGCTCGTAAAACTTCCAGAAAGAAATAGCAGAATCTGGCTCCATCGTCATAAGGTGAAAGTAGGCACCTCGTGCAATTTCACAACTTTCGTAAATAACATCTCGCATAACCCTCTCGCCGAGTAAATACCCCGATCGAAAGACAAGATGGGCTGACCTCATCGCCCAACTATCGTCGAACGATCCACGAACTCAGACGTAGTTAACTAAACTGCCTAACACCTCGTGATTCTACCACCGCGACCACCCCGAACTGACCCCACAAAACAAAGCCGCGAGTCGACCCGCGATCGGCCCCTCAACCCGACTCCGCTATCGCTGAAACTCTTGTTCCCGATCCGAACAATCTCACTATCGAGTCACGAAAACCTAGTGGTCTTCTTAGCTCAACTACCCTCTTTCATTTCCACTACTCGTGACTTATTACACAAATATATCCCACGATACTATGCACTGATAAGGGTCAAACATAAATATAAATCCTTTACTCAAGATGACCTCAGATCTAAGGTCTCTATAATATTCTAAGGCTCACAATTAACACAACGCTATCCGAACATAACACTTAAGATATACTCATCTTATCACACATACAAATCTCTGAGGGTTAAGGATATACTGCATCTACCGCTTCACTCCTTTGTCGTTCTAATCAATCCCGCCTGTGGGCGATAGTTAGTGAAGATGATGAATTAGCCACCGATCCCGGCGTCGAGTCTCTACATCCGCGCCACCTGCCTGACAATTTCTCGCAAATGGCTCGCTGGCCGCAAGCATAACAAGATGTCAAGAAGCACGACACTCCCACAATGACATCTACCACAATGGCCACACCGGCGCGGGGTGGCCTCTCGCTAACACCCTTCCTCTCCGAACCATCAATCGGCTGGCCGAACTGACGTATCTGTGAATCAAGCCCGAGCTCACCAACTCCCGCATACCCCTAACGCCCCGAACCCGCGAGGACCATTCAGATCGCGAGGCGCATATCTAATTGCCGAGGCGGTTCGCCTCAAAGTTACCAAAGCGACTTCGTTGTTCGCCCTCTTCGCCGATTCGTTAATTCGCCGATCTCTACGCTCATCCGCAGGCCGCGATAAGCTCGCACGCTGGCAATATCCATGCTCGATCAAGAGCTACTTTGCACAACCTTTCTTTAGATAGTCATCAAGACCCGTGATATATCTGGACATCATATACTCTCGTAGCTACATCCTTAGCTAGTAATGTGGTCGCTCTTTGCAATCTATACTTTCGCCATCGGGTCGCGAACCAAGGTTCAACTATCATGGCCGCAGAGAGGAATCGCCGCCGTGCTAAACTCTGGGCCGGGCGACGCAGTAACTCCCGAACGAAGCACCACCCAGCGATGATCGGGCTCGTGCCTAGTAACCCTCTGTGTTTCTACTCGCAGCCTCCTACGCCTTGCCCTTCGGGCCGGTTGCCTTACGCGAGGCATAATCGTAAGGAAGGAATTACGTTAGAGGGTCCAACTTATAACACAACTTCTAAGGCACGATCTCGTGAGTGAGAAGAATGGAAATCAATCCTAAATATCCTATAGCCTCTCGACACGCGTGGTGCACAACACATCGATAATCAAGATTCTATCGATACTGGCCCGTAGACACTTTCCGAGGATTAATCGCTCCGATACCACTTTTGTCACGATTCAACCCGCCCGTGATCGTGTCTTACCCCTGCACCCTAGTGATATAACATCGCAGTAATCACTAATATAAAACACAACATGAAACAATGTAAAGGAGACACATGTTTATCCGGAAAAGTTGCCTTTCTGCATATATATATATAAAAGCTTAAATCCAACGCTATATCCTTTGACAATTTCGCCACAAACAAGATTACTGCACTTCTACGAATGATATGATAACAACGACGGATGTGGCCCGCCATACCCCGAATGTAAGCACCTACAACAACAGGACTATACCAAAGATAAGCCTCCGAGAAACGGAGCTTCCCAACGCTCAACTGACTCTACGAGCGAGGATCAACATCGCGTACCTCACTCGCAGATGAACGCAGCCCGGCGAGGTCAAGACAACATGTACTCAAGTATGTGAAATCAAAATATCAGAATGAAATCATAGTAGTCTATATAAAGCAGAGACATGATGATAACCAAACTACGCCACAATAAATAAGCCATATGTCAAGTCGTGACTCACGCCTCAAAGTCATTACTCAAATACAACTACGGGTCTCACGCCCACAACATCAATCATGCGTGGAATACCTTCCTCACCGCCTATATGATATAAAAGCACCAAGGAATACACACGAACACCGTGTCCCACTGTGTCATAATAAACCGTGCACGGTAAGTACGAAGGCATAGCCGACTACTAACACCTAGCATCAGAAGGTCATAAATCAGATTACGAGATCCGCCTGCATCGCCACATGATCGGCCGCCACTCGCCCGCAAAGATCTAATGGCGCGCCTAGTCCTCGAACTTCCCGCACCCGCATAGGCCACTCACATAGCCCGCATGAGGTATTCTCGCATCGAGGTAACTACTCCCAAGATCGCCCCGACTCGCAGTCCGCATGGCCACATGCATCGCATGAGGTATAACCCCGCACACTAACTCCGAACTCTCGTAGCCCGCACGGATCCCCGACCCGCGAGGTATTCTCGAATCACGGTCCTGCATCACCGAAGTCTACCCCGTGACGGAGCGGCAAATTAACCCCAGATCATGTCAAGAGGTGAGTGATATAATACTAACATAACAGCTTATCGTTAAACAACATAAGCACAACAAGGGAAACCCCTTTACACAAATATCACAAGATACTAACACACGTAGCATCCTAACATGTTTACTTATCAACAAGAAAGTATTACAAGGCTATCACAACCCAACACAATCAAGTTATTCACACAAGGTACTTTCTACTTTATGTTAACAAGTTCGGGTTTTTATCCCCAAAGTACTTCATACATTAACTCTTTAAAAGATCCGTTTCTTTCACAAAAGTCACACAATACCCGTAGTATAAAAATAGAGTGACTATCTTTTTAAGTAAACAAAAACACTTCTCTTTGTAAAATCAAGTAGCAACATTATTTTCCAAACGTTCAAGTTTGCCTAATTTCAAATACTCAAGTTTCTCATTTTCGAAAGGTTTCGTAGTTCATGGTCTTAATCACTTAATAATATAATTCTCCTTTAAAACAATTTGAGAAACACATGCCTTATGTGTGAGTATGTTATTCTTGTTCATAACAATCTTATTAAAGCAGCCATGATCTAGGAAATGTAATATCATTTTGTCTCTGTAACGCCCCATTTCGACTGAGTCTAAACGGATTATCTACACATGGTTGGATTCCTGAAATTGCATTTAAAGGAGTCGCCACCTAATTATTATAGTGAATTAGGACACTAAAAATGTAGCATAAAATACTACGAATGATCTCCATTTTTAAGGTCTGCGAAACTATGTGAGATTCTAGGTAAGGGTTCTTTATTATCCTAAAGGGAAGGGGTTAGACACCCTAAAGGATCCGCTAACTTGCGGTTATCCGTTCAAACTTAGGGTTAATTACTATATGTAAAAATGCATGTTTTGGAAAGCATAAAATTTAAGAAAAGATGTTGCAGATATTTATTTGAAAGATGTATGATATATTTGATAAAATTGTATGAGGTTTATTAAAAATGCACAAAAATAGTTTATTGGGAATTTATATGTCAGATGTAAAAATTAATCTTTTATGAAAATACCTATTTGAATAACTTGATTTATAAACGGGTTTTGCACTTGATAATAAAGAGGATTTTTATTGCAAAAATTGATTATTTTGTGAGTTTAATGAAAATTGAAATCATATTATTTTGTAATGCTCATGATGCATAAGAAAATAACTAAATTGTTTTGAGAGCTTAGACACGCATAACGAGCCTAATATAAGCTAGCGTTGGTTTCGATTTTAGAACTACCCTTTCTAAGTTATTAATCCTAAGTCTACCTATTCTAAACAAATTATAGAAGTGCAATAAATTAAATTACAAAGAAAGTAAATGGCTAATTAAGGAATAATAATAAAGAGCGACTCAGACAGATTGACATTGTCATCCATGCCCGCTTGTTTCAAAATCCGAGGCTAAGAATGCAAAGAACACTAGCTGGTCTTCGCTTGACGCAGAGCGAGGATAAGTCTCATAACTGACTCTTCGTTCCCGATGCATTTCATGTAAATCAAAGAAAGAAAATGATCATGACGACATGTAAATATATACATAAGAAAATGTAAATAAAATATTTCCGAGAAAGTAATACGTCATATAGCCTAAAGGACTTTCTCATGTTAACACTGAGGCACTTTTACCTACAGATATGGAAGCCTATAGTCAATTTGCTAAACCAATCATACATATTCATATCCATGTTATTTGTTAGCATGATGACACTTCACATAAGAAACAATTTGATGGTTATTAAACATGCTACAAGTCCAATGACTAATAAATAACATGTAAGATACGTGACTAGCTCGCATGCATATATCCAGGTTCAAATAATTAAAGCTTTATGACTACTTAACACAAATTCAAACAGATCGAAGACTAAAGTACAAGAATATCCACAACTGAACTATATATAACATGATGCTAAAAATAAGATAAAATATTATACTAATTCCTTATATCGTGATCTTCACTAAAACCGACATCGAGGTCGTATATGGCCACATAACTCCAAATATAAACTCGACATCACATACTTGGGCATAAACAGTCAATTAACAAGAAATGCAGTTAACGATACTTAACTAATCAACGTTCTAATCCCCTTTAAATAGGCTTGAAACTTAGCTAACTATGCATTGTTATCTCTATGAAAAAATATCAAGATATATGATATTGATAGTCAAATCAGATACATTGATAAAACAGCTAATACCAATTACTTGATCTAATCAAACGTCCTAATTCTTTCAAACAACAATAATAATCCATCAAAGCATTTCTAAGTATAAATAAACTAACAAATTCAAACAGCTTAACACTAAACACAATGACGTAAAAATAAGCTACATTATGACTAAACCAAATAACAAGACGCAGAAAAATAGAAAAATGAGAAGGCTTTGAGTTTTACGGACCTTCTTCGTAAATGAGGCGTGTTTTGAATCGTCGAATCCGCTCGGAGAAGTTTATTATCAAAGATGTTGATTTCTGATTTATTTTTTCGGAATTTCAGACCAAGAAATCTGGAAGCAGACCCGAACCGGATTTAAAAAAAAAATGCAAAAGAAGTGAGGAACAAAGTCTGATTTTTTAGATTGCAGATTTGGAAACAAAAGAAGTGTTTTCGGATTTTTTGATCCGACCCGAAATATGCAGAACAACAAGAGATTTTCAAGCTTGAGATTAAAATGATATTTTCAGATTTGAGAATTAGAGGACAAAGAAGAGTATATATTTTCTATTTCAGATTTCGGACTTCACTTTGAAGAATGAAGAACAAGGAATGTAATGCAAGAATCAAGGGTCAAATTTCGGACCTCTTTAAAATGAAGAACAAATAGGTGATATGCAAAATCAATTATTGAAAAATCGGTCCTCCAATGAAGAACGGCGGGTTTTTATAGATGAAATCTGTGGTTTGAATTCAAAAATAGTTGTTAGAGGTCCGATTTCGACGATTTGTTGGTTCAAATCGCGTTTTAGGAGACGCAGGGTATGGGCTGGCCGTGTGAGATGGAGTTATTTGGGACAGAGGTACGGGTATGGCAGAGATTCGGGTGATGAGCGAGGAGAGAGGATCATACGGCAGAGGGTGGTTTCTAGGTTTTTTATTTTTATTTCTTCGGTGGCGCTGACGACGGGGAGAGGGAAAGGTATAGTGGTTACGTTGGTCATGTTGTGGCTAGGCGGTTGGGTGGCGACGTAATCGCGTCGGGCCGGGTAGTTATTTAGGTCATGGGTCATGGCGTAAATTATGTAATTAGGTATTAGTTTTAGAGTTTGTTTTAGGCAAAAATTAATTAGTGGTAAATTAGGAATTCAAAATTGTGATTAAATTATTTAGGTGTTTTTATTAATCTAAATTATTACAAAACGGACGTGCTATTTAATTAGGCATAATATTTATAATGCGATCGTTATTAAAACTTATTTGTGCATGTGTTAATGTATTATCGATGCATTTTATTATAAAAATTGTTAAAATTATTCTAAAAATTAGTGTAATTTTATAGTTAAGAATCGAATCGAGGGTCAAAATCGTGTCAACAACTTGTCCTCTTTGTACGGAGACGATGGAAGAGTCTTCGCACAAAGACGCTGACTTAAAGCCAATTTTGTCTCGATCCTCGAATTAAAAATGTCACGATTAAGACGAGGCCGACGCAAAATTCAAAATTTTGTCCCTGTCGAAGTTACGACGACGCCGGGCTACCATGGTAAAACACCAAGGCGCTGACGCGACTAAATTTGTCCCAAAGGTCGAATTACGATGACACCGGGTTTTGCGACGCTTAGAAAACCAAAGCTAAGCAGATTTAGAATTTGTCCTGTTGTCGAATTACGATGACACTCGGTTATCGGGCGCAAGGATACCGGAGGAGAGCGATCGACATTCGAGGTACAAATTGCTTCTGCACGCGGAGAGGTAGTTCCACGCCAGGCTCTGCTCTCAGATGCTAAGACTTAAACAAACGACAAGGCATAAATCATAAGGCAAAATGATAACGCATGAATTTATAAGCAATGAATCGCGCGAGTAGAAAATGCTATCTCGCGAAATGTGACGCCGCAAACGCCGTGATTTCGCCTGCATAGACGCTGCGATCGTGAATGCGAATATGTTGTCCTTATCGCAATCGCCTCAGACTAAAGCTCAAGAAAGAGTTAGTGCATAATCGCAAGACAGAGTAATAAAGCATGAATAAGAAATGCAATTTCGAGAGTGTATTTAATTGTCTCGCGTAGACGTGATACGCCACGACGCCGCTCGGGCTGGCGCTGCTTCGATCGGGCGCCGTTTTGGACTTGTCGCCGCCGACGCGGGCGCTGCCGACGCGAGTCGCCGACGTGGCGCTGCTTTCTGACGTGGCGCCGCTTTCGACGTGGCGCCATTTTCGACGTGGCGCTGCTGACGCGGCGCCGCTTTCGACGCGGAGTCGCTGACTCGAGTCATTTTCGACTCGCCGACGCGCGGCGTACGCTTTCGGACGCGGCGCCGCCGCACTCGGCCGCTTTTGGACTCGCGCCGCTGCACTTGTCGCCGCCGCCTCAGAATAAATGCTCCCGCAAGCTAAGCTTGAGAAAAAGTTAGTATAATCATAAAAATGTAATGATAAATATTTGAGAAAGGCAACTATACGGGCAGACATGCCGCCCCGATACGCCGATGATGAACGCCGACGTTGTTGTAATGATGTCTTTGTTGCGGCGCAAGACCGCATGGATTGCAATTTGACTTCAGGCCCGAGCCGACGCGCTAGACTTTGTCAGGATTTGATTGTTGATGTCACGCTCGCTTCGCTAACATACGGGCAACTCGCGCCAAAGAAAATTTGCGAGTTTGGCGGGGTGGTTGATTCGCATTGACTTCGTAGTTTTGACTTCGACGCCGACGCCCGCTCGCTCGACTCATAACCCCGCCTGTTTCCTACCTCGTCCCGCCAATACGCAAAGCGGCGCTGGCCTTAAAGCGGGTCTTAATGGGTTGTTTTGTATATTATGTGTATTTTTCGTTATTTTCAAAATAAGTGGAAGCGTTTCCTAACGCGACCGGCCGATTTAGGCCGCCACGATCCCCAATACGAGGAATCAGTCATGACGAGTTCATTACAAGCGAAATCGTGAAATTAAAATTTCTAAAGCGCGGACCGGTCAAACGCCGCCACGATCCACCAAGCGGAATCAGTCAAACTTAGTTCCAATTACAAGCAAAAGAGAAATTGGGATTTTCTAAAAGGTGGGACCGAAGCCGATATGGCCGCCTACGTATCCCCACGAGGGAATCAGGTCACACGTAGTTCCAATACATATAAAGGGCAAAATATATTAAACTAACTATTTCCGGACTCCCGCAGCAGGCGGCACGAGTCCACTTGTCTTCGCTCGAGTCTTCAATGACCGAGTCTTCGCAGGATCATCTCTGCAAAGACACAACTAAACAAATGACTTATTCAACGGTTAAACAATCTCCTAGCGAGCACCTCCTTTTCTCCGACGGCTGGTCGACGATTCAACTTTCTTCCCTTTTCGGCCGCGTAATAGTCCTTCCGCATCGTTTTCTCCATCTTTAGCTATCATGCTTATACGGGCATCTTCATAGCCGGAAAAAGGTTATTGTTTACACTCGAGATGGCATCTTTCACCGAACGACTCTCTTCGATTAACTCTCTATTTTGTCCTCGAGTGTATAACAATTTATGTGCCGCGCCTCGACACCGAGTGGTATGCACAACGCTTGGTTTCATCGCGCCCTGGATATAGGCCCGAGGGTATTTCGGAATCCGGAGTATTCTCGCTCACCTTTTCATACACTTGGGCTATATGTTCTGGCCAAAGGTGTATAGGTTCCGTTGGCTTTCTTTCAAAGATTTACGCGGGCTCGGGTCCGCTTCAGCGACGTTCGCGATCAGGCGAGTATTTTGATACGCTTGTCGGGTATGGTAAATAGATACGGGTAGCACATCACGATAGTACGATCGTGAATTTTGAGTGTTTTGGTTACGGTAAGGCGCGTGGGCTTTGATACACCGGAAGTTGTTCGCCTACGCCCCGAACGACCACGATAGGCGGTGACGATCTCTTCTCCTCCATGGCGACCTCCTATGGAATTTGACCGCATCGTCACGTTGTTTGTAGGTCGCAAGTTTGTAATCCCGCCTGCCTTAATGCCTCTTCCACGGTCGCCATTCTACGACTTCGCAAAACTTCGCCAATTATACCGATCATCCTTTCATAATATGTCGCGCTTTTTAACGATCGCACGAACAAGCGGTCATTTCGCCGCCATCGAGGTCGACTTTGTCGCTTCGACGCCACCTCGTAGCGTATTCCCAAAGTTTCGTGATTTCTTTTCAAGTTTCATAAGATAAAATCGCCCGTGACAAATGTTGTCAACCCGAATCTATCCATGAAATTCGTACGGCATTCCAACCGCCCCATTTTCGGTCTGCATACGTACTACCCAGTCACTGCTAGACTCGATGAATAGTTTCCGACGATTGCTTGATTTTTACCAACTCCAATCAATTTATCGCAATATGACCTTAGATGAGCTCGAGGATTCCCATTTCCATCGAACATGTCAAATTGGGCGCCTTGCACTTACAGGTAATTCAATGCCTGGTGCATACATAAGTTTTCATATTCTAAACCTTCCTCCCTTTGTTCGCTTCAATGCTTTGAGTGCCTCTTTCAGTTACGAATTTCTTTTGCCACATTTTCATCACTCTAGCTCTGGTCCGCCGCCCACTTCCCGCATCGACCGTTTCTCGAGAGGACGCACGCACAATAAATGGTTGGCTTTTGGTCGGACGTGCTAATCCCCATATTGTTTGTTAGACTAGCGACGCGTGTCATCCGCTCGTATTGGTGGCTTGGCAATTTGGGTCGAGCGAGATATAAGCGAGCGGAGGTCGAGATGCCAGATGTAGTGAACTGATCATTTCGAGGTCGGTTTGCAAATCGACCGCGAGTGACATTTTGCGAAATGGTATGTCATGCGCCGCGGGAGCTGGGAAGCAGAGGCTCAGGGCTCAGGACACGATTGCATTTGTCCCCGCTCCGGGAGTGGTTCATTCAAGCTAATGATGTGTTTGTGATATTTCTGAGCCTTTCTATTTCGGCCAGATGATTTCCATTTGCCGCAATAGTTTGGCGAGGTGTCGATCATCTGTTTCTCCTTTCGACGCCCGCATCATCTACAGTGAACGGGACGAGTCCTGTTGTTTCGCTCGTGCCTCGATTAGTCATTTATCGATTATCGCGCTTCTACCACCAACGCGAATCAACCTTTTCGGGGATAAGCTAGGCAAAATAACCCTTTAACAAACGGCAAACCAAGTTAGTATAATATGCAAAAAGTTGCGCATAATATATACTAATAAACAAATTGCAAATCAAAGCGTGTTCTAACATGTTCGGGGGACCCCTTTATGCCATAGTAGCCTAAACGCCGATATGCGAGATTATGATAATAGGTCCAAGCCACAACCGCAATGTTTTTGTCGAAATGGCGCACCAAACGACGCAGCACTTTTCCCAATTTCAGCATTTACATGATTAGGTTTGGATTTGTCTATCATTGTCACGCCACACATAGTATGTCGGTTGGTCGTTGGTCGAGAAACCCGCCGACAAGTTGGTGTCTTCCTAATCGCGGCCGATACCGCGACCGACCCACCTAAGGTAAATGCACGCACGCCTTAAAATAAAGGGTGGTATAGCTTTATCCCGAAGTTTCTAAGATTTGGCTTTACTAGACGCAAGGTTCCCGAGCGACTACTCGAGCGGTATACGCGACCACCTGGCCGACCTGATTCTCCGCAAAATGCCAACTCTCTTAAACGCGGTGTTTGAAAGAAATTTGCAGGTGCGCGAAGCACACCCGCGTGTTGTGTGTGATAGTGTGAATTTTCCAGAGTGGAAGAAATATGAGCGAATGCCGCTTAAGGAAAGCAGAATAAATAGCAGTTAAGACAATATGCAAAAAATATTTATATGTAAATCAGAATAATTTAGGCAAAACAATAAAAGCAAATAAGTGTAAAACATAATGGAAGCAATTTAAGCAAAAATAAAGAAAATAAAGCACAATAAATTAACCTATGTTTGTTGTGGTTAAGAAAACTCATCCCCAGTGGAGTCGCCATTTTCAGAACGCCCATTTCGACCGAGTCTAAACGGATTATCGCTACACATGGTTGATTCCCAAATTGCATTTAAAGGAGTCGCCACCTAATTATTATAGTGAATTAGACACTAAAATGTAGCATAAAATACTACGAACGATCTCCATTTTTAAGGTCCATAAACTATGTGAGATTCTAGGTAAGTGGTTCTTTATTATCCTAAAGTGAAGGGTTAGGCACTCCTAAAGGATCCGCTAACTCATGCTATCCGCTCAAACTTAGGTTAATTACTATATGTAAAATTGCATGTTTTGGAAAGCATAAAATTTAAGTAAAGATGTTTCAGATATTTATTTGAAATATGTATGCATATATTTGATAAAATTGCATGAGGTTTTTTAAAAATGGAACAAAATTGTTTATTGGGAATTTATATGTCAGATGTAAAAATTAATCTTTTATGAAAATACCTATTTGAATAACTTGATTTAAAAATGGGTTTTGCACTTGATAATAAAGAGGATTATAATTGCAAAAATAGATTATATTTAGTAGTATAATGAAAATTGAAATCATATTATTTTGTAAAGCTCATGATTAATAAGAAAATAAATAAATAGTTTTGAGAGCTTAGACATTAATAAAGAGCCTAATATAAGCTAGCTGGTTTCCGATTTTAGAACTACCCCTTTCTAAGTTATTAATCCTAAGTCTACCTATTCTAAACAAATTATAGAAGTGCAATAAATTAAATTACAGCAAAGTAAATGGCGGAATTAAGGAATAATAATAAAGAGCGACTCAGGACAGATTGACATTGTCATCCATGCCCGTTTGTTTCAAAATCCCGAGGCTAAGTTAACGCAAGGAACACTGCGGTCTTCGCTTGACGCAGAGCGAGGATAAGTCTCATAACTGACTCTTCGCGTTCCCGATGCATTTCATGTAAATCAAAGAAAGAAAAGGATCACTGACTGACATGTAAATATATACATAAGAAAATGTAAATAAAATATTTCCTGAGAAAGTAATACGCCATATAGCCTAAAGGACTTTCTCATGTTAACACGGAGGCACTTTTACCTAAGCAGATATGGGAAGCCTATAGTCAATTTGCTAAACCAATCATACATATTCATATCCATGTTATTTGTTAGGCATGATGACACTTCACATAAGAAACAATTTGGATGGTTATTAAACATGCTACAAGTCCAATGACTAATAAATAACATGTAAGATACGTGACTCAGTCGCATGCATATATATCCGTGTTCAAATAATTAAAGCTTTATGACTACTTAACACGAATTCAAACAGATCGAAGACTAAAGTACAAGAATATCCACAACTGAACTATATATAACATGATGCTAAAAATAAGATAAAATATTATACTAATTCTTTATATCGTGATCTTCACTAAAACCGATATTGAGGCTGCATATGCGTCACATAACTCCAAATATAAACTCGACATCACATACTTGGGCATAAGCAGTCAATTAACAAGAAATGCAGTTAACGATACTTAACTAATCAACGTTCTAATCCCCTTTAAAAAGGCTTGAAACTTAGCTAACTATGCATTGTAATCTCTATGAAAAAAAGTATCAAGATATATGATATTGATAGTCAAATCAGATACATTGATAAAACAGCTAATACCAATTACTTGATCTAATCAAACGTCCTAATTCTTTCAAACAACAATAATAATCCATCAAAGCATTTCTAAGTATAAATAAACTAACAAATTCAAACAGCTTAACACTAAACACAATGACGTAAAAATAAGCTACATTATGACTAAACCAAATAACAAGACGCAGAAAAATAGAAAAATGAGAAGGCTTTGAGTTTTACGGACCTTCTTCGGGTAGCGAACCGAGGCGTGTTTTGAATCGTCGAATCCGCTCGGAGAAGTTTATTATCAAAGATGTTGATTTCTGATTTATTTTTTCTAATTTCGCATCAAGAAATTGGAAGGCAGACTAACCGATTTTAAAAAAATGCAAAAGGTTATAACAAAGTCTGATTTTTTAGATTGCAGATTTGGAAACAAAAGAAGTGTTTTCGGATTTTTTGATCCGACCCGAAATATGCAGAACAACAAGAGATTTTCAAGCTTGAGATTAAAATGATATTTTCAGATTTGAGAATTAGAGGACAAAGAAGAGTATATATTTTCTATTTCAGATTTCGGACTTCACTTTGAAGAATGAAGAACAAGGAATGTAATGCAAGAATCAAGGGTCAAATTTCGGACCTCTTTAAAATGAAGAACAAATAGGTGATATGCAAAATCAATTATTGAAAAATCGGGTCCCCTCCAATGAAGAACGAATGGGTTTTTATAGATGAAATCTTGTGGTTTGAATTCGAAAAATAGTTGTTAGAGGTCTGATTTCTTGGACGATTTGTTGGTTCAAATCGCGGGTTTTGCGAGACGCAGGTACGGGTCAGGTCGTGTGACGAGGAGTTGTTTCGGACAGAGGTACGGGTATGGCAACAGATTCGGGGTGATGGAAGAGGAGAGGCGATCACAGTGGGCAGGTGGTTTCTGTGTTCTTTTTTTTTATTTCTTCGGCGGTCATTGACGATGGGGAGAGGAAAGGTATAAGTGGCTGGGTCATGTTGTGGCTAGGCGGTCAATGGCGACGTAATCACGCGTCGGTCGGGTAGTTATTTAGGTCATGGTCATATCGATAAATTATGTAATTAGGTATTAGTTTTAGAGTTTGTTTTAGGCAAAAATTAATTAGTGGTAAATTAGGAATTCAAAATTGTGATTAAATTATTTAGGTGTTTTTATTAATCTAAATTATTACAAAACTGACGTGCTATTTAATTAGGCATAATATTTATAATGCGATGCCGTTATTAAAACTTATTTGTGCACGTGTTAATGTATTATCGATGCATTTTATTATAAAAATTGTTAAAATTATTCTAAAAATTAGTGTAATTTTATAGTTAAGAATCGAACTGAGGGTCAAAATTCGTGTCAATTTCATCTTAGCTTCTATGCAGATGAGGTTTCATCGGTTTTAATAATACTTTATTAGTCAATACATTTTCCTTTATTAGCGCTACGTGGTTTGTTCGATACCTATTCTCGATTTCCAAATCAAGAAACATTATTCCTTTTAAAACCAAGTACTCATTACTCACGAACGAGGTTTCACACTTTTAACAAAATTCAGATTAATTCATTTAAGTCAAGTCTCTTATCTTTAAGATCAAGTCTCTTAACTTCTAAAATCAATAAACCATTCTTTTATCTCTCTTAAGTCGTTATACCTAACTTCCCATAAAGCTAGCATAACTCTTAAGCTTTTAAAACTAAGTATTACTCTTCTTTCAAAAGGTTTCTTAATTCTTTTGAAATACTTCGATTCTTATTATTCAGCTTAAGTCAAAAGACATTGCCGTAAAACTACGCTCGCTAACACACGACGCCTACCGTACTATATATATATTCTTTTAAAATATCATGCTCAAAAGGATAGGAAGAATCACATACCTCGCGACGATTATCGACTATTAGCAAAACGCCCACTATATAACCCTACTAGCCTTGTCCACCTTTCAAGAGAACATGCTACTCGCAGTAACTTTCAACCTATAAAGGTTATACAAGTCTATCAACGCCTAGACTACTCCTGAGAATAAATCTAGATACAAGATTCTACTTTAAAATCGCAAAGACTTCCCTACCCACAAACTTCACAAGTTCATCAGAATACAAATTCCATGTAAGTACACTCAATTCCTTCAGATACCTTCCCGTATATAACTTATACTTAATTCTTATACTTCAATAGTATGTAAACTCAATTACAATAGGAGACAAGATATTTACCTCGATAAGCCCAAAATTATCCAAGTTTAAACGTCGATCCCGAGCAACGCTTAGCTCCTACTCAAGCGCCCAACCCGCTCAAACAACCCTTAGAAGCTTCTACGCAACTTCTACTTAACACTTCAACCGACTACAAGATTTGCCTTGTGGTTTCGCTGAGACAAAAGGACAAAAGGTAGTATTTCCTGCTCTACGATAGAGGTAACTTTTGGAATACTACAAGGTATAAGGCTAAGGTATTTTGAATAAGAATAATACTGAGAATACTTTCTACCAAGAGTGGGTATTTTACGAGAACCACTAGTAAGTGGTGGTCTCGCCACACCACTGTGAGTGAGAGAGATCTCGCCCGCCGGGCCTCACGAAGTGGAGGTGAGGCTTCGACGAAACCATGAGAGGGAGGGAGAGGATTTCAAGACTTAGAGATTCATGGAGTGGACGGGAAGTCTTCAGCGTGTGGTATTTATAGGAAACCAACGCCATGATCGCTGTGGGTGCAAGTGGAGGCCAAGATTTGCCCAAGTGCCCCTATCCCTACTCCACAATTCCTCACAAACATCGACCCATGGATTAGGCCACAAGACACGACACAAAACGTGCAACCAATCTACCATCAAGATCGCTTACTGGCGTGACAAGTGTCGCCTCTCGCTGGTCCAAAATATTTCATCTCTAAAAATCCGCAAAATAATAAATGACATAGTCGTAATTTTCCCTACGCAAGCTTTGGAAAACGCTTCATTGAAACGATTCTTTCGGGTCAGGCACAAAATTTTCTGGCCCTATGCCTAACTTAAGGCTCAAACTTTCGTGACGCACGCCCCACGCATATACTGAAATACGGTATAATAAAGGCGCAAATGCCCTCTCCATCGGGACAAGGTTCACATACTGTACCAGATCTAGTACATGGTCAAATTAACCCTATGACGGGGAATTGATGACCCTAAATATGATAAACATAAAGATAAGGAAGCATTATCAAAATTAATTGATGTGGAGGGTTTGCCTTTTTCATTTCCTTCATCTCCTGGTTTTATTCATTATATTAGAGAAATGTATAATCCCGCTTTTAAAGGTTTTCTAGATCAAATGTTAAGAGAGATGTATTTAAATTTGCACATGAATATCAACAATATTTACGTTATTCATTATATCATTTTAATAACAAAGTGGCTCTCACTTCTGATATAGACCGTAGTACTAACGATCATGATTATTTAACAGTAACCTGTCATTGGATATAATATAAATGGTCTATGCAAAAACGCATTTTAGCGTATAGATATATAGATAGTAGGCACACTGGTGATTTTATTTCAGAAAATATTTATTTAGTTTGCGATTATTACGAAATAACTGATAAAATTACGAGTATTACATTAGATAATGCATATTCTAATAATTCTGCTATTACAGTTTTAAAAGATGTTTTAACTCCATCTTTTTCAAATAATTTTCATATAAAATGTGTGTGTCATATTTATAACTTAGTTGTAAAGGATGACCTATTACTTTTCTAAGATATTCTTGAAAAATACAATTTTCTATACACTTTATTTTAAAAATAATAGAATACAACGAAAAAAAGATTATAAAAATATTTGTCACGATTGCCAACTATCTTATAGAAAAATTCTCGAAGAAGTACCCACAAGGTGAAATTCTTTATATTAACAACTACTTGTTGCTTATGATTATAGAAAATCTATAACTTTATTTTTTAACGCCCATAATCAAAATTCAACTGATATGATTATAGATAACGATTGGAAAAAAAATTAAAGAACTTATTGTATTTCTAGAGAATTTTTTTCAAGCAACAAAAGAATTTTCCGGTATATATTATTCTACTATTTCAACTATGTTGTTTTATATAGCTATAATATTTTTACTGCTTAGAGAATATATAGAAAACCCAACTAATAAAAAAATGCTTAAAAAAATATTTATTCATTTTATTCATATTATTTATTATATTATCACGTGTCAAATTTAAATCCACTAAATCATGTAAATCAATTAATATCAAAATGTTTAAAGAAGAGATCACCCACCTCCACCTCTAAAAATTCAAAAAAATTCAAATCTATCATCTATCAACAAACGAACTAAAGAAAGCATGTAAGACAACAAAGAATAAATAATGCAAATATATGTATTACCAACCAACAAAAAATATAACACAACCTCCCTCCTTACCTCCTCCTCCTTCTTCCTCCTCCTTCTCTCTTTCTTTCTCTTTCTTCTTCTTCTTTTTCTTTCTTCTCTTTTCTCTCTAAAAAGACAAAAAGCTTCGCATCAAAATGTCTCGCACGTAACGCCGCGCCGTAACACACTACTAACCAAATTAGCGAAGTTTTTTGTTTTTTGCAGGTACTTTACCGCATCAAACAAATACAACGGTTAAGGAAACGAAGACTTGTCAAATACCTGAGTGGAATGATAAGACATTTCCGACACTTTCAATGATGACCCGAGATATTTTGAACATTCAAGCGTCATCAACGGCGTCTGAAAGCGCTTTCTTTGCCGACAAATTTCAAATAGGAGAGTATATACATTCATTAGCCGGAGACAACTTGGAGATAATAGTATTATTAAGAGATTGAATACTAGCGGAGCGGAGAAGGCGCTTAATCTGAGATCAACGTAAGAAGACGTAAAACTACAACGACATCTTATCTCGCGAGTAATGACGGATCAATTTGACCCACAAATACCAATTCCAACCGAAGAACCACAAGACATTGTGAAGAAATTAGAAAACGTGTTTTCAAATTGGTAATTTATTTAATTGCAATTTTACTATGTCAATTACAACTTTTGAACAACACCACAAAGTTGTAATTTTGACAATTGTATATGTATTAAGAAAAAATCATATTTCTATGAAATAATATAAGAGACACAAAAACAACATTGTGATGTTTTTATTACACTATCTTGTTCAATTATTGAGTTGTTCATATATTTAATATATGTTATTTTTTAAAATTAAGTGCAAAAAAAAAATGAAAATTTCGATCCCGACTTATCCCTACTGCCTTTTCCAGACGGATCAGATCGACAGACATCGACCAAGCCCGATAGTCCTGACCCGCCAATCCCGCCCCACCCCGTTCCCACCCAAACCCGCCCCGCCAGTCCCGTTGGCCACCCATAGTTCAAAGGAAAAGTTGTCTCATTTCTCCTTATTTTGGAGAATGGAAGGATATTTTTAAATAAATAGCATAACAGACAAAAACATGTAAGGGTAAATTTGACTTATTTGAAATAGTTGAGTAGTGTTTTGGAAAACAGAAATGAAGGGGGAATGGAAAAAGAATAACTCATCGAAAAATACCTAGGATTCCAAACACGGCCTTACATAGAGGGCTTCTATATAAAAAATATCAGCCGATGAACTAGGTTAGCCATTTCTGATATATAGAGAGAGAAAGAGAGCTGCTTAGCTTAATAGCTTAGCCATTTCTCTCTCCTTATTGCCTCAGTCTTCCACTTTTGGCCATAATGAGCAACGCAAAGGACAACTTCAGTGTTGCCGATCTCAGTGCTGGTAAAAAAACCCCTTATTTCTATGTGTGTATATACTTATTTAGATGTATATGGCTCTCTGTAAAAGCTCTAATTTCTATGTGAGTTATCTGTCTCGGTTGTATGTTGCGCTCCGCTTGCCCCATACATTTCTGTAAAAGAGGATGTTTACACCCAGGATGGAGTTGCGCCTCTATGTGGGTCTGTGTTTCTCACGGTGTGTTTGGTACCATGGTTGGAAAATAAGTGGTTTCTTACTTATTTTCTTGTGTTCCGTACGTAAGCAAAAAATGTTATCACTTGTATATATCTAGACAAATACTATGTGAGGGGTGTATGTGGTGGGGGTGTGGGGGTGGTGTGCGTCGGGGTAGAGTTGGTGGGGTGTGGGGATGGGTATAAGGTGTGCTGGAGGGCAGGGAGAAGATAATCAATGTGGAATGCCCTTGGTGTAACTTGTTTTCCCTACTAGGGAAGTCATTTTCCTCATTTTAAGGAATTTGTTTTCCTAGAAAAAATGCTTTCCAAAAATTTTGATCAACCGAACATGGTAAAATTTGATAACTTTGTTCCTCAATACCGAACACCCCCTCAATCCCAAGCTATTTAGGGTTGGCTATGAGTATGCTCACTTACTATTAATCAAGGTTTATGTGAGCGCAATTTTTTATGGGGTCTAATCAGTCCCTAGTTGTTCTTTTTTGTTATTATTGTTCTTGGTATATGGGGTTTGGGTTTAATATCTCTAATTAAAATCTCGTGTAGCTTTGAATGCCGGGGACCGAGCAGACCTTGTCAATGCACTCAAAGTGAGTCTTTTAATATGTTTTATGTGTCATTTTTGTTGTAAGTTGATGAGTTTTGGCTGATTTTGCGGTTTGTTTTTGCAGAATAAACTTCAGGATCTTACTGGGAAGCACATAGATGTGCTTGAAAATTTGTCGCCCAATGTGAGAAAACGTGTTGAGGTTCTGAGGGAGATTCAGGCATGTGCATCTTATACCAATTGTTCAATTTTTTTTTCTTTTATAGCACTTAACTGTTTCTAGCAAATCATCCTATATTTGTTTTATTGAGTTCTCTAAGCATGCATTGTTATTTCTTGCTAATCATGATATATATATATATATATATATATATATATATTTATATGAATGGTGTCGTAACTCAAGGCAATGGGATTTAGGTTACTTGACGGAGATCATTAATTATGTTGCAAATTGTTCAGGGTGTGGTGAAATAGAAAATTTATCACTGGACTCAAAATATGTACGAATGTCACATCTAGGTTTCAAACCTGCAATCTAGAGCAACAATAACCAATTTTACCACGACACCAGAAGTCTCCCTTATGTCAAAGGGATTTAACAAAAATACCTTTTCTATTTTTGTGCACAATGATTTTCCGATCCTTCATGCAACGTAGCCCTCCTGGTTGTAACCCTAGTTCAAAAACCATTGTAATTGAGGGGTTTACCGGAAAGAAAAGATCTACACTTGGTTTCTGTAGAACTTATTTACTCTTTGACATTTTGAGTGTCATACATGGTGCATGATACAGCTTGAGAGCTTGTTTATTTGAACAAGCATCCATGAAATGTTGTATCAAGTCAAAAGACCTGAATAATCATGAAGAATTTAATAAAACTTGGAAGGAATTGGATTTCTTAGTTAGATTCTTGCTCTGCTATCTTTCATTGGCTAGTTTTGTTTCTGATGTCATACCAAAAGTTTGTTTTTTGTTTTCCCTTCATAAAAAATGTTTGTGTTTTTTCGAAGAGCGCATGCACGGCAAGCTCGAGTGACGGACGGTTGTTTAACGTTATTTATAAGACATCGAGAATGTCCGGAACGGAGCGAGTACAATGATTCCTTTGTACAAGAACAAACGTGATATCCGAGTCGCAACAACTATGTGAGTATCAAGTCGCTAAGCCACACCATGAAAGTTTGGAAAAGTGTCGCGAGACGGCGCGAGAAGAGGCGTGTCTATCTCTAAGAACCGCTTGATTCATGCCGACGCTTAACTACGTGTCATCTATCTTATTAGAGGTCAATGGAGCAACATAGAGAGAGGAAGAGAGACTTACATATGATTTTCATCGACTTTGTAGAAGCATACGACAAAACCCTTAGAAAGTTCACGAGATGTTCAAGGTTAGAGGTACTGGCGCATACTAGCGCGCCAAAGATATGTATGACGGTACCAAGACCAGAGTACGCATAATGAGTGAGACTCAAGACTTACTCTGATGACGTGGTTGCACCGCAGATCAACTCTAGACCATTTCTATTTGCCTCGCGATGGATGGATTGACGCGACAAATTCAAGGGGAGGTGACATGATGTATGTTATTCGCAGACAACATAGTCTTGATTGATGAGATTCACAACTGAGTGAATGCTGTCGAGGTTCGAGACCGATCAAGTCTAAAGCGGTTCAAAGGTAGACCAAGACAAAATACTGGACCGCAAGATCGCGAACGAGCTACCTGAGACACGCGCGACGCGAGGCTTGATACTCGCCATTCCAAAAATGAAGATTCAAGTACCTGGCCCATTATTCAAGCGGAATAGAGAGATTGACGACGGCGTCACACATCGATTGAGGTAGAGCGAATGAAACGAAGGCTCGTATACGGAGTCTCAGACGATAAAAAGCGTGCCACAAAAACTTAAAAGATAAATTTTATAGGTTACGGTTAGATCGACTATGTCAGATGAGGCGAATGTCGACTGATGAAAATCGCAGAGACGAGGATGCTAAGACGGACGCGGACATACAAGGAACGAGATAGAATTAGAAATGATGATATCCAGACAGAGCGAGAGTGACCTCGAGAAGATAAGACGCCAGAAGCGAGGTCGAGACGACTCAGCACGCGCAGAGGAGAGACACAAATGCCTGGCGCGAGGTCGATACGAACGAGTATGAGTGGCAGAGGTAGATCAAGAAGATCGGCGAGAAGTGATTAGACGTGATACGGGCGTGCAACTCACTTAGTACATGACCTTAGATAGACGGCATGAGGACACATATTAGGGTAGAAGGATAGTAGGTAGTCCAACGTAGTCCTACCTACGCTTACAAACTGGTAGTTGTAATGTTATTATTGTAGACTCGCTTAGCCTATCATACTAGTAGACACATTATTGCTTTATAGTCCCATGTCGTTTGATTTATATTGCTATGTGTATTTTGTCTGCCTTATTTACATGCATTAGTTATTGCGCCTTTTCTGTAATTCACTATGATGGCTTAGTCGCTTTGTTTGTCTTACTTTGCTTGTGTTTTGTCTTGAGCCGAGTGTCTTTCGAAAACAACCGTTCCATCTACCAAGGTAGAGTTAAGGTCTTCGTACACTCTACCCTCCTGCACTTACATTGTGGGATTTCACTGGGTATGTTGTTGTTTGTTCTTTGAGTTACATAGATTGAAACACAAATTTTGCATCTTATTGTCAAGTGGTTATCCAAGGTTGATGGTTTCTAATACTACTGTTGGATTTAAAGTAAACTTTGTAGCCTGCTCTTAAAATATGACATGTATTACTAACCTCTTATAGAGGACTATTTGACTGCAATGCGGATAATACAGAACACTTGGATTAGTCATAACGTGTACTTTAGTATCTCCTTAGTTTACCGTGTATTATGTGCATTAGTTTCCAAGTTAAGTTCAACTTATAACTGAATGTGGATACACTGTATTTTATGTTGCCTGTTATTTATGGAAGCAATCTCCTTGATGCTCAAACTATATCTGTGACCCTGAGTGTGAGTTCTTTTTTAATTGTGCAGACTCAACATGACGACTTGGAGGCAATTTTTTTTGAAGAGAGATCTGCACTCGAAGCCAAATATCAGAAGTTATATCAACCACTTTACACAAAGGTCTGTGACACAGGCTATACATCTAGCACTAGTACATCATATGCATTGATTCTGTAGCACGGTGATGTATAGCTAATGTTGTTAAATACACATTTGCAGAGATATGAAATTGTGAATGGGGTTGTTGAAGTCGAAGGTGCAACAACTGAGGCTACAACAGCAGACCAGCAAGTGGATAAAGATGCAGTGGGTATGTTAACTATCAATTTTGAGTTGATTGTTACTTTGGTATGGTCACAATATTAATGCAGTTGGCTTTTAATAGAGAAAGGAGTCCCTGATTTTTGGCTCACTGCTATGAAGAATAATGAAGTGCTAGCTGAGGAGGTAATTGTTTGTTTTAGGTGCTTTACTGTAGTTACTACAACAGTTCCGTTAATTGTTAGTTCACTTATGTCAATCTGGTCTCTTCTGTAAATGCAGATTACCGAGCGAGACGAAGAAGCTCTCAAATTCCTCAGGGATATAAAGTGGTCCAAGATTGATGATCCAAAGGGTTTCAAGCTTGAATTGTTCTTCGAGACCAATCCTTACTTCAAAAACACTGTGCTGACTAAAACATATCACATGATTGATGAAGATGAACCAATTCTGGAAAAGGCATTAGGGTATGCCACAATGTCATTATCTGCAACCAAAGTTTTTTTTATTGATTTGACATAGTTATTTTCCCCCACCAGTTCTCATGTTTTCTCGACAATCTATAGGACTGAGATAGAATGGTATCCAGGAAAATGCTTGACACACAAGATTCTTAAAAAGAAGCCAAAGAAGGGGTCAAAGAATGTCAAGCCTGTCACTAAAACAGAACAATGTGAAAGTTTCTTCAACTTCTTTAGTCCACCTCAAGTGCCAGAGGATGAAGAGGATATTGATGAAGATGCTGTAAGTACTATATTTTCTTTGTACTGTTTGTCCTTTGTTTTTCAATTGATCTATATAACAATATCCTTTTACTTATTGACAGGCTGAAGAACTTCAGAATTTGATGGAACAAGACTATGATGTTGGGTAAGTCTATCTGATGTCAATTTACACAAGCATACATCATGACCGAAAGAAGATGGTGTTGATGATCTTCGTTTTGCTCCTGATTGTCTATGAAGGTCAACAATTCGAGATAAAATCATTCCACATGCGGTTTCATGGTTCACTGGGGAAGCTGCTGAGGATGATTATGCTGACTTGGAAGATGATGAGGACGAAGATGATGATGAAGAGGACGAAGATGAGGAGGATGAAGAAGATGAGGACGAGGAGGATGAAGAAGATGATGCCAAGACCAAGAAGAAGGTACCTAGTTTCACTTTTCCTGCTTCAATTTTTAGCAACTAAATTTATATTTTGGAGATGAAATGACTAGAAAAGCTAACTCCTTTTCCCCTTTGTTTGAAACATCACTACAGTCATCTGCTGCCCGCAAGGTATGTTCTCATCTTTGTTTCTGAATTTCATTTAAGAATGCATACCTTAATAGTACCTAATTGTTGACATTCCATCAGAGGAGCGGAAGAGCCCCCGCAGGAGATGGTCAGTCTGGTGAGAGGCCACCAGAGTGCAAGCAACAGTAGCTTCTTATTGAGACTGGTTCAATGTGACAGCGTCTTGAAAAGTTGGATGATGAGATAGAATTTTGTGCAATTTGGTTGGTTGGCTTGTTATATATGGAGTTATGCTAGAAGAACATGTTAGAATCATTTTTCTTCCTTTCAATATTGTCTTCTATTCATTCCCTGTCTTTTTTGGCCTTCTTTTTTCAATTTTTTCAGGGAGATAGAAACGTGATGAGAATAGCGAGACATGTTTTGTGATTCGTTAATGATTCTTGGATTTGGATAACTCAAATTTTCCTAAGGTTTTATATATCTTTCTTGGTTTTAAATTCTAATTCAATAAATTCTACTAGTATCTGTTCAGAAACAACGTCAATTGACATTTTTAGAAAGGAAAGGTATCAGCCATGGAAAGAAAAGAAAGTGCAAAAAGTTAATTGTCAGGCCTAAAACTAAATTTACTCAGCTAGCTAGATGTGAGATGCCCGTGCTTTGCACGGCAAATTTAGCATAACTTGTTGTGGACAGCACATTAACCAAAAACACAACATTGCAACCTACAACAATAGAAACAAAAGTTAATAAACAACATGTACTCTAAAGAAAAAAAATGGAAATTTTATTTCAGAACCAAGGTAAAACAAAAACTTAAAGAGCATATGTTAAGTCTAGTTTTTTTACGTATAACAGTTTAAAATTCTCTTATCAGTGCAGAAAGTATTTTTCATATTAGTGCAGATAATACATGTCAGAACCTTGACCAATCTGTACATTTACAAAAGTAAAACCAAAGCTTCAAAGCAGATCCACATGTTCAACTACCCTAACTTTTTCATTGAGTTATAACAGGAGTTAGTAACACATTTAACTATTAGTATGGGGTCGTTTGGTTGTAAACAAGTTATCCCAAAATTAATTATTCTATTCTCCACCAAGATAAAAACACTACAATCCCGAGATAACTAATCACCTAATTACCTAAGAAGCTGCTGGTGTCACAGAAGAAGAGAGCGCGACCGCAAGGCCACGAGTTCGATCCCCGCATAAACCTTCTTGTTGAAACTCACACACGGGGCCAAGCTGGCTTTACATCGACGTGGTTTGCGTGCCATCACACAACCGGTTTACACTCAGGCGCACTCGAAAGAGAACCGCGGCGTTCCTTCACAACAAAAACTAATCACCTAATTAGTTGTATCGCAATTTTATGTCAACCAAACGTGAGATAAATTTATCTCAAATTTAATTTCGGGATTAATTAGCTCTTATCCTCGTATCAAATGAGCCCTAAGTTTTTCATTGCTACGTTAGAGATAGTACTATCAGCTATCATGGGCGTTTGGGACCATAATAAGGATCTTTGAGGGCAATGTCCAAGTGTCCATCTTGTGCTAATTGAAGACAAATAGGAAAACTTAATACCATTATCATTCAACGCCTTGCGAATAATGATAAAATCTAGGAGAGCAATGCCCATATTTTCATTCTATACCAATTGAAAATGTAGACAAATTATCGACGTCATTCAGGAGTTTCATCCACAAATAACTTTAGAATTCAATAATAGGTGTACCACAAATTCCTTCTGTAACGATCCGCTACACTGAGTTGAACTTTTGAATCATTTTTCTCTAAATACCTTTCTCGTAGCTTTAAAATAATATTCTTGACTTGGAGGAGCGGGTGGCGCCACTCCTGAGACAACCAGATCAGTATAAGAGATAAATTAGCAAAATTAGAATTTCTTAAGTTAAGAAAATGAGAAAATCAGTATAAGAGATAAATTAGCAAAATTAGAATTTCATAAGTTAAGAAAATGAGAAAGTTTGATCAAAGTCAACACCAGAGGTTAACAAAGTCAAATCGGACTTTTGTCTGTTCCATGAGGCCCGTAACATGTTTATGACATAGTTTGATGGCTGGGACGAATCCCGAGGGGTTCGGGAATGATTTGTGTACTTGGAGGAGAAACTAGTTAATTTAGAATTTTGGTTTAGCCTTTATGTGAAACTATACTAATCGATCTCGAATCAGTTGTTTAGCAGTTGAGTAGGTTAGTATGATGATTTTGGACTTGTCCACAAGTTTTGGTTATATTCTTATGAGTTTCAAATAGATTTGGTGTTGTGGCACGGTCGTATTGGATGTTTCAACGTTGTTTCTTTGACAATAAATGGTACAACATTGAGAAAATGAGCTCTAAATTATATTTTGATTGAACCATTAGATCTGTGTCGCTATTACGAAATCATAGCAAAAAGAATCATCGAATTTTGAGGCCGTATGAGGTACTTATGGTCATTTTAGTGTCCGAGAAAATTATTGTGTTTGGTGTGGTCGCAAAAGTGGTAAAAGGGTTGCAGAAGTGGAAATTCCACGTGGAAGTCTGCAGAAGCGGAGTTTTGGGCCGCGGAAGCGGAAATTACCGTTACAAAATTTCAGACTTTGTTCATTTGGTATGTTCATCATATCTTGAATTCTATACCTCTGATTTTGGTGATTTTTGTGGAATTTTTGAAGATGGTAAGATTATAATTTTTTTCTATGAGTTCCACGATTACTTTAGTTTATTAGCATTTATTTCATGATTTGATCGGAGAAAATTGAGGTTATTGAGCTCCAAGGATAAGAGAATGGAAATCTTGGTTTGAAGATTGATTCATGGATGAAATTGAGTGATTTTCTAGATATAGGGTATATAAGTTATGGGTAAATTGATTTTCTAACAAAATTTCACTGGGACTCAGGTTACCTTTTGGGTTCGCTGAGTTCAATTAAAGTATAGCAACATGGGTATCATTAGACTTGTTTAACTCAGAGAGTATTATTTTGACTAGATTGAGCTCGTTTAGTGAATTCAAAGGCGATAGGGCTTTCGAAAGACTTAAGCTTCACTCGGATCGAAATTGTGAGCGTTCAGAGGCACTCCCGAAAGAAAAAAGAAAATTTTAAGGTTTATGACACGTTTGCTCGACATTCGAGGTATGTTAAGACTTTCTAGAAGTCGTTGAGGGATATTTTTGCTATGTAAAAAGTAAAGATAAAAATAATAATGGTAAGGCGAAAGAGGAGGGTATTGAATCTGTGGTGTGACGGACGTTGGTACGAGTACCGATGTTATGAATGAGAAAGTATATGACTATGTAGTTATGGGTTGTAATCCGAGAATGCCAAAGCATATGGGCATTGCATTAACTAATGAATTGTTGACTTGGTTTCTTATTTGTGCTCATATTATTTCATTGAACCCGATATTTGTGTAATTGAATTAGTTGAGTCATTTCATATATTATGAGGATATGACTACTTGGCATGGACATTCATTTATATATTGTCCATTTATTTTGGTGGTATTGAGGTATTTGAATTGGATTGTACGCCGCAACATGTATTTGAATCTGGTTGCACCCCCGCAATGAGTATTTGGATTGGATTGCACACCACAATAAGTATATGGATCGGGTTGCATGTCGCAACATGTATATGGATCGCGAATCCCCATCATGAACTCTTACAAATTTCTGAGGAGTGTCATGTGTATATAGGTAATGGAGAGGATTGAATAATGATGCATCTCACTAGCGTTGCATTGCATCTTTCATTCTTATCTGATTATGTGCTTATTTGATTATTTGGTTGTCCTTGACAATTGATTATCCTTTATACGGTGAGGACTTGACTATTGAGTGTAATGTATACTTGTAAAGTTGAAAGAAAATTTTCTCATAAAATTCCGTCACTACTTCTTTGTTGTCGATCTCTGAGATATATTGGGTACATATGATTCCATACTCATACTGCACTTGCTGTACTTTTTGTGGTGCAATTATTTTATGAATATGAGTGCAAATTGGAGCTGGATGATCTGCAACGTCAATCCCTTTCTACCTTTATTTATTTATGTTTCTTTTACATTATAGATAGTGAATTTAGTCGATTCAGAGTTGTATTGGTGTTCTTAATAGCTCTTGTATACATGACACTAGTCTTGGATGATATAGTGGGTTGTTTCCGCATTTAAATTTTATATAGACTTGATTATGAATATTTTGTGTTTTCCATTTTATTTTTCTCTTATTTAAATTTAAATGAATCGGCTATTAATCTTTTGGCTTACCTATCAGGTTGGAAATAGGTGTCATCACCGCTTTAGATTTTGAATTGCGACACCTTCCGGAGCATATTTATCTAAAAGCCCAATTTAATAAGATGGAAAAGGAGAAAAACATAAAATGTCTATCTAGTGGCAAAGATAGACGTTTGTAGTGACGATGGAGGTTATGAGGTAAATGCTAGTGGTAGAGGTAGGTTGATAGTTGTGTGCTGAATGCTAGTGGATGGTT
Organism: Przewalskia tangutica; assembly: GCA_029844215.1. Classification (NCBI taxonomy): domain Eukaryota; kingdom Viridiplantae; phylum Streptophyta; class Magnoliopsida; order Solanales; family Solanaceae; genus Przewalskia; species Przewalskia tangutica. The sequence goes on from JAQGDG010000130.1 coordinate 70,538, forward strand.
GTATTGTGAAGATGAATGATGGTAATTTTATTTTACAACGGCAAGGGATAGATTAGTGTTCGAAAATTATCTTCATTTTTTTAAAGCAAATGATATCTTGATAATCTTAAGACATGTATGAGTTTTCTTAATGAATAAGACCTATTTAGAGAAAAAAATGATTATTTGAATTCATACATTATTAAGTAAACATAAATCAAGCGAAAAATGCTAAATTGTCGAACTTTTTATTGGCCAACAGGAATATACCTGAGAAAAAGACAAACTTAAAAGGTGTAGGTGTTTTGTCGGGTTCGTACACGCAGCGAAATTTGAAAAATTTATGTTTCAAACCCGACATGGCGGTCAAACTGTAGTATGATTATATAAAAGTACAATAACACAAAGCAAAAATGTAATACTTCTAGTTAGCAATATGAACTTGAAGCTTTGTGTAGTCCGAGGGTGTGCACGCAAATGTCCATCGATTTGCAAGTCAAAACTTTGATGTAATTTTCTAACTCTTGGAATGCTAGGGATTTTAGCAGAGCTTTAGAATAGATTAGTCTTTTATTTTTGGTGTATAAAATATGTGAGGGGAACCCTCTTATTTATAGCTAAAAGACAGTGGTTCCCAAACGGGTCACCATAAAACCTCACAGATCGCCAACTCGACCGCAGGACATTTAGCGCCGCGACCCTGAGTAAGTGACGCCGCGGCGCTGACGCGCTCTGGCGCCGCGGCCTTGAGCCTTAGGCACCGCGACCTTGTTCCATTTTCTGTCTTGTTTTATATTTCTTTCTAATGTCTCGATCATCAACCGAACATATATATATATATATATAAATATAATCTCTTCTCTAATTACATCCTTCAATCGACGGAACATGTCACGACCCGAGCCCTACGGGCCGCGACTGGTGCCCTACATGGGCCCCCTTCTATCCATACGTCACATAAGACCAGCGAAAGCTAATAAAACAACTCATCATCATATAACAAAGGGATCCTGTCCCCTAAACTGTAATGACAAACTCTTATGATAAAACAGGCAAGCCGACAAGGCCGACACTATATATAGAAATATCCAAATAACTCAACTGTACATATGTCCAACCCACACATGACTACGCACTTAAGAGTATAACAAGAATTCATGATGGACAAGGCCCCGCCTGCACTCTCGAATATACATAAGCTGAATAAAGAAATCAGACTAAAATGATAAGCTCCGAAACAATGGAGCTATCCCAAAAGCTGAGCAATGATCCTAAGCACGCGGATCACCAAAATGAGTACCTACACATGCGGGCATGAACGCAGCCCCCCTGGAGAAGGGGGTCAGTACAACAAGTACTAAGTATATAAACATAAGTACAGTAAATAAGATCATGACTGGCCAAAAGATGACAGAGACAAGTATGAAAATCAAATACCAGATCCAACCGTGTCGTATAAAATAAGAGCCAACTGTACCTTGTAAACATAGAGAGTCAACTGTGCCTTTTTAAAACTGAGTGTCATACCAAAATCATGAATGTCTGCCATATAATCATGTACTGTTATGGTTATCTATACCCGCATCATGGATGCTTGTCCATGGAATCAAATGCCTATACTGCCCGGTCCTCAAGTGAAAGACGCGGTGAACATGTACATATACTGCCGACCCTTTCTGGGACACAGTAAACATCTACATATACTGCCCGACCCTTTCTAGGACACAGTAAAGTCATATTCATATACTGCCCGGTCCTTTCTGGGACACAGTAAAATAAATTACTACCACTTGCATGTATAGCTATCATAGGCAATTTAATCATCTTTTGACTCTCAATACATCTTTAAAATGAACTTTCATTTTAGAAAAACTCAAGGCACTATCATGTCATGCATCATAAACCATTAAAATGATCTTTCATTTTAGAACTACCAAGACACTATCACATCTTGTATAAATCATTAAAATGAGCTTTTATTTTAGAACTACCAAGACACTATCACATCTTGTATAAATCATTTTAGGATTAAGATCCAATAAAACTATGTACGTGCATCGTAGATTCACTTCATATAAATCATGCCAAAAGAAGAAGGATAGTTCACATACCTTATCGGCTATACCAACACGATAAGTAGAATACGTCTCAAGTAGGTACTTCAACCTATAATAAAAATAACACTTCTATCAAATTCATGAATACTAGTATACGTAGTATATACTATACCACATAAAGACTCTCCTTTCATATAAAAATTCGGGCATCACTTTCCCTATTTATACATACTTTTCCACCTTATAAATAAGACCAATAACATCAATAACCAAGCACCACTTAAGGGCACAACCAAAACAGCAACCATGGTGATTCACACACCTACTTCTCATGTTAATCCGACCTCTTAATCCACATAAAAATTCATAAAAACAAATTCACACTTCTACAACAATGAGGATAAAATGTGAAGCTTACAATACCCTTGTTCCTTTAGGACTTACGTTAGCGATTTACCACATTAAACATGAATAATTGTGACTAAAATTACAACATTATAACCTCACAAAACAGTCCCTAAAACAGCGCAACAACGTCCCACAATTTCATGCTGTTTTCGGCCAACATCAATTACCAAAGCCCTTTTCACAATTCCTTATAATCCAATTCACATTTCAACATGTTTATATAAACAATTTCAACTTGTAATAACATGATTTCCTTCATTTTAACATGCAAGTAGTGACGATTACAACAACAATAACCAACGAATCCAACACCACAAAACTGTCAAGTTTTCGGCTAACATGCCCAAAACTGTCACATGTATTTCTTATTATTCTTTTTACTTAACACAAGTTCATCCCTTATCTATAACATCATATAACTTCTAATCATTTCAAGAGGAAGAATAAATCTTACCTTAATTTATATCCAAAACAGTCCACTATGTCTCGGCCAAACCGTGACCCTGCTTCATTTTTTGCACTACTTCTTCAAGTTACAATCACACACACGTATCCTCTACAAGCTTGTAACCATATTGCTTTCATGTTTTACTTCCAAAAAGTTCATCAACAAGCTTAGGGTTTCAACAACTATTTTCGGCCATGTACCGTGACCCACTGTTTTGTGTGTTAAACTTGACTTAGAACTTAGTCTAGGTGCTTAATCTAGGAAATCAAATAAGTTGATCTTGTTCTTCTCTTTGGCTATGGAGTTTTCGAACTTGAAGGAGAAGGAGAGATGAGAGTTTGAAGATGAAGATATAATGCTCTAAGTCTTGCAAGACTTGTAATGCCCTTGCATATTTATAATGTGTATACCTCACAAGTGGAGAGGGACCCATGGACTCCCACTTGTCTGTCTTCCCTTAACACAAAATATCTCACACTTAGCCATATTTTCTTGTAATTTTCGATGGACATGTACAACATAATACCAAGACTTAATAATTTCACTAAGTCCATAATTCTATTGGAAATAATCCAATTATTGGAAATTGATTCTTGTCATCACATTAATCTCAAAAATTTTCCATATAAGAAAATGTAAAAATCCTTTCCTTTCAACATTCAAATCTAATTTCCATAATCATGTTCTCACTTAGTAGCCATGAAATTACGGGGTGTAATAGAACATTTGACTTAGTGTTACCCTTCAGGCCTTTATATATCGACACTAACAACATTATGGTCTTCACTTTAACTCCTAGATCAAGCGCTAGACATTTAACTCAATATGTAAAGTTTAGCTACATGAAACATGTGAACTGAACCTCTATGTGAGAAGATAAAATCCTTTTATTCACGACACACTCAATCAAGCTTAGGATTTGTCAAGCGTCTATCCAAATGACTTGATTATTATACCTCATTTATATTAGTTGACAACAGGACCATATCAAAGACATGTCCATTGCGTTGACCAACGACTTAGTCAACCTAATACCATATGAGAATTTGAGTGCTCTCTCGAAGATACATTCGAGGAATGAATCCTAATCTTGGTTCAACTACCACCTTTAATCTACTTCGTAACGTACCCAAAATAAGCCGTGTCTCAACCTATAAGGCATTTGAGCTTAGGACAGGATCAAAGTATATTACTCCGTAAATAAGGTGATATCGACCTCAAGTCTAAGGACTTCTATCTCCCACACGCCGATGACATCATAGACATATAACAAAACAATACATCAGCAGGGTATACCAATACTTCAACAAGTATCCATGTGTCAATCACGAGTTGCCATAACTCGTAGCAAGTGAGACATACTACATCCCCAAGGATACGATGCACTACATGTCGACGTATCGCATATCATCGATATCCCAATCTCGATGATCATTAGTCGAGGCTATTTAAGAGTTACGTTATAATATTAATCCTCACACCATTAATAACCATGTATACTCTAGGGATGCATTTATAGAATATTATAAACAATCAACTAATAATTCAACAAATGCAAATACCATAATATTAATCATCACTAATATAAATACGAATGTGTATAAAGTATATTTTGTCCTAATACAGATTGTCTCTAGACATACATATACTTTCAATAATCCGAACTCCTAAAATCAAGTTAGGTCGATTTTCAGATCTAGCACTTGCAAAGCCATCACCATTAAACAATATGTTCATCGACCATCATTCTAATTTTCTTCGTTCTTTGTTTCAACGCACCATGCTCAAACGAACCTGATAACGCAAATCAACTTAGAAGAGTTATATATCGAATGACTTCGATTACATCATTGTTTTAACTGATCCGTGCAAGGACTATGCGTTTCTAAAGATTTAGGATTTTAAAGCCTTTAACGACATAAAATTAGATCTAAACAAATACTAACACATATTATCATTAATATTCATCATCTAATCACACAAAATAGCCCATGTGTTTGAATGTGATGCATTTAAATTATTAGCATAGCGTCCGCAATTATTTTCTTGGTAGGTGGCGCCCAGTAATTGTTTACTTTCAATGACCGCAATAAATGTTCGCAGACGACTCAAAGATTTGATTAAAACTATCTAGATGCCTAATGGGTTTGATGGTTTCCCATCTAAATTGTTATACCCCGTATTTCCAGAGTATGTACGTAAGGGAATACGTACAAAAAGTTTAGCCTTAAAGTTTAGGCTTGACGATTTTTTGGGCACAACTCACAAAAAAATAGTTTTCCGACGAAACGCTTCCACACTCGTAGGTAAATTCCGCCATGCCATTTCTAATTTTTATGGATTTTTCCGAGAGACGAAACATTTTCGACCAACGGAGGGCTACACTTGTCACCCTCCAATCGATGGATTTGAAATCGCCCATTTGGACGAATCGACAAAGGTGAGCATCGCCAGGCCTCGCGCACAAGTCGCGAGTTGGTAGGATATTTGCGCGAGTAAATCTTCACCCTACACTTGCCTTGCACTTGTCTTAATTCGCCATTGGTTGGCCACTTGACCTATAAATACCCCCTTAAGATGAAGAGTTCTTCATCCACAAATCTTTCCAAGTCTTGAAAATCCTCTCCTCTCCCTTTGTAGCTCTTTCGCCCAACACTCCTCCCTCAGGAAGTTTGGCCGAGGCCTACCCCCTAGCCTAGCCAAAACCTACCCCTCCCTTGGTAGAAAAGTTGCCTTCTTTGTATTGTTATAATGCCCAAAGTACCCTAGCCCAAATACCTTAGTACTTAGTGAAGTTGTGAAGAACTTCTAAGGTTTCTCGAGCATACAACTTAGAGCAAAACCTCGCTCGACGCGACTTTTCTAGGATATTATCGGGCTTACCGAGGTAACTAATCCTAACCTCTTTGAATTAGAGAATACATACCGTAGTAGTATTAGAATAAGTATTAAATACTTGTAAGAATATCACGTATAGAATTGAATCATACTACAAAGAAGAGTTTAAAAGAAGAATAATCAAACCGCCATGTCTTTGGGTCGACCAACGCTCGCGGTATTCATGGATTTGATGAACCGAGTGTTCAAACCATTTTTGGACACGCTTGTGATAGTGTTCATCGATGATATCTTGGTTTATTCTCGCCAGAGCAGAGCACGCGAGCATTTGGCGATCAGGCCGACGCTTCTCCAGACAGCAGCTTGTACGCCAAGTTTTCCAAACGTGAGTTTTGCTGACTTCAGGGCGCTTCGGGCATATTGTTTGGCCGATGGCATTCGAGTGGATACGCCAAGATCGAGGCGCCAGACTTGCCTAGACCTACCACCCGGCTGCAGGTTCGCAGCTCGGGCCTTGCAGGATATTATCGGCGTTCGTGAGAAGTTTGCTTTATCTTCGCACCATTGACTAGGGCCGACTCGTGGCACAAGTTTCAGCGGATCGATGTCAGGAGCGTGGTTTCCATTCTGAAAGAGAGACCGACGACCGCCTCGCTCTTACTTCTTCCGCAGGGTCCGCATGGTTATGTCGTGTATCGCGACGCCAGCATCGGTTGGGATGCGTGTTGACGCAGCATGTGGTTATAGCATACGATCCCGACACCAAGAAACACGAGGAACTACCCCATCCATGATTTGGAGTCGCGGCCGTGATTTACGCTTTCAAGATCCGAGGCACTATTTGTAATGGGTTCACGTGGATATTTTTACAGACCACAAGAGCCTCCAAAGATATCTTCACCGCGGAGCCGAACTTATGACAGAGACTCGTGGTTAGAGTTGCTTAAGGATTACGATGTTGATATCCCGCATCACCCGGAAGGCCAATGTCAGGCGTACGCCTAGTCGTAGTCGACGGGGAGCCTATCGATGTGCAGCCAGAGAGAGGACATGGTTCGTGATTTGCATCGCCAGCAGCCTCGTGTCCGCTTGATTGATTCCGATAGCAGCTGGGTTAGAGTTCGCGAGGTTGCCGAGTCTTCCATCGCTGGCGAGGCGAAGAGGCAACAGCCGAGGATCCAGCCTTTGGTCTCGATATCGCGATACGCCTCTTCGCGAGGCGCGGTCCTGAGGTAGCACCACGGGGTGCTAAGGTTTGAGGCGATTGTGTGTTCCATGTTTCGTGACTTCGCAGCAGGTTCTGGGAAGCACACACAAGCTACTTCATCCATCCGGTCGACCAAGATGTACCACGACCTTAGATCCGTATCAGCGGGATGGCTTGAAGAGGACGCTGCGTAGTTCGTAGCTCGCCCGTGTTGTCGCAAGCAGCGAAGGCAGAGCACCGCAGGCCCGTGGTTTGTTACAGCGACGAGATCCCGACCGAAGCCGAGGTAATCAACTCGACTTCATCACAGATTACCTCGCACTCGCAGGAGACATGATTCTATATGGGTTATCATCGACAGTCGACGAAATCAGCCCACTTTCTTCCCGTCAGACGACTTTTTCTACCGAGGATTATGCCGACTTTACATCCGAGAGATCGCCGATCGCACGGAGTCCCTACTTCGATCATATCGCATGCAGGAGCCCGCCACGCTAACTTCTGAGGTCCTTCCGCAGGGGTTTAGGACGCAGTGAGCCTCGAGTAATCGCATTTCATCCACGCATGCAGACGGACAGCAGAGCGCACTATCCGCACTCGAGGATATGTCGCGAGCCCGTGTTATTGACTTCAGGGTAGTTGGAAGGATCATTAGCCTCTAGCTGAGTTCGCAGATAATAATAGCTACCACCCAAAGATTCGATGGCGCCTTACGAGGCCTTGTATGGGAGGAAGTGCAGACGCCTATGTTGGTTCGACGTGGGCGAGGTGCAATAGGGGACCAGATTTGGTACAAACAGTGCGGATAAGGCGGCTTATCCGAGAGCGCTATCGACAATCGTGAGTCGATGTAAGTCGATGCAGATCATCGCCGCCGACATCTTGAGTTCGAGGTTCATGATCGGGTTTTCCTAGCGTGTCACCCACGGCGGTATGATGAGATTCGGAAGAGGAAACTCACCAAGGTACATCGGGCTGTTTCAGATTGTCCGCAGGTAGGCGTTGCTTACGAGTTGGATCCGCCGTCCGATCCGAGGCAAAGGCATCCGCTTTTCACGATCTTTGCCGGCGAGATGTATCGGATCCATCTAGTGGTACACCCGATTGACGATGTCCAGTGACCGGTGGGTTATCGTGACGCGAGATTCCCATAGCGATAGTCGATCGTCGTTAGGCGCGCGACCAAGGACGGGCTTCCACAAAGTCTTGCGGGCGAACGAGCTCGTGAGGAGATGACGCGGAAGCCGGCGAGGACACGAGGCGTATCCTCACCTATTCCCACACCTCCGTAATTCACTTTCCTACTTGTAAATTTTCATTATCGCTATGCCTAAGTGTTTTGTGGCCGCGTGGCATTTGCAAACCGCTTAAGCATGAAGAACCTTATCGTTATCCTGTTTGGGAAGGAAACATTCGACGAATGTTTCTAAGAGGAGAATGTTATACCTCGTATTTGCAGTATGTACGTAAGTGGAATACGATAAAAAGTTTAGCCTTAAAGTTTAGGCTTCGACGATTTTTTTGGGCACAACTCACAAAACGAATAGTTTTCCGACTAAACGCTTCCACACTTTCGTAGGTAAATTCCGCCATGCCATTTCTAATTTTTATGCGGATTTTTCCGAGAGACGAAACATTTTGGACCAACGGGAGGGCGACACTTGTCACCTCCAATCGATGGATTTGAAATCGCCCATTTGGACGAATCGACAAAGCGTGAGCACGCTTTTGTGCCTCAGGCACAAGTCGCGAGTTGGTAGGATATTTGTGCGAGTAAATCTTCACCCTACACTTGCCTTGCACTTGTCTTAATTCGCCATTGGTTGGCCACTTCTTGACCTATAAATACCCCCTTAAGATGAAGAGTTCTTCATCCACAAATCTTTCCAAGTCTTGAAAATCCTCTCCTCCCTTTGTAGCTCTTTCGCCCAACACTCCCCTCCCCTTGTGAAGTTTGGCCGCGGGCCTACACCCCCTCGCCTAGCCGAAATCTACCCCCCGTCCCTTGGTAGAAAAGTTGTCCTCTTGTATTGTTATAATGCCCAAAGTACCCTAGCCCAAATACCTTAGTACTTAGTGAAGTTGTGAAGAACTTCTAAGGTTTCTCGAGCATACAACTTAGAGCAAAACCTCGCTCAGCGACTTTTCTAGATATTATCAGCTTACCGAGGTAACTAATCCTAACCCTCTTTTGAATTAGAGAATACATACCGTAGTAGTATTAGAATAAGTATTAAATACTTAGAAGAATATCACGTAATAGAATCAACTGCTACACGTAGGGCGGTTTAAAAAGAATAATCAAATCAGATTTACATAGACTGCTTTCACAAAGAGACTTATATAGCTCACCGTAGGGAAGTGCTGCCCAACTTTCCATGTAATCGTGAACCTCCGCTTAGAATGACCTTCGTGAGTAGTCTTTGATAGATGTCCGTGACTATTATAGTCGACTCTCTCGCGACATATTCAACTCGCGTGGTTTTCACGGTATGCATGTGATTCTTCCTAAAGCATGATATTTTACAATATATATGTAGTACGCTGGGCGTACGTGTTAATCGAATAATAACTACGCAATGTCTTTGACTTAAGCTCAATAACACTTACGACAATGCCTCACGCTTAAGCTCGATAACACTTACAGAATGCCTCACGCTTAAGCCCAATAATAAAGAATCAAAACATTTCAAAAGAATACCAATCATTTTTAATGTAAGAGAACTAATTGGTTTTAAACGTAAACTTAAGAGTTATACTAGCTTTACGGGAAGTTAAGTATAACCACTTAAGATTGATAAAAGAAACAATTTTGCCTGTGTTTATAATGCACTTATATCAATCGTGAAAAGAATAATAAGATGGTTTGATAAGTAGACACGATATGATGCTATGTGTGTTAGTGTCTTGTAACGCTTGTGTAAAAGAGTATTCTTGTTGTGCTTATGTTGTTTAACGATAAGTTAGGTTAGTGTAACATCACTCACCTCTTGACATATTAATGGGTTAAGTCGCCTCCGACGCTGGTAGACTCAAAGCGGTCCGGGACCATGATTCGAGAATACCTCATGCGGTCCGCGGACCCATGCGAGCTACGGAGTTCCGTGTTAGCGTGCGGGGTTATACCTCACGCGGTCATGTGGCGCTACGCGACTACGAGTCCAGGATTTACGCCGAGGAGTAGCACCGACGCGGGTTATATACCCTACGCGCCTACGTGATTGGCCTACGCGACTACGGAGTCCGTGATTAGGCTTGCACGGTGATACCACGCAATTGGCCCTCGCTCGATCATTCGCAGCCTAGAAAAGACCTGCTAGCTTTACCTATCACGCTCTTGTTTGTGATGCGCACTATGCGCGTTTCTCGTTGTTTCATACATACTTGCAAAACTGCTTTTTAAAATGATATGTTTCATTTAAGTATTTTACGCTTCATATACTTAGTACCGTTGATCGACCTCCTTCGGGGTGCGCTCATGCCGCAGGTAAGTGGCAGTGCTAGATCCACATTCTTAGGATCTCTACGTTGGTGCCTGAGCTCCATCTTTCCTGAGGCTCTACTTTGGGTATGATCTCCCGTTGTAGATAGTTTTGTATAGTCAGGTATGGCGGCCCTGTCCCGCCATAGTTGTATATTTCCTTAGAGGTCTCAGTAGTCACGCAAAGTCGGATGTAATCACAACCATGTATATATATATATGCCGAAAGCGATGTTTTCTCACATAAATCGTGGTCTTATTTTATAAACTGTTTCATGTCTTGCTTTATATTTCCGATTACTGATGTATGACTACTGGGTGCCCTGAAGGCACTACCACGCCCCGAACGTCGTGACATAAATGTGTTTAGAAATTACATGATAGGATATCATATGATGTATGACATGTTTATTGATCTTGATTGAAATCTCCGAAAATTGAAAATGTTCCCAAACATTAAATAAAAGTCTAAATTAAAACGTGTCGTCCATTATAATTGTTAGAGTGCAAAATCCTTTTCGGCGATATAAGTATTTATGCCAAAGCATTTTCTCTAAGTCTACGAGGACTCAGGTCCTTTCATAGATGTGTTAAAATAAAAGTAGATAATAAACTTTTGTGGGTATTTACACCAAAGTGTTTGCTCGCAAAGGCTAAATTTACTCAAAAGTCTGAATAATGTAATTCCAGCTGAAAGGTTGCATTTTTCACTCCAAACATCAAAATGATGTAATTATGGCCAAAATATTGCTATCTTCTTTCAAAAGTCTGAGTAATGCAATTCCTGCTGAAAGGTTGTAGTCTTCACTCCAAGCGTCAAAATGATGTAATTAAAGAAGAAAGGTCAGAGTCTTCATTCAAAAGTTAGAGTGATGTAATTTTAGCCAAAGGTTGCAATATTCACTCCGAGCATCGAATGATGTAAGTTTGACTAAAGGTCAGCCTTCATTCAAAAGTATGAGTGATGTAATTCTCGCCGAAAGATTGCAGTCTTCATTTCAAGAGTCAGAATAATTAAATTACAGCCAAAAGGATGTAGTCTTCACTCCAAGTGTCAGAATGATGTAATTTCGACCAATATTCTACAGTCGTCATTCAAAAGTCTGAGTGATTTAATTTCGGCCGAAAGGCTATAGTTTTCACTCCAATTGTCAATATAATGGATTTTCTCTCAAAAGGCTTCAGACATCATTTAAAAGTTCGAGTGACGTAATTTCGGCTAAAATGTTGTAGTCTTCACTCCAAGTGTCAGAATGAAGTATTTCTGGCTGCAAGGTTGCAGTATACACTCCAAGCATCAAAATGTTGTATGTTTGACCGAATGGCTGCAGTCTTCATTCAAAATTCCAAGTGACGTAATTTCGTTCGAAAGGCTGCAGTCTTAACTCAAGGATTTTGAATGATATAATTATGGCCGAAAGGTTGTAGTCTTCACTCCAAGTGTCAGAATGATGTATTCCTAGCCAAAAGGTAGTAGTCTTCATTCAAAAGTGTGATGTAAATTCGGCCAAAATGCTACAGTCTTCACTCTAAAAGTCATAATGATGTTATTCTGGCAAAAAGGTTGTAGTCTTTATTCAAAAGTTCGAGTGATATATTTTCGTTCGAAAAGTTGTAGTATTCACTCCAAGAGTCTAAATGATGTAATTTCTGCTGAAAGACTGCAGTCTTCATTTAAAAGTCTGAGTGATGTAATTTCCGCAGAAAGGTTGCACTCATTGTCAGAATGATGTAATTGCGGTTGAAATGCAACAATATTCATTCAGAATTTGGAGTGATGTAATTATATTCGAAAAGATACAGTCTTCACTACAAGAGTCTGAATGATGTAATTTCGGCTGAAAAGTTGTAGTCTTAATGTTACACCCCGTATTTACGGGACATGTTTTAAGAACGTTAGTAAGAACTCACAAGTATTAAGATTTGAGGCTCGTAAAAATTTATCGGAATTAGGAAATTGTCGGAAAACGTAATATTGCGACGAATGGGAGGGCGACACGTGTCACCCCCCTTATGTTGTCTAGGACGAAATTGAGCAAGGAGTAAATGGTCATTTGACCTTTGTTAGCAAGACAAGTCTTGCAAGATTGAGGAGCTTGATATTATTGACTTGGTCAATGGGACCACAAGTCTTGATTTTTATTAGAAACTTATCCAAGCCTCACATTTGTCCACACCTTGACCCTCCATATCCCTATATAATACTACTAGTAGTATGAGAGAGCCCAACACTTAGCAAATTTACAAAAATATTGGATGAGCACCACACATAGCTCTCGGGTTTCATGTCCATAGAAAAAAAAAAAAAATTTGTTCCTTGTCCTTTCAACTCCACACTTTAAACCAAGGTTCTTGAGGGTAGAGTAAGCATACCTCAATAGAAAAATCCCGGAAAAAGATAGTTTTCGGGTTAGTCGCAAGGTGAAAACCTAGTGGTTTTCTAGGTTTTGGATAGGATGTTTGAAGGGAAGTTGTTGGTATGGTTCTAAGGGTCTCAATTAGTGGATTGAAGTGTCTTGGAGAGGTTCTAAACTACTAAGGAGCGACTTCGGATTTGGAATCGGATTAAGAATCGTAAAGGTATAATCTTGTCTTTTAAGGGTGTTACAAGATTATATATGTATATTGTTGTTGTTAGCTTTACTTGTTGCCAACATGAAGTTGATATGATAAAGTATAAGTATTATGGATTGATTGTAGCATTGGAAATCCTAATGTAATATAAGCACTTGTTAAGTCGATTTCAATTTAGTCGTTATTAGAAATCGCCGATGTTACCTACTTAGAGATTATGGATTGTTATAATCAAATACGACTTGATATCATGTTATGCTACCAATTTGGATTGAAATGGAAATTTGATAAGAATTGGTAAGGTTGAACTCAAGGTGGCCGAATTTGGACTTTTTAGTTTGTTTTTCATTTGTATTGGATTACCTTCTAAATTGTGAGCCAATCGGGTTTAGTTAGTCATTTGTATCGAGTACCTTATAGAAATTGTGAGCCAATCGGGCTGTTTGGTTATTGTTTTCGCCTTAAAAAGGTGGCAAAGTAAGTAGAAGCAAAGGAGGTGTCATCCGATTTTCCGTAGAATTTAGCGACTTAGCACTTAGAATATTCTACGCTTGAATTAAAGTTAATGGACATTTGTGGCCATTATAGGTTCAAGTACTTTGAGCCTTTTGCGCCTTGTCGCTAGTCGTCGCGAGGTATGTGAACCTCTTCTTCCTTTGGCATGATCCTACGATGAAATATCCACGTGATAGTATGTCAAGATTCCTTCTACTCTTAGAAGTTAAGAAGTATTTACATTGTTGAATCTAAGTTAAGAGTATCTTTAAATTATCCTAAGCCCTTACTAGGTCTTATGGGAGACGTTGGTAAGAATGGTTAGGAAATTATGAGAATTGATTTAAAGGCTATGTGTCTTGATTTGTTTAAAGTAAGTAAGTGGATTTTATGTTCGAACATGACTTGAAGTTATATGATTTTAAGGAATAAATTACTTGGTTTTGGAAGTGTATGGAACTTTATATTTTTGTTATATAAGTATAAGTAAGTGGGTTTTTTTAAAAGGAAGTGTGTTATGAAGTTTAAGACTAAGAACCTTGATCGCCTTTTAAGGGTTATAAGTTTTAAGCGATATGATTCTTTTAAGTATGTAAGGACGTGGTATCTTGGATCCAGTTTTCCTAAGTGTTGTAAGAATAAAAGTGTCTTAAGTTCTCTAAAATGAAAGGTTGTTATAACAGCTTTATGGGAAGTTGTTATGACAACTTAAGAAGAAGTAATACGATGGTTTATAAATGTTATGTAAGGAAAATTACACCGAGCCTACAAATAGGCCGGATTACGTTATGAAATACACCGAGCCTACAAATAGGCCGGATTACGTTATGAAATACACCGAGCCTACAAATAGGCCGGATTACGTTATGAAATACACCGAGCCTACAAATAGGCCGGATTACGTTATGAAATACACCGAGCCTACAAATAGGCCGGATTACGTTATGAGGTACACCGAGCCCCACAGGCGGGCCGGATTATGTTATATGATTCCACAGTACACCGAGCCCCACAGGCGGGCCGGATTATGTTATATGAGTCCACAGTACACCGTGTCCCGCAAATGGGCCGGATTATGTTATGAAAAGATATGTAAGTTAGGTGGAAAGAACAAAAACTGGATTAACCTTTTAAGTATGTATGTAAGAATATGTTGTTAAGTTTTATTGTGTAATGAAAGGAACAGTTAATATATGATTGATTTCGTGAGTTAAAGGACATTCTTTATACAGATATGATTTGGTTATTGCATTTTATTTCTGCTCCATACTCTGCACTGTTATCGACTTCTTCGGGCCGCGTTCATGCCCGCAGTTATGTACCTGTTGGTGATCCTTGCTCTTAGGATCTCTGTTCAGTTTTTGGAAAGAAGCTCCTTTCACTCCGGAGGCTTATCTTTTGGTACGGTGTCCCTGATGTAGTAGACTTATGTATATTCAGGGGTATGGCGGGCCCCGTCCCGCCACGCTTGTTATGTTAAATTCTTAGAGGTCCGTAGTCACATGTCGCTGGTCGGTTTGTAAAAAGAAAGGGATGTAATCACATTTGTTATGTATATGTATAAGTTGTCTGAAGGTAGCCTTATCGGCTAACTCGTTGTTTAAATTCTCGCTATTTTATTTTGTAAGTTTCATGTATGTTCACGCTATTCTCTCGCGTATACAACAGGTGCCAGTGTAGGGCACCGCGCCATGCCCCGGTCGGTCGTGACAAAAGTGGTATCGAGCGCTTAGTCCTCTGAAAGTGTCTACGCACCGCGTTCAGAGTCTTGATTATCGGTGTGTTGTGCACCACATCTATAATCGTGAGGTCATGACATTTAGGATTAGTTTCCATTCTTCTCTCCGAGATCGCAGAGAGCTATCTTATTAGGTTGAATCCTCCGACGTATTCTTATGTATGTGAATCACCATGCCTCCACGGAAGGCACCGGGGCCTGGCAAGGCAAAGCAGCAGGAGGCGCCAGTGGCGCAGTGAGTTACTGTGAGTCGGGCACGCACTATGCCCGAGGTAAGAGTGGTCGGCGAGTTCAGCCACGCCGGCGATTAGAGGAGCCGAGAGCGCAGAGCTCGAGAGGTTCCAGACACGAGCCCCCAGCCTTCAGCCTGGGGGCGTAGTTTAGGGATTATGGAGAGCGGTCGGGCTTTGACTAGCATAGTGGTAGGGCAACAATGAGCAGCAGTGCACTAACCCTAGAGCGCATTTGAGGATACGGATTTTCTCGTTGTAGTCCACCCGAGTTTTATGGTTCGAGATCCGGCGAAGATCCTCAAGAGTTCGTTCGGCAGCCTACAACGGACTATGCAGTGCCAGGGCCTCGGATACGAGTCGATTGTATTAGCCTCTTACCGGTTACGCGATATTGCGTTGAACTGGTTTGAGTCGTGGTTGCTTTCGAGAGATGGGGATGCTCTTCCAGCTGTTTGGGAAGAGTTTACAGAGGCCTTCATGAATCACTTTTTGCCTCCTGAGATGAGGAGAGCCCGGGTAGATAGGTTCTTGACTTTGAGGCAGAATGGCAGGACTATTAGAGAGTACACTGAGTTTGACTCGCCGTGCACGCACACACTATAGTAGCTAATACGGCGGATAGAGTTCATCGTTACGTGACGGGCTAGACCGTCATATGATTACCGCATGTTTGGGGTGGCTCTTCAGCCCGGTATGGACATCGCTAGGATGCAGGCCTATGCACAGGGGATAGAGGACAGGGAGAGAGAGGACCGACCAGACCAAGGCCAGCCCAAGAGGGCTAAGACGGCAGGGGTTCAGGGTGATGCTCGAGGTGGAGAGCCTCAAAGAAGAGCTAGTCTACGCTCAGCCCAGACAGAGTGCTCCTTACCAGTCTTCTGGCGGGGGGTTAGATCAGCCGGGTAATTCGGGAGCCCGTCAGAGCTCAAGAGCTACGGATTCGTATGCACACATGGGTTCTAGGCAGTCGGGGCCACTCTTCCTCAAGTTCACAGCTGGCCAGATCACCATGGGAATGTCGTCCGTGCATCGCGCCTGTTTACTCGCGCCGTCGTGGCCATATGATGAGGATTGTCCTAGTAGGAAAGTTACGGAGGGATAGCACACCCACGGATCGGTTGGTTCTTCTCCTTCAAGAGCTAGGCAGATGTTCACACACCGGCAGCCGCGCAGGTCGCGTGGAAGTTCCGATTTCGCGGTCCTTTGAACCGCCTACATGAATTCAGTATATCTTCGGCCCTTTACAAATTGGTATGCATGATAAGGTTGTTTTATGTTTTAGTATCAAGAACGGATAATATTGAAATTATGTACGTATCTAAGTAAGTTGGAAGTGCGAAAGATAATCTTTTAGGCCTTGAATGTGAGTAGATAGTGATCATGCACACTTTGGATTGTTCCCTCGTTTGGGTTGTGATGGATAAATATGCAAGTGTGGTATATTAGGGCCATATGTGGCATAACTAGGTTTTGCTAAGTGCAAGTTTATGAGACAATGTCAAGGAATGTTAGATTGAGCTCCGAAAGAACATTCGGGGACGAATGTTTCTAAGGGGAAGAATGTTACACCGATTTACGGGACATGTTTTAAGAACGTTAGTAAGAACTCACAAGTATTAAGATTTGAGGCTCGTAAAATTTATCGAATTAGGAAATTGTCGGAAACGTAATATTGCGACGAATGGGCGACACGTGTCACCCCCTTATGTTGTCTAGACGAAATTGAGCAAGGAGTAAATGGTCATTTGACCTTTGTTAGCAAGACAAGTCTTGCAAGATTGAGGAGCTTGATATTATTGACTTGGTCAATGGGACCACAAGTCTTGATTTTTATTAGAAACTTATCCAAGCCTCACATTTGTCCACACCTCGACCCTCCATATCCCTATATAATACTACTAGTAGTATGAGAGCCCAACACTTAGCAAAATTTACAAAAAATTGGATGCGCACCACACATAGCTCTCGGGTTTCATGTCCATAGAAGTGAAAAAAATTTGTTCCTTGTCCTTTCAACTCCACACTTTAAACCAAGGTTCATGAGGTAGAGTAAGCATACCTCAATAGAAAATCCTGAAAAGATAGTTTTCTGTTAGTCGTAAGTGAAAACCTAGTGGTTTTCTAGGTTTTGGATAGGATGTTTGAAGGGAAGTTGTTGGTATGGTTCTAAGGGTCTCAATTAGTGGATTGAAGTGTCTTGGAGAGGTTCTAAACTACTAAGGAGCGACTTCGGATTTGGAATCGGATTAAGAATCGTAAAGGTATAATCTTGTCTTTTAAGGGTGTTACAAGATTATATATGTATATTGTTGTTGTTAGCTTTACTTGTTGCCAACATGAAGTTGATATGATAAAGTATAAGTATTATGGATTGATTGTAGCATTGGAAATCCGGAATGTAATATAAGCCTCATAAGTGGATTTCAATTTAGTCGTTATTAGAAATCGTCGCATGTTACCTACTTAGAGATTATGGATTGTTATAATCAAATACGACTTGATATCATGTTATGCTACCAATTTGGATTGAAATGGAAATTTGATAAGAATTGGTAAGGTTGAACTCAAGGTGGCCGAATTTGGACTTTTTAGTTTGTTTTTCATTTGTATTGGATTACCTTCTAAATTGTGAGCCAATTGGGGCTGTTTAGTTAGTCATTTGTATTGGAGTACCTTATAGAAATTGTGAGCCAATTGGGGCTGTTTGGTTATTGTTTTCGCCTTAAAAAGGTGGCAAAGTAAGTAGAAGCAAAGGAGGTCTTTGTCAGATTTTCCGTAGAATTTAGCGACTTAGCACTTAGAATATTCTACGTTTGAATTAAGAAGTTAATGGACATTTGTGGCCATTATAGGTTGAAGTACTTTGGAGCCTTTGCGACTTGTCGCTAGTCGTCGCGAGGTATGTGAACCTCTTCTTCCTTTGGCATGATCCTACGTATGAAATATCCATGTGATAGTATTTCAAGATTCCTTCTACTCTTAGAAGTTAAGAAGTATTTACATTGTTGAATCTAAGTTAAGAGTATCTTTAAATTATCCTAAGCCCTTACTAGGTCTTATGGGAGACGTTGGTAAGAATGGTTAGGAAATTATGAGAATTGATTTAAAGGCTATGTGTCTTGATTTGTTTAAAGTAAGTAAGTGGATTTTATGTTCGAAAATGACTTGAAGTTATATGATTTTAAGGGAATAAATTACTTGGTTTTGGAAGTGTATGGAACTTTATATTTTTGTTATATAAGTATAAGTAAGTGGGTTTTTTTTAAAAAGGAAGTGTGTTATGAAGTTTAAGACTAAGAACCTTGATCGTCTTTTAAGGGTTATGAAGTTTTAAGCGATATGATTCTTTTTAAGTATGTAAGGACGTGGTATCTTTGGATCCAGTTTTCCTAAGTGTTGTAAGAATAAAAGTGTCTTAAGTTCTCTAAAATGAAAGGTTGTTATAATACTTTATGGGAAGTTGTTATGACAACTTAAGAAAAGTAATGATGGTTTATAAATGTTATGTAAGGAAAATTACACCAGCCTACAAATAGGCGGATTACGTTATAAATACAGGAGCCTACAAATAGGCCGGATACGTTATGAAATACACCGAGCCTACAAATAGGCGGATTACGTTATGAAATACACCGAGCCTACAACAGTAGGATTACGTTATGAAATACACCGAGCCTACAAATAGGCCGGATTACGTTATGAGGTACACCGAGCCCCACAGGCGGGCCGGATTATGTTATATGATTCCACAGTACACCGAGCCCCACAGGCGGGCCGGATTATGTTATATGAGTCCACAGTACACCGTGTCCCGCAAATGGGCCGGATTATGTTATGAAAAGATATGTAAGTTAGGTGGAAAGAACAAAAACTGGATTAACCTTTTAAGTATGTATGTAAGAATATGTTGTTAAGTTTTATTGACCGAATGAAAGGAACGGTTAATATATGATTGATTTCAGGAGTTAAAAAGGACATTCTTTTATACGAATATGATTTGGTTGCATTTTATTTACGTTCCATACTCTGCACTGTTGATCGACTTCTTCTGGGCGTTTCATGCCCGCAGTTATAGGTACCTGTGTTGGTGATCCTTGCTCTTAGGATCTCTGTCGATTTTGGAAAGAAGCTCCTTTCACTCCGAGGCTTATCTTTTGGTACGGTGTCCCCGATGTAGTAGACTTATGTATATTCGTGGTATGGCGGGCCCCGTCCCGCCACGATTGTTATGTTAAATTCTTAGAGGTCCGTAGTCACGTGTTGTGGGTCGGTTTGTAAAAAGAAAGGGATGTAATCACGTTGTTATGTATATGTATAAGTTGTCGGAAGGTAGCCTTATCGGCTAACCTGTTGTTTAAATTCTCGCTATTTTATTTTGTAAGTTTCATGTATGTTCCGCTGCTATTCTCTGGCGTATACCTGAACAGGGTGCCCAGGTAGGGCACCAGTCGCGGGCCCCGGGGTCGGGTCGTGACACTTAATTACAAATTCATAGTGATATAATTTTGGCTGAAAGGCTGCAGTCTTTATTCAAAAGTCATAGTGATGTAATTCTGGCTAAACGGTTACAGTCTTTATTCAAATGTCAGAATGATGTAATTCCGGCCAAATGGCTGCAGTCTTCACTCCAAGAGTCATAATGATGTTATTCTGGCCAAAAGGCTGCAGTCTTTATTCAAAAGTCTGAATGATGTAATTCCAGCTGAAAGGCTGCATTTTTCACTCCAAGCATCAAAATGATGTAATTATGGCCAAAAGATTGCTATCATCATTCAAAAGTCTGAGTAATGTAATTCCTGCTGAAAGGTTGTAGTCTTCACTCCAAGCGTCAGAATGATGTAATTAAAGAAGAAAGGTTGTAGTCTTCATTCAAAAGTTAGAGGTGATGTAATTTCGGCCGAAAGGTTGCAATATTCACTCCAAGCATCAGAATGATGTAAGTTTGACGGAAAGGCTGCAGTCTTCATTCAAAAATGTGAGTGATGTAATTCTGGCCGAAAGATTGTAGTCTTCACTCCAAGAGTCAGAATAATTAAATTACAACCAAAAGGTTGTAGTATTCACTCCAAGTGTCAGAATGATGTAATTCCGACCGAAATGCTACAATCGTCATTCAAAAGTCTGAGTGATTTAATTCCGACCGAAAGCCTATAGTTTTCACTCCAATTATCAAAATAATGGATTTTCGGTCTAAAGGCTTCAGACATCATTCAAAAGTTCAAGTGATGTAATTTTGGCTGAAATTTTATAGTCTTCACTCCAAGTGTCAAAATGATGTATTTCTGGCTGCAAGGTTGCAGTATACACTCCAAGCATAAAAATGATGTATGTTCTACCGAAAGGTTGTAGTCTTCATTCAAAATTCCAAGTGATGTAATTTTGTTCGACATGCTGCAGCCTTAACTCAAGGATTTTGAATGATATAATTATGGTCGAAAGGTTGTAGTCTTCACTCCAAGTGTCAGAATGATGTATTCCTAGCCGAAAGGTAGTAGTCTTCATTCAAAAGTAAGAGTGATGTAAATTCGGCCAAAATGCTACAGTCTTCACTCCAAAAGTCATAATGATGTTATTCTGGAAAAAAGGTTGTAGTCTTTATTCAAAAGTCCGAGTGATATATTTTCGTTCGAAAAGTTGTAGTATTCACTCCAAGAGTCTAAATGATGTAATTTCTGCTGAAAGGCTGCAGTCTTCATTTAAAAGTCTGAATGATGTAATTTCGGCAGAAAGGTTGCACTCATTGTCAAAATGATGTAATTGCGGTTGAAATACATCAGTATTCATTCAGAATTTGGAGTGATGTAATTATATTAGAAAAGATACAGTCTTCACTACAAGAGCCTGAATGATGTAATTTCAGCTGAAAAGTTGCAGTCTTCATTACAAATTCATAGTGATATAATTTTGGCCGAAAGGCTGCAGTCTTTATTCAAAATTCATAGTGATGTAATTACGCTAAAGGTTCTGATCTTTATTCAAATGTCATAATGATGTAATTCCGGCCAAATGGCTGCAGTCTTCACTCCAAGAGTCATAATGATGTTATTCTGGCCAAAAGGCTGCAGTCTTTATTCAAAAGTCTGAATGATGTAATTCCAGCTGAAAGACTGCATTTTTCACTCCAAGCATCAAAATGATGTAATTATGGCCAAAAGATTGCTATCATCATTCAAAAGTCTGAGTAATGTAATTCTTGCTGAAAGGTTGTAGTCTTCACTCCAAGCGTCAGAATGATGTAATTAAAGAAGAAAGGTTGTAGTCTTAATTCAAAAGTTAGAGGTGATATAATTTCGGCCGAAAGGTTGCAATATTCACTCGAGCATCGTAATGATGTAAGTTTGTGGAAAGGTGCGCTTCATTCAAAAGTGTGAGTGATGTAATTACGGCGAAGATTGTAGTCTTCACTCCAAGAGTCAGAACAATTAAATTACAACCAAAAGGTTGTAGTATTCACTCCAAGTGTCAGAATGATGTAATTCCGACCGAAATGCTACAGTCGTCATTCAAAAGTCTGAGTGATTTAATTCCGACCGAAAGCCTATTGTTTTCACTCCAATTATCAAAATAATGGATTTTCGGTCTAAAGGCTTCAAACATCATTCAAAAGTTCAAGTGATGTAATTTTGGCTGAAATTTTATAGTCTTCACTCCAAGTGTCAGAATGATGTATTTCTGGCTGCAAGGTTGCAGTATACACTCCAAGAATAAAAATGATGTATGTTCTACTGAAAGGTTGTAGTCTCATTCAAAATTCCAAGTGATGTAATTTTGTTCGAAATGTTGCAGCCTTAACTCAAGGATTTTGAATGATATAATTATGGTCGAAAGGTTGTAGTCTTCACTCCAAGTGTTAGAATGATGTATTCCTAGCCGAAAGGTAGTAGTCTTCATTCAAAAGTAAGAGTGATGTAAATTCGGCCAAAATGCTACAGTCTTCACTCCAAAAGTCATAATGATGTTATTCTGGCAAAAAAGTTGTAGTCTTTATTCAAAAGTCCGAGTGATATATTTTCGTTTGAAAAGTTGTAGTATTCACTCCAAGAGTCTAAATGACGTAATTCCTGGTGAAAGGCTGCTGTCTTCATTTAAAAGTCTGAGTGATGTAATTTCGGCAGAAAGGTTGCACTTATCGTCAGAATGATGTAATTGCGGTTGAAATGCAGCAGTCTTCATTCAGAATTTGGAGTGATGTAATTATATTTGAAAAGATACAGTCTTCACTACAAGAGTCTGAATGATGTAATTTCGGATGAAAAGTTGTAGTCTTCATTACAAATTCATAGTGATATAATTCTGGCCGAAAGACTGCAGTCTTTATTCAAAAGTCATAGTGATGTAATTCTGGCCAAAAGGTTACAGTCTTTATTCAAATGTCAGAATGATGTAATTCCGGCCAAATGGCTGCAGTCTTCACTCCAAGAGTCATAATGATGTTATTCTGGCCAAAAGGCTGCAATCTTTATTCCAAAGTCTGAATGATGTAATTCCAGTTGAAAGGCTGCACTTTTCACTCCAAGCATCAAATGATGTAATTCTGGCCAAAAGATTGCTATCATCATTCAAAAGTCTGAGTAATGTAATTTCTGCTGAAAGGTTGTAGTCTTCACTCCAAGCGTTAGAATGATGTAATTAAAGAAGAAAGGTTGTAGTCTTCATTCAAAAGTTAGAGGTGATGTAATTTCGGCAGAAAGGTTGCAATATTCACTCCAAACATCAGAATGATGTAAGTTTGATGGAAAGGCTACAGTCTTCATTCAAAAGTGTGAGTGATGTAATTCTGGCCGAAAGATTGTAGTCTTCACTCCAAGAGTCAGAATAATTAAATTACAACCAAAAGGTTGTAGTATTCACTCCAAGTGTCAAAATGATGTAATTCCGACCGAAATGCTACAGTCGTCATTCAAAAGTTTGAGTGATTTAATTCCGGCCGAAAGGCTATAGTTTTCACTCCAAATATCAAAATAATGGATTTTCGGTCTAAAGGCTTCAAACATCATTCAAAAGTTCAAGTGATGTAATTTCGGCTGAAATTTTATATTCTTCACTCCAAGTGTCAGAATGATGTATTTCTGGCTGCAAGGTTGCAGTATACACTCCAAGCATAAAAATGATGTATGTTTGACCGAAAGGTTGTAGTCTTCATTCAAAATTCCAAGTGATGTAATTTCGTTCGAAAGGCTGCAGCCTTAACTCAAGGAGTCTGAATGATATCATTATGGCCGAAAGGTTGTAGTCTTCACTCCAAGTGTCAGAATGATGTATTTCTAGCTGAAAGGTAGTAGTATTCATTCAAAAGTAAGAGTGATGTAAATTCGGCCAAAATGCTACAGTCTTCACTCCAAGAGTCATAATGATGTTATTTTGGCAAAAAGGCTGTAGTCTTTATTCAGAAGTCCGAGTGATATAATTTCATTCGAAAAGTTGTAGTATTCACTCCAAGAGTCTAAATGATGTAATTCCTGCCGAAAGGCTGCAATCTTCATTTAAAAGTCTGAGTGATGTAATTTCGGCAGAAAGGTTGCACTCATCGTTATAATGATGTAATTCCGGTTGAAAGGCTGCAGTCTTCATTCAGAAGTTGGAGTGATGTAATTATATCCGAAAAGATGCAATCCTCACTCCAAGAGTCTGAATGATGTAATTTTGGCTGAAAGGTTGTAGTCTTCATTATAAATTCATAGTGATATAATTCTGGTCGAAAGGTTGTAGTCTTTATTCAAAAGTCATAGTGATATAATTCCGTTCGAAAGGTTGTAGTATTCACTCCAAGAGTCTAAATGATGTAATTCCTGCAAAAAGGTTGCATTCTTCATTTAAAAGTCTGAGTGATGTAATTTAGGCAGAAAAGTTGCACTTATTGTTAGAATGATGTAATTAGGTTGAAAGGCAGCGATTTCATTCGAGTTGGAGTGATGTAATTATATCCAAAAAGTTGAAGTCCTCACTCCAAGAGTCTGTGATGTAATTTTGGCTGAAAGGTTGTAGTCTTCATTATAAATTCCTAGTGATATAATTCTGCCGAAAGACTGCAGTCTTTATTCAAAAGTCATAGTGATTTAATTCTGACCAAAAGGTTGCAGTGTTTATTCAAAAGTCAGAGTGATATAATTCCGGCCAAAAGGTTGCAGTCTTTATTCAAAAGTCTGAATAATGTAATTCCAGCTGAAAGGTTGCATTTTTCACTCCAAGCATCAAAATGATATAATTATGTCCAAAAGATTGCTATCTTCATTCAAAAGTCTGAGTAATGTAATTCCTGTTGAAAGGTTGTAGTCTTCAGTCCAAGCGTCAGAATGATGTAATTAAAGAAGAAAGGATGTAGTATGCATTCAAAATTTAGAGGTGATGTAGTTTCGACTGAAAGGTTGCAATATTCACTCCAAGCATCAGAATGATATAAGTTTGACGGAAAGGCTGCAGTCTTCATTCAAATGTGTGAGTGATGTAATTCTGGCCGAAAGATTACAGTCTTCACTCCAAGAGTCAAAATAATTAAATTACAGCCAAAAGGTTGAAGTCTTCACTCCAAGTGTCAGAATGATGTAATTCCGACCGAAATGCTACAGTCGTCTTTCAAAAGTCTGGGTGATTTAATTCCAACCGAAAGGCTATAGTTTTCACTCCAATTATTAAAATAATGGATTTTCTGTCACGACCCGACCCCGGGACCGCGACTGGTGCCCTACCTGGGCACCCTTACAAGTATACATCAGAGATAATCAGCGGAACATACATGAAACTTTATAAAATAAAACAACAGAAGTGAAACAACAGGTTAGCCGATAGGGCTACCTTCCTGGACATACATATATACAACCGAAGCAGTTGCCTCCTTTCTTTACAAACTGACCCACAAAATGTAACTACAGACCTCTAAGAGTTTTTAACATAACAACAGTGGCGGGACAGGGCCCCGCCATACCCCTGAATATACATGAATCTACTACTTCAGGGAAAACCGTACCAAGAGATAAAGCCTCCGGAGCAAATGGAGCTTTTTCCCAACAATCAACAGAGATCCTAAGAGCGGATCACCAACCTGGTACCTAAAACTGCGGGCATGAACGCACTTCAGAAGTCGATAACAAAAATTTAATATGGAATGAAATAACGTCTGATAAGAAATGATCATAATCAGCATAAAAGAATGACAATGACAAGTATAAAACACTACATACCAGACCCTGCCGTGTCATTACCCCTTATGAACTTAATCGCACTCCTATTATCTTTTTCATTCTTAATAAAATTTCTGACGACCCACATTCTTACGTGCATTATTAGAAAAAGAATCATTAAGATAATTACCATATAACTCACTTATCTATCAAAAGCATAATCCGACTTTAGGGAGGGCACCTATACTACCCGCCCGATCTAGACGCGATCAAGGTCACGTAGTGCGCGTGAGGTATCTTGCCCGATCACGGGTCGATAACGTCATCTGATGCGCGTATGGGTATCTTGCGCCCGTTCTGGGTCGATAATGTCATATAGTGCGCGTATGGGTATCTTGCGCCCCGTTCACGGTCGATAATGTTATATAGTGCGCGTATAGGTATCTTTGCCCGCCGTTCTGGGTCGATAATGTCATATAGTCTGCGCGTATGGGTATCTTGCCCGCCCATTCACGGTCGATAATGTCATATAGTGCGCCTATGGGTATCTGCCGGCCCGTTCCTGGGTCGATAATGTCATATAGTCTGCACGTATGGGTATCTGCCCGCCCGTTCTGGGTCGATAATGTCATATAGTGCGCGTATGGGTATCGCGCGACCCGTTCACGGGTCGATAATGTCATCTAGAATCAGAATTTAACTTGACGTACTACGCACCTCTACTCGCTTTAGAAAGGCTCTTTTCAATTACAACTTCGGATACTAACAACTATAGTATCAAGTCTATCCGTCTTTCAAGACAAGTCACAATACATTTTTAGAAATACAATTACCGGCTTCAAAACAAGTGACTTCTTTTCTTATAAAACCTTGAGCAAGCGATGCCAGTAAAATCAAGTTGCCTTTTCACTAAAGTCAAGTCATTTATCTTTCCATAAGGCAAATATAACTAACTTCCCATAAAGCCGTTATATTCACTTTATACCTTAGCCATAAACAATTTCCTATCCAAGAGGACTTATACGTTTAAAGCGGAACAAGTATCACATCTTTAAAACTCTTGAGTCCCTTAACTTTAAAATCAACTTAAGACATCCTTACTATTTTCAAAGAAGTGAGTTAATCTCCTAACCCACCCGACTTGGCATTTCATAAAACAAGTAAAGAATGTCATAGTCTTGTCGTCTGCAGTACTACATACGTCTGACTAGTCATGCTCGAAAGATAGGAAAAGTTCTACATAGAGTAATTCACATAACTACCTCTTAACTTCTAAGAGTAAGGAAACATGAAATGATACCACAAGTATATTCCATACATAGAATCATGCCAAAGGAAGGAAGAGGTTCATATACCGCGACGATTGTCGACAAGTAGCAAAATGCTCCAAAGTACTTCAATCTTGATAGCTATTCCACTCTCCAAGTAGGATCGCTATACTTAGTACTTCAACCTATAATGGTCACAATCGTCCATTAACCTCTCACTTCATACGTAGAATTATTCTAAGTGCTAAGTCACCGATTCTACGGAAAATCGGACAGAACCTCCTTTGTTTCTACTAACTTTGCCACCTTTTTCAAGGCCGAATACAATAACCAAACAGCCCCGATTGGCTCACAATTATATAGAAGGTAGTCGATACAAATGACTAACTAAACAGCCCCAATTGGCTCACGATTATATAGAAGGTAGTCGATACAAATGACTAACTAAACAGCCCCGATTGGCTCACAATTATATAGAAGGTAGTCGATACAAATGAATAACCAACTAATACAAACTCTGAGTCCAAAATCGGCACCTTGAGTTCAACAAAACCAATTCTTATCCAACTTCCATTTCAATCCATATTGGTAGCATAACATGATATCAAGTCGCGTTTGATTATAACAACCATAATCTTTAAGTAAGTAACATCGACGATTTCTAAAGCGACCAATTAGTAATCCGATTTCCAAGTGGCTTGTATAACATTTCAGATTTAGCTACAAGAAATCCATAATACTTATAACTTCAACCTATCAACTTCATACTATGACAAGTAAAGCTAACAACAATAATAATATGTAATCTTGTAACACCTTTAAAAGACAAGATTATACCTTAACGATTCTTAATCGACTCGATCGAAGTCGCCTTAGTAGTTTAGAGCCTCTCCAAGATACTTTAATCCGCTTGTTGAGACCCTTAGAACAACACCAACTATTATCCTTCAAAACTCAAACACAAAACCTAGAAAGACCATTAGGTTTTCGTTTGCGACTAACCCGTAAACAACCTTTTTCCAAGATTTTTCTATTGAGATGTGTTTACAATACACCTAAGAACCTTGGTTTAAAGTGTGGAAACAAATGGACAAGCGAAAATTCTTTCTTCTTTCCCTAGGTGAACCCGAGACCCACGATGCTCTTCAAATTTTGTGTAAAATTTTCTAAGTGTTAAACTCCCTCTCTCTACTAGTAGTAATATAAAGCACCTTGGAGGGTTATGATAAAAACACATGGGTGGTTTAGATGAAGTCTTTTAAAATATCAAGACCAAAGTGGGACCTTTGACTTTGGTCAAGAAACTCAAGCTCATTAAATGGAAGACTTTGTCATCTAAGACTATGGTCAATGACCATATTGGCCATGCCTATTTTCGTCCAAGGCATCTATAAGGGTGACACGTGTCGCCTCCCATTAAATCACAATAAAGCGTTTCCGACAATTCCATAAATATACTAAAAAAATTCAAGTCTCGAATCTTAACACTTATGAGTTCTTACGTACGTTCTTAAAACATGTCCTGTAAATACGGGGTGTAACATTCTTCCCCCCTTAGAAACATTCGTCCTCGAATGTTCTTTCGGAGTCAAACTTAAAATTAACAACATAGTTTCCTTTTACCACCCCCGACATACCAACAATGCCATGCGTGGCCTTAATACTCGCACGCACATATCTGTCCGTCATAAGCCCAAAAAGGGATTATCTTTTCGCATTTCCAACTCCTTCTAACATATCGTAGTCTCGATATAATGCTCATAAAACTTAAACATACCATGACTTATCATGTAAACAAGTTTCTAAAGGCCAAAGACATACGAAATCATATAGGCGGTTGAGGACCGCTAAAAGCGAACTCCACCACGACCTGCCGGCACAGCCGGTGCATGAGCATCTGCCTGGCTAAGGCGAAGAACCCATGGCCCGATCCGGTAGGCGTGTTGTCCCACCAGAAACCCTCTATAAGGACACTCTCTTAACATATGGCCTGACGACCACAAGAAAAACAAGCACCTGCATCGCGCGACATACCCAGAATGTAACCTACCACCTTTGGGCACATTGAGGCAAAGGTGGCCTCGGCGGAACCCCGTCTCCCCGAGACTCGAAGCTCTAGGACTGGCCGCCCTGCATTCCGGGGTTGTGAAAACCCTGCTGAAAAGCTGTGGAGGTGCACTCGTGTGAGCGAATCAGACCTAGCTCTTTGAGGCTCTCCGCCGAATATCACCCCAACCCTGCCGTCTTGGCCTCTTGGGCCGGCCGTCTGGTCGGTCCTCTCTCTCCTCGCCTCAATCCACGTGCATATGCGTATCTGGCAATATCCATTTCTGGTGAAGGGCCACTCCCGACAAGCGGTGATCATATAACGGTCTAGTCCCATAACATGGCGATGGACTCTGTCGGCCATGTTAGCCACAATAGTGTCGCGTACCTGCCAACGAGTCAAACTCTAGGGTGTACTCGATGGTCCTCCCATTCTGCCTCGATGATAAGAACCTATCAACACGGGCTCTCCTCATCTCGGAGGCAAAAGTGACCAAGAAAGGCCTCTGGAACTCATCCCAAACCGCTGGGCGGCGTCATCACCTCTCGAAAGCAACCACGACTCAAACCGGTTCAGCGCGATGTCGCAGTAACGGTAGGAGGCTAGCGTAACGAACTCTGTCTCAAGCCCTAAGAACTGCGTGGTCCGTAGCTGCCGAATGAACTCCTGCGGATCCTCATCGACCTCGAACCGTAAAACTCGGTGGATGACATCCTGAAAATCCCTAATCCATGGCCCCGGCTGCAGGGTGGGTTGCCGCTCACATTGTGCCGCCGAGCTACTATCTCGATCGATAATCGGATCTGCTCCCGTAGTCTCTATACTCGACCGGCCGCGAATGGAGGCTCGCACCGGAACCTCTGGAGCTACCGCCGCTCTCGCCTCTAATACTGCTGGCGTGGGTGAACTTCGCCGACGCCTACTACCTCGGGCATAGTCGTGCCGACTCTGGTAACTCTGCGCGCCACGGCGACTCACTGCTGCTTTGCCCTTCCGGGCCTTGGTCGCTTCCGTGAGGCATACCGTTTCATAGAATAGGTCGGAGGATTCAACCTAATAAGACTCTCTTGCACGATCTCGGAGAGAAGAATGAAACCAATCCTAAATGTCCTGCCCACGATTATAGATGTGGTGCACAACACACCGATAATCAAGACTCTACTAGACACGATGCATGTAGACACTTTCCGAGGACTAAGCGCTCACGATACCACTTTTGTCACGACGACCCGGGACGCGGCGGTGCCCTACAGGCACCCTTACGGTATCATCGAGAGATAATCGGTGAACATACATGAAACTTTATAAAATAAAACAACGGTGAAACAACGGGTTAGCCGATAGGGCTACCTTCCCGACATACGTATATACAACCACGATTGCCTCTTTCTTTACAAAGCGACCCACAAAATGTAACTACAGGACTCTAAGAGTTTTTAACATAACAACGATGGACGGGCCCCGCCATACCCTGAATATACATGAATCTACTACTTGGAAAACCGTACGAGAGATAAAGCCTCGGAGCAAATGGGCTTTGTCAACAATGACAGAGATCCTAGGCGAGGATCACCAACACAGGTACCTAAAACTGCGGCATGAACGCAGCGGGGCCGAAAGGAACAACAGTGCAATATGGAATGAAATAACGTCTGACAGATCATAAGCGTAAAAGAATGACAAGAACAAGTATAAAACAATACATACCAGATCCTGCCGTGTCATTACCCCTTATGAACTTAATCGCACCTATTATCTTTTTCATTCTTAATAAAATTTACGACCACATTCTTACGTCATTATTAGAAAAGAATCATTAAGTTCATTACTATATAACTCACTTATCTTTCATAAGCATAATCCGGCCTTTGGGAGGGCACCTATACTACGACCGCCGATCTAGGCGCGATCAAGGTCACGTAGTGCGCGTGAGGTATCTTGCCGGCCCGATCACGGTCGATAACGTCATCTAGTGCGCGTATGGGTATCTTGCCGGCCCGTTCACGGTCGATAATGTCATATAGTGCGCGTATGGGTATCTTGCCGGCCCGTTCTGAGTCGATAATGTCATATAGTGCGCGTTATAGTATCTTTGCCGACCCGTTCTGAGTCGATAATGTCATATAATGCGCCTGTATAGGTATCCGCCCGCCCGTTCTGGTCGATAATGTCATATAGTGCGCGTATAGGTATCTTGCGGCCCATTCTGAGTCGATAATGTCATATACCGCGCGTATGGGTATCTGCCCGCCCGTTCTGGTCGATAATGTCATATAGTCTGCGTATGGGTATACTGCCGGCCCGTTCTGGTCGATAATGTCATCTAGAATCAGAATTTAACCCAACGTACTACGCGCCTCTACTCTTTAGAAGACTCTTTTTCAATTACAACTTCCTGGATACTAAGAACTATAGTATCAAGTCCTATCCGTCTTTCAAGACAAGTCACAATACATTTTTAGAAATACAATTACCGAACACAAAACAAGTGACTTCTTTTCTTATAAAACCTTAGGCAAGCGATCAGTAAAATCAAGTTGCCTTTTCACTAAAGTCAAGTCATTTATCTTTCCATAAGGCAAATATAACTAACTTCCCATAAAGCCGTTATATTCACTTTATACCTTATCCATAAACAATTTCCTATCCGAGGACTTATACGTTTAAAGCGGAACAAGTATCACATCTTTAAAACTCTTGAGTCCCTTAACTTTAAAATCAACTTAAGGCATCCTTACTATTTTCAAAGAAGTGAGTTAATCTCTAACCCACTTTGACTTGGCATTTCATAAAACAAGTAAAGAATGTCATAGTCTTGTCGTCTCACCGTACTACATCGTGCAACTAGTCATGCTCAAAAGATAGGAAAAGTTCTACATAGAGTAATTCACATAACTACCTCTTAACTTCTAAGAGTAGAAGGAAACATGAAATGATACCACAAGTATATTCCATACATAGAATCATGCCAAAGGAAGGAAGAGGTTCACATACCTCATGACGATTGTCGACAAGTAGCAAAATGCTCCAAAGTACTTCAATCTTGATAGCTATTCCACTCTCCAAGTAGGATCGCTATACTTAGTACTTCAACCTATAATGGTCACAATACGTCCATTAACCTCTCACTTCGTAGAATTATTCTAAGTGCTAAGTCACCGATTCTACGGAAAATCGGACAGAACCTCCTTTGTTTCTACTAACTTTGCCACCTTTTCAAGGCCGAATACAATAACCAAACAGCCCCGATTGGCTCACAATTATATGAAGGTAGTCCAATACAAATGACTAACTAAACACCCCAATTGGCTCACAATTATATAGAAGGTAGTCGATACAAATGACTAACTAAGCAGCCCAATTGGCTCGCGATTATATAGAAGGTAGTCGATACAAATGAATAACCAACTAATACAAACTCTGAGTCCAAAATGGCACCTTGAGTTCAACAAAACCAATTCTTATCCAACTTCCATTTCAATCCATATTGGTAGCATAACATGATATCAAGTCGCATTTGATTATAACAACCGTAATCTTTAAGTAAGTAACATGCGACGATTTCTAAAAACGACGATTAGTAATCGATTTCCAAGTGGCTTGTATAACATTTGGATTTAGCTACAAGAAATCCATAATACTTATAACTTCAACCTATCAACTTCATGCTAGCAACAAGTAAAGCTAACAACAATAATAATATGTAATCTTGTAACACCTTTAAAAGACAAGATTATACCTTAACGATTCTTAATCGACTCCATCGAAGTCGCTCCTTAGTAGTTTAGAGCCTCTCCAAGATACTTTAATCCGCTTGTTGAGACCCTTAGAACAACACCAACTATTATCCTTCAAAACTCAAACACAAAACCTAGAAAGACCATTAGGTTTTCGTTTGCGACTAACAAGTAAACAACCTTTTTCCAAGATTTTTCTATTGAGATGTGTTTCTGATACACCTAAGAACCTGGTTTAAAGTGTGGAAACAAATGGACAAGAAATGAAAATTCTTTCTTCTTTCCCTAGGTGAACCCGAGACCACGATGTGCTCTTCAAATTTTGTGTAAAATTTTCTAAGTGTTAAACTCCCTCTCTCTACTAGTAGTAATATAAAGCACCTTGGAGGGTTATGATAAAAACACATGGGTGGTTTAGATGAAGTCTTCTAAAATATCAAGACCAAAGTGGGACCTTTGACTTTGGTCAAGAAACTCAAGCTCATTAAATGGAAGACTTTGTCATCTAAGACTATGGTCAATGACCATATTGGCCATGCCTATTTTCGTCCAAGGCATCTATAAGGGGGGGTGACACGTGTCACCCTCCCATTCGTCACAATAAAACGTTTTCCGACAATTCCATAAATATACTAAAAAAAAATTCAAGTCTCAAATCTTAACACTTATGAGTTCTTACGTACGTTCTTAAAACATGTCCTGTAAATACGGGGTGTAACATTTTCGCTCGAAAGGCTTTAGACATCATTCAAATGTTCGAGTGACGTAATTTCGGCTGTAATGTTGTAGTCTTCACTCCAAGTGTCAGAATGAAGTATTTCTGGCTGCAAGGTTGCAGTATATACTCCAAGCATCAAAATGATGTATGTTTGACCGAAAGGCTGCAGTCTTCATTCAAAATTCCAAGTGATGTAATTTCGTTCGAAAGGCTGCAGTCTTAACTCAAGGATTGTTAATGATATAATTATGGCCGAAAGGTTGTAGTTGTCACGACCCGACCCCGGGCCCGCGACTGGTGCCCTACATGGGCACCCTTAAAGGTATACATCAGAGAAAATCAGCGGAACATACATGAAACTCATAACGTACATTTACAGGAAATAAACAACAGACTAGCCGATAAGACTACCTCCCTGTACATATATATATATATATACATATATATATATATATATACATATA
Organism: Przewalskia tangutica; assembly: GCA_029844215.1. NCBI lineage: Eukaryota > Viridiplantae > Streptophyta > Magnoliopsida > Solanales > Solanaceae > Przewalskia > Przewalskia tangutica. The sequence goes on from JAQGDG010000130.1 coordinate 104,348, forward strand.
TATATATATACATATATATATATATACGAAGCCAAAAGCAGTTATATCTTTTTCTTTACAAACCGACCCACAGATATGACTACAGACCTCTAAGAATTTTGAAATAATCCTTGCATGGACGGACAGTCCCGACATACCCTGAATATACATAAATCTACATCAGAGGATCCATACCAAAAGATAAGCCTCGAGTAAATGAAGCCTTTTCCCAGCGAGCAGAGATCCTAGAGAAAGGATCACCAACACTGTACCTAATACTGCGGGCATTAACGCAGCCTCCAGAAGAAATGATCTAACAGTCAAAAGTATGGAAAGGAAATAAGTCTGATAAACAAATCATAAATATACAAAGAATAGCGAGCAAGTATAAAAAGTAAATACTAGATCCTACCGTGCCATTACAACTCATGAACTTAATCGCACGTTATTATCTTTTCTCATTTTCAATAAGAGTTATAATCAAATTCTTACATACATACTTATAAAAAATCATCAAGTTCATAAACATATAACTTACGTATCTTGCATAACATAATCTGGCCCTTTATGGAGGGACGTCTCATTTTGAAGTTCACTCTGATTATCCATACGTGATAACGTAAACGCCCATTCACGGACACGGTGAAATCATAAGAAGTCTTCCCACGGGTATCTTGCTGACCCGTTCGGGGCGCGGTAAAGCCACGTAAGTCTATCCGTAAAGGTATCTTTGCGGACCGTTACGGGGGCGGTAAAGTCGCATAAGTGCGCCCGTAAGGTATCTTGCCGGCCCGTTACGGGATGCGATAAAGTCACATAAGTCTGCCCGTAAAGGTATCTTGTCCAGCCCATTCGGGGCCAGCGTAAAGTCACATAAGTCTGCCCGTAAAGGTATCTTTGCCGGCCCGTTCGGGGCGCGGTAAAGTCACATATGTCTGCCGTAAAGGTATCTTGCCCGCCCATTCTGGGGCGGTAAAAAATAACATAAGTCTGCCCGTAAGGTATCTTTGCCGGCCCGTTCGGGGCGCGGTAAGTCACATAAATCCGCCCGTAAAGGTATCTTTGCCGGCCCGTTACGGGGCGGTAAAATCACATAAGTATGCCCGTAAGGTATCTTGCCGGCCCGTTCACGGGACGCGGTATATCGTATCCATAACATTTTAAACCATCTTTTCTTACTTAACTGTAAGTCGTTATAACAACTTCCCATAAAGCTATCATAACAACCTTTCATTTTGGAGAACTTAAAGCACTTTCATTTCTTACAACATTAGGAAAACTAAACCCGAAAGTACTACGTGCATGCGTACTTATAAAAGATTCATGCCACACCTTCTCTTTTAAATCAATAAATTTCTTCTTTTGAATACTCAAGTTACATCCTCTTTTGAAATCAAGTCTCTTAACTTTTGAAATAAATCATGGAAACCATACTTTTTAAATCAAGTCATTCCTTTCTTTAAGAATCAAGTCCCATAACTTGAAAAATAAAGTCATAACATTTTAAGAAATCAAGGTTCATAGTCTTAAAACTTCATAACATAAACTCTTTAAATTAAGTAACATATACTTTTGTGAGCTGTGAATAGGTTATACCCGTTTATAATGATCTCATTAAAGCAGCCATGATCTAGAAAATGTAATACAATTTTGTCTTATTTTAGTTTCTATGCAAATGGAGAATTCTACTGATTTCAATATAATTGATTGTCGATACATTTTTTTTATTAACGCTGCAATGGCTTGTTCGATACCTATTCTCATTAGTGCAGTAAATTAGCAAAGTCAACTCAACTCCAAATACTTCCTAACGACTCTTACCAACATCCCCCATAAGACTTGGTAAGAACTTAGGATAACTTAGAAACACATTTTACATAGAGTAAATCAACATACGTACCTCTTAACTTCTAGGCGAAGGAATCATGAAATAAAACCACGTGTATATTTCATCGTAGAACATGCCAAAGAAGGAAGAGGTTCGCATACCTCAGCGACGACTATCGACAAGTGAAAAATGCTCCAAGTACTTCAACCTTGTTAGCTTTTCCACCCTTCAAGTAGAATACACTACCGTAGTACTTGACTATAATAACCATAACATGTCTATCAACTCCTAGCTTATCAACGTGGAATAATACTAAGTGCTAGGTCTCTTATTCTACAGAAATTTGGGCAACACTTCCTTTGTTTCTACCTTTTTGAAGGCCTGAAATCAACAACCAACATGCCATATTCAAGGCGCAACAAACCAGCAATTCAAAGGGGATTATACATCTAACATGACGTATAAAATTCTGCCACAATTAAAGTAAAACTGTCCAATAACTTGAGCAATTTTCGGCAATCACAAGGATAACACCACATCTATTCTTTTCCAATTCATTTTCAATCCAAGTTGTTATTCTAACATGTTATATAGTCGCAATCAATTATAACAAATATAATCCTTTTCTTATACAACATGCGGCGATTATAACTATCGACCAAATTGATTTCCAATTTTAATGGCTAACGTACCAATCTCGGATTTAAACTTCCAAATTCCATAACATTTATCAATCTTCATTCTAAATATCACATGCTTATCTATCAACTACTCTGACATGAAATCTTGAATTCTGATAGCAAGGCAGATTATTACCTCTTTTAAGCCCGAATACAATCCAAAATCTAAAGTCGATCCTTAGCAACTTTAGCTCCTCTTCATGACGTTTCAATCCACTCCAAGCAAGCCTTAGAAGTTCATAAACAACTTCTCTTCAATTTCCAACTTCAAAGTTGAAGAACACCTTAGGTTTTCATCTTGCGACTAACGTAAAAACATAGTTTTTCCGGGATTTTTGTGTTGCGATATCCTTAGAATACCTTTAGGGATATTAGGTTTGAATATTGGGATTTATCAACAACAAATGAAGAATTTTCTTGTTCCTTGCTAAGCTTGGCCGAGAGCACCTCAAGTGCACAACAAGTTTTCTTGATTTTTTTCTAAGTATGGAATTCTAGTCTTGCACTAGTAGTATGTAGATATATATAATACAACCAATGGCTAGGATTAAAACATATGGATGACTAAGATTGGGTCAATTATATCAAGCTCCCACTTGTCTAGTTGACTTGGTCCATTTCTTTTCATCCAACAATCCCATGTGGAGGGTGACACGTGTCGCCCTCCCATTGGTCTAAAATATTTCATTTTCTGAAATTTCCATAATTGGTCAAAATATCAAAAACCTTGTGGGCCATGAAGCGTAAAATTTCAGTGGGCCCACGTGACCAAATCAGAAAATAAAAATTCCATAATTCGATAAATTCCATAAGTCTCGAATAACGAATTTGAGAACCCGATTCTCATTAACAACCATTGTTCCTTCCCGAGGTTCGGAAGGATTTTCCTTGAAAATAACAATTCTTTCATTCGTTCAAATTTTCAAGTCTTGTTTCCTTACATACATTCTTATATACTCATCCTGTAATTACGGGATGTAATAGTAGTCTTAACTCCAAGTGTCAGAATGATGTATTTCTAGCCGAAAACTAGTAGTCTTCTTCGAAAGTAAGAGTGATGTAAATTCGGCCAAAATGCTCTGATCTTCACTCAAAAGTCATAATGATGTTATTACGGCAAAAAGGTGATCTTTATTCAAAAGTTAGTGATATAATTTTGTTGAAAAGTTGTAGTGTTCACTCATGAGTCTATATGATATAATTCTGTAGAAAATTGCGGTATTCCTTTAAAAGTCTAAGTGATGTAATTTCAGCAGAAAGGTTGCACTCATCATCAGAATGATGTAATTCCAGTTGAAATGCTGTAGTCTTCATTCAGAAGTTTGAGTGATGTAATTATATTCGAAAAGATGCAGTCCTCACTCCAAGATTCTGAATGATGTAATTTCGGCTAAAAGTTGTAGTCTTAATTTACAAATTCATAGTGATATAATTACGTAGAAAATTTGTTGTCTTTATTCAAAAGTCATAGTGATGTAATTCTGGCCAAAAGTTTACAGTCTTTATTCAAAAGTCAGGGTGATCTAATTCTGGACAAATGGCTGCAGTCTTCACTCCAAGAGTCATAATGATGTTATTACGGCCAAAGGTTGCGATCTTTATTCAAAAATGAATGATGTAATTCGGTGAAAATTTGCATTTTTCCTCAAGCGTCAAAATGATGTAATTATGGCCAAAAGATTGTTATATTCATTAGCTTTGAGTAATGTATTTCTGTTTGAAGGTTGTAGTCTTCATCAGCGTCATAATGATGTAATTAAAGAAGAAAGGTTGTAGTCTTCATTCAAGAGTTAGAGGTGATATAATTTCGACCAAAAGGTTGCAATATTCACTCCAAGCATCAGAATGATGTAAGTTTGACGGAAAGGATGCAGTCTTCATTCAAAAGTGTGAGTGATGTAATTACGTAGAAAGATTGCGATCTTCACTTCAAGAGTCAAAATAATTAAATTCTGACTAAAGGTTGTTGTATTCACTCAGTGTAAGAATGATGTAATTAGATCGAAATGCTACGATCGTCATTCAAAAGTATGAGTGATTTAATTACGGTAGAAAGGCTATAGTTTTCACTTGATTGTCAAATAATGGATTTTTCGGTCGAAAGGCTTGAACGTCGTTAAAAGTTCGATGATGTAATTTACTAAAATGTTGTATTCTTCACTCGATTATCGAATAATGTATTTACATTGAAAGGTTGCGATATACGCTCGAATCAAATTGATCAATGTTTGGCCAGAAAATTTGCGATCTTCGTTCAAAGTCAAGTGATGTAATTCTATTTCAAAATTTGCGATCTTGCTCAAGTAGTCTGAATGATGTAATTACGAGCGAAAGGTTGTAGTCTTCGCTCAGTGTCGAATGATGTATTTCTAGAAAACTAGTAGTCTTCCTTCAAAGTCGAGTGATGTAAATTCGGCCAAAATGTTGCGATCTTACATCGAAGTCAAAATGATATTATTACGGAAAAAGGGTTGCGATATTTATTCAAAAGTTAGTGTGATATAATTTAGTTCGATAATTGTAGTATTCACTCGAGTCTAAATGATGTAATTCCATTGAAAAATTTGCGATCTTCGTTTAAAAGTCTAAGTGATGTAATTTCGATGAAAGGTTGCAATATTCATTCCAAGCATCGAATGATGTAAGTTTGTGGAAGAATTTGCGATCTTCATTCAAAAGTGTGAGTGATGTAATTACGGCGAAAGATTGTAGTCTTCACTCGAGTCGAATAATTAAATTATAGCCAAAAGGTTGTAGTATTCACTCCAAGTGTCAGAATGATGTATTTCCGACCGAAATGCTACAATCATCTTTCAAAAGTCTGAGTGATTTAATTTCGACCGAAAGGCTATTGTTATACCCCGTATTTCAGTATGTGCGTGGGGCGTGCGTGAAAAGTTTGAAGCTTAAAGTAGGCTTGACCGATTTTATTTTGTGCACAACACCCGATTAGAGTCGTTTTTCGACGAAACGTTTTACACAACTTGCGAAGGGAAAATTCCGGCTATGTCATTTTTATTTTTTGCGGATTTTTCCGAGAGACGAAACATTTTGGACCAACGGGAGGGTGACAAGTGTCACCCTCATATTGGGCGTTGTGGTGGGCGGTTTGGACGATTGGTCTTGGCTTCTCTTTAGTCAATAGTTGGTAGGATATTTGTGAGGGTTTTAAGGAGTAGGGACTAGGGGGCACATGGGCACATCTTGGCCCTCCACTTTCCCCCTACTTGGCTAGATCATGGCCCTTAATTTCCCTATAAATACCCCTCCCCCTTTGAAGACTTCTTCATCCAAAAACTTTCCTAAGTCTAAAAATCCTCCCCCCCTCTCCTTGTGTTCTCGTCCTAGTCTTCCCCTCCCCCCTTTGTGAGGCCCCTTGGCCGAGAGTCCCCTCCATGGCGAAAGTACCCACTCCTAGTGGGGTTGGCGAGAAGTACACCCCTTGTGGTGTTGTCTCGTATAAATACACCCTCTTGGTAGAAATACTCTCCAAAGTATTGTTACTATACCCAAATTACCTTAGTATACCTTGTAGTATTCCAAAGATACCTCGTAGAGGCAGGAAATACTACCTTATGTCCTTTTGTCTCAAGCCGAAACCACAGGAAAATCTTCACAGTTGGTTGAAGTATTTAAGAAGTTGCGTAGAACTTCTAAGGGTTGTTTGGAGCGGGTTGGAGCACCGGAGTAGGAGCTAGCGTTGCCGGGATCGACGTTTAACTTGGATAATTATGGGCTTATCGAGGTAATTATCTTGTCTCCTGTGTAATTGAGTTTACATACTATTGATGTATAAGAATAAGTATAAGTATATACAAGGAAAGTATATAAGAAGGAAATGAATGCCTTACATGGGGTGTATTCTGATAGAATTGTGAAGTTTGTGGTGGAAGTGCCCAATTTTTCAGTAGAATCTTGTATCTAGATTTATTCTCACCGAGTAGTCTAGGCTTTGATAGACTCGTATAACCTTTATAGGTTGAATGTTACGTGAGTAGCATGTGCTACTTGAAAGGTGGACAAGGCTAGGGTTATGGCCAGTGGATCATTTTGCTAATAGTCGATAATCGTCGCGAGGTATGTGAATCTTCCTATCCTCTTGAGCATGATATTTTAAAAGAATATATATATAGTGCGGTGAGCGTTCGTGTTAATTGAGCGTGGTTATGCGGCAATGTCTTTTGACTTAAGCTGAATAATAAGAATCTTGAAGTATTTCAAAAGAATTAAGAAACCTTTTGAAAGAAGAGTAATACTTGGTTTTAAAAGCTTAATAGTTATACTAGCTTTATGGGAAGTTAGGTATAACGGCAAGAAGATGAAATGAATGATTTATTGATTTTAGAAGTTAAGAGACTTGATCTTAAAAGATAAGAGACTTGACTTAATTAAATTAATATGAATTTTGTGTGAAACCTCGTTCGTGAGTAATGAGTACTTGGTTTTTAAGGAATAATGTTTCTTGATTTGGAAATCGAATGAGTATCGACAAACCACGGCGTTAATAAAGGAAAATGTATTGACTAATAAAATATTATTAAAACGATGAAACTTCCATCTGCGTAGAAGCTAAGATGAGACAAAATGATATTTCCTAGATCATGTTGCTTTAATAAGATTGTTATAAACAAGAATAACCTACTCACATATAAGGCATATGTTTCTCAAATCGTTTTAAAGAAGAATTATATCATTAAGTGATTAAAACTTTGTACTACGAAACCTTTGAAAATGAGAAAGCTGGGCATGAAATTAGGCAAACTTGAGCGTTTGGAAAATAATGTTGTTACTTGAATTTTATAAAGGGAAGTGTTACGGTTTACTTAAAAGATAGTCACTCTATTTTATCTCGGGTATTGTGTGACTTACGTGAAAGAAGCGGATCTTTTAAAGAGTTAATGTATGAAGTACTTTGAGGATAAATACGAACTTGTTAGCATAAAGTACCTTGTGTGAATAACTTGATTGTGTTGGTTTGTGATAGCATTGTAATACTTTCTTGTTGATTTAATAAGTAAACATGTTAGGATGCTACGTGTGTTAGTATCTTGTGATTGTTGTGTAAGGGTCATTAACTTGTTGTGCTTACGTTGTTAAGCGTTAAGCGTTGTACTATTATTGTATCACATACCCTTGACTTATTATCTGAGGGCTTACCACCCTTGATGCGGGTCTATCGGCTTTATCACGATCTGTGAGACTATCGGGCGGCGGTATGCTCGGGATTGATTATTCGGGTGTTTAGCCCGATCACGGGGATGCCATGCGGTCCATAGGACTATCACGGTCTATTGAGACTATGCGGGTGCGGTAGTCCGAGAGTGCAGGGGTTAAATGCTGCGATCGAGAATACCTCATGCGGGCTATGTGGCTTTATGCGGGCGGCGGTATGTTCGAGGACTAAACCTTGCGCACATCGATAGCGAGTGGCGGCTTGATCATGTAGTGCGATGCAGAAAGACCTCGTGATCTGATTTATGGCATTGTTGTGCGTGGGTCTTAGTAGTCGGCTATGCCTTCGCCTTACCCCGTCAGTTTATCGTGATGACTTTGAGGCGTGAGTCACGACTTGACATATTGCTTATTTATTGTGAAGCGTAGTTTGGTTATCATCGTGTCTCTGCTTTATATAGACTACTATGATTTCATTTCTGATATTTATTTTCGATTTCACATCTTGGTACCTATCTTGACCTCCTTGGGGATGCGTTCATCTGCGCGAGTAAAGGTACACGGTGTTAATCCTCGCTCTTAGGGTCGCGTTGTATGGGAAGCTCGTTTCTCGAGGCTTATCGATGGTATAGTCCACTGTCGTAGGTTCTTACATTGAGGTATGGCGGGGCCTGTCCCGCCATTGTTATCATATCATTCTTAGAAGTGCAGTACTTGTTGTGGGCGTTGTATGGGATGTATTCGGATTAAAGTTTTATATATATATGCGAAAGGCAAGTTTTCTCGAATAATGTTTTACAACTTCTTGATATTTCATGTCTTGTTTTATGTTCATTGATTTTCTACGATGTTGTATCACTAGGGTGCCGGGTAAGGCACCGATCCACGGGCAGGTTGGTCGTGACAAAAGTGGTATCGAGCGATTAATCCTCGGAAAGTGTCTACGACCGTATCGATGAAGTCTTGATTATCGGTATGTTGTGCACCACGCTGATGTCGAGGCTATAGGATATTTAGGATTGGTTTCTATTCTTCTCACTCTGAGATCGTGCCTTAGAGTGTCTTGTAAGTTGGACCTCTAACGTATTTCTTTCCCTTACCGTTATGCCTCGCGTAGGACAAACCGGGCCGAGAGGCGGCGGCCGAGGAGCTGCGAGTAAGTCTGAGAGATTCACGAGGCGCAGCCCGATCATCACCTAGGGTGGTGCGTCGTTCGGGAGTTTGGCGCGCCGCCAGGTCAGAAGTTTAGCACGGCGGCGATTCCTGCTGCGATCATGATATTTGAATCTTGATTCCACGGCCAGAGCAGAGAATATAGATTGCAAAAGGCGACCACATTAGTATGGATTTGGCTGCCAGAGTATACCGATGTCTGCGAGTCTTGATGACTATCTAAGAGAGGTTGTGCAAGTAATTCTTGATTAGGCTTGAGCATGGCACGTATGCGGGCTTATGCGCGGCAGGTGAAGCGTAGATCGGCGGGTTAACCGAGGGCGAGAAGAGGGCGAGCAGCCGAGGTCGCTTTGGTAACTATCGAGGCGGACCTTTTTAGCAGCAGATTGATTATGCGCCTCCGCCAGCGCAGAATGGTCCTCCATAGGAGTTCGGGGCGTTGGGGTAAGCGGAGTTGGTCGAGCTCGAGCTTAGGTTCCACGGCTACGTAGGTTCGGCCCGGATTCGATTTTCCCGGTATTCGCGGGCGTACGTCGTCCGGGGATGTCGTCTTTGTTGATGCTTTCGTTTACGGCGATCGGGCCGTGTGTCGAAAGGATGTCCTAGTAGGAGGATGCAAGTAGGAGGACTCGACCGCCGGATCGGTGGGTAGTTCGTCATCTTCCTAATGCGCCTACAGGCGAGTTTGATTAAACGACTAAGGAGTGAAGCGAGATATAGATATATCCTTAACCCTCTAGAGATTAGTACGTATGATGAGATGAGTATATCTTAAGTGCTATGTTCTGATAGCAGTGTGTTAATTGTGATTAGAAATCATGGTTAGTAACTGGGAAAGATTGGGGGATAGGAAAAGTGTGAGGCTTAGAGCTTTATACGTAGAGACCTTAGAGGTAAGGCCATATCGGGTAAAGATGTATTGTTATGTTTGATCCTTATCGGAGTGCATAGTGCACGTGAGATATGTTTGTGTGATAAGTCCCTGAGTAGTGGGGAAGGAAAGAGGGTAGTTGAGCTAAGAAGACCGCTAGGTTTTCGTAACGTGGATTAGTGAGATTGTTCCGAATCGGGGAGCAAGTGTTGTACGCGAGAGTGGGTCGGGTTGAGGCCATGCCGCGGGTCAACCCGCGACCTGTTTTATGGTGGGGTCAGTTTGTGGTGGTCACGCGGTGGTAGGAGTCACGGGGTGTTATGCCCAAGTTTTGTTAACCAGCGTACGAGTTCGTGGATGCGTTCGACCAGTAGTCGGGCCAGGAGGTCAGCCGTCTTGTCTTCTAGTAAAGACCGTTTACTCGGCAGAGGGTTATGCGAGACGTTATATCAGAAAGGTTGTAAGGCTGCAGGTGCCTACCTTCGCCTTATAACAGTGGAGCCAGTGTTGGTGTTTCTTTTTCAGAAGTTTTACGAGCGGGGTTAGGAACTTCGGGAGAGTCTCGTATCGTATTCGTCCTCGGGCGGTGTTTTGATTTGAGGTAGTTGTGAGGATTGTTGTCTCTGTTGAGGAGTGTTTTAGCTACCATTTCGGTGTTCGGTTTTGCCTTATGAAGCCTTAGAGGCGGAAGTGTAAGTCTTGGTCGATTGGTTCGATGTTGGCAAGTTCGATAGTTAGTTGAGCTTGTTCCAACAGCGGGGATAGGGTGAAGCTTGTCTAGAAGAGGTTATTGGCAGCTCGGAGAAATCGTGCGGATAAGCGGCGACGGCGCTTGAGTTCGAGTTGATGATCGATCTTGAAGGTACCACCGGATAGGGTGTGGCGAGTTTTGGAAAGCGATGCGAAATGTGGTAGAGATTATGAAAGAGTTCGAGTGTACAAGAAAGTGCGACACGTAAGGAAGAAGCGAGCATGTATGTCGAGCATAGATGTGATCATTTCTTTTGTAAAGAGAAGGCGAAGAAGAAGTATATTTTAGACCTCGGGTAAGGGTTTGTGGTGATGTTAGCGGTGTTTCCTCGTGGACTGGGATGTAAGTAATTGCGCAGGTGTTTCTGTGGCCTGGTGTGGCAGGATCGTTCTCGTAAGTATAGTAGTTAAGACTATACTGGCGCATGTTTGTTTTGAGACTTGAAGGAACATTCGAGCGAATGTTTCTAAGAGGAGAATGTTATACCGTATTTCAGTATATGCGTGGGGCGTGCGTGAAAAGTTTGAAGCTTAAAGTAGGCTTGACCGATTTTATTTTGTGCACAACACCCGATTAGAGTCGTTTTTAAATGAAGCGTTTTACACAACTTGCGAAGGAAAATTCGGCTATGTCATTTTTATTTTTAGCGGATTTTTCCGAGAGACGAACCATTTTGGACCAACGGGAGGGTGACAAGTGTCACCCTCATATTGGGCGTTGTGGTGGGCGGTGTGGACGATTGGTCTTGGCTTCTCTTTAGTCAATAGTTGGTAGGATATTTGTGAGGTTTTGGGAGTAGGGACTAGGGGCACGTGGGCACGTCTTGGCCTCCACTCCCAGCTAGATCATGGCCCTTAATTTCCCTATAAATACCCCTCCCCCTTTGAAGACTTCTTCATCCAAAAACTTTCCTAAGTCTAAAAATCCTCCCCCCCTCTCCTTGTGTTCTCGTCCTAGTCTTCCCCTCCCCCCTTTGTGAGGCCCAGCCGAGAGTCCTCCCCTTGGCCGAGAGTACCCCTCCTAGTGGGGTTGGTAGAGGTACACCACTTGTGGTGTTGTCTCGTATAAATACACCCACTCTTGGTAGAAATACTCTCCAAAGTATTGTTACTATACCCAATTACCTTAGTAGTATACCTTGTAGTATTCCAAAGATACCTCTATCGTAGAGCAGGAAATACTACCTTATGTCCTTTTGTCTCAAACCGAAACCACAGGAAAATCTTCACAGTTGGTTGAAGTATTTAAGAAGAAGTTGCGTAGAACTTCTAAGGGTTGTTTGGAGCGGGTTGGAGCACCCGGAGTAGGAGCTAAGCGTTGCCCAGGATCGACATTTAACTTGGATAATTATGGGCTTATCGAGGTAATTATCTTGTCTCCCTATTGTAATTGAGTTTACATACTATTGATGTATAAGAATAAGTATAAGTATATACAAGGAAAGTATATAAGAAGGAAATGAATGTACTTACATGGGGTATTATACAGTAGAATTGTGAAGTTTGTGGTGGGAAATCTTGCCCAATTTTTCCGTAGAATCTTGTATCTAGATTTATTCTACCGAGTAGTCTAGGCTTTGATAGACTCGTATAACCTTTATAGGTTGAATGTTCTGTGAGTAGCATGTGCTACTTGAAAAGTGGACAAGGCTAGCCGGGTTATAGCCGTGGATCATTTTGCTAATAGTCGATAATCGTCGCGAGGTATGTGATTCTTCCTATCCTCTTGAGCATGATTGTCAAGACCCGAACCCGGGCCCGTGACTGGTGCCTTACCCCGGGCACCCTAGTGATACAACATCAGAGAAAACCAGCGGAAATAAAAACTTAAACATGCAAAATAGACATGGATCATGATGAAATAAAATAGGCCAACCAAAACGGTTGCCTTTCAACATATATATATAAAGACATTTGAACAGTTACAATCCTTACAACCACGCCTGCAGCTCTGCTACCTCTAAGATTTATACAACAACTATGGCGGGGCGGGGCCCGCCATACCCTGAGCGTCAAAGAACTTACGGACTCGGGGTAACATGCGAAAGATAAGCCTCCGGCGGAGCGGAGCTTCCCAAAGCGCTGAAATGAGATCCTAAGCGGGGATCGGCGGTAGATGTTCTACTGCGGCATGAGCGGCCCAGGAGGTCGATCAACGGTACCAAGTATGTGGCGTAAAATCGTAAATGAAATCATAATAGTCTATAAAAGTAGGAGACATGTATGATAACCAAACTACGATGCACACATATGCGGTTATATCAAGTCGGTCTCACGCCCACAACATCAATCCTGCGTGAGTACCTTCGCCACTGCCGTGATCATGATATGATAACAACAAGGCGGCAATCCAAATGGGAGCATACGTGCGCTACGCGTCGTGTCGATATGTCGAAAGGAACAAGTAAGACAACATTCCAAATGGAAGCATACGTGCGCTACGCGTGTCGATGAGTCGAAAGGAAACAATAAGACAACATTCCAAATGGAAGCATGCGTGCGCTCGCGTCGTGTCGGTATGTCGAAAGGGAAACAATAAGACAACAAAGCGGTAATCAAAATGGAAGCATGCGATGCGCTACGATCGTGTCGGTATGTCAGCGATTAACAAAAGTAACACTATCAGCGAGGCGTGCGGTGGAATTTATCCACGCTGGTCGCGTCAGTAAGTTCTCAACAAGTCAACCGACCCTCCATTGAGAGCGCGGTAGTATAGAAACACAATTTTTGCACAACAAAGGTTATCACGACAAGCATAGGCAAGTTTCACAACAACAAGCATAGCGGTTTATACACAACTCGAAGTACTTTCATTTTATGCCCAAGTCGGGTTTTAACCTAAAGTACTACGTGCGTCAAATTCCTTTTAAAGAGATCCATTCCTTTTATAAAAGTCACGATACGTAGTAAAAATGGAGTGACTCACATTTTTAAGAAAACCAAAACACTTCTCTTTTAAAGCCAAGTTATCACATTAAAACTAATGATAAAACCATTCTTTGTTTTCATCACGATCGTTATAACCAACTTCCCATAAAGGCATTATAACACTTTATGTTTTAAACCATTTTAAGACAACCTGATGCCTTTCTTTTCCTAAAGTTCCAGTTTGCCTAATTTCCATTACTCAAGTCTCTTTTGAAAAAGTTTCATAGTTGATGTATTAATCTCTTTTTAAAACAATTGAGTAACATATGCCATAAGCGAGTGGGTTATTCTTGTTCATAAATCTTATTAAGCGATGATCTAGGAAATGTAATATCATTTTGTCTCATCTTAGCTTCATGTAGATGGAGGTTTCTACTGGTTTTAATAATACTTCATTATTCAATACATTTTCCTTTATTAACGCTGCGGTGATTTGTCGATACACATTACGATTTCAATCGGTAAAACATTACTCCCTTTAAAACCACGTACTCATTACTCACGAATGAGGTTTCACACAAAACTCATTTTAATTCACTTAAGTTAAGTCTCTTATCTTATAAGATTAAGTCTCTTAACCTAACATCGATAAACCATTTTCTTTTCCTCTCTTAAGACGTTATACCTAACTCCCCGTAAAGCTAGTATAACTCTTTTAAAACCTTTAAAACCAAGTGTTACTCTTCTTTAAAATGGTTTCTTAGCATTTGAAATACATTGAAGGTTCTTATTATTGGGCTTAAGTCAAAGACATTGCCGTACAACTACGTTCAATTAGCACACGTCGTCTACCGTACTATATATTATTCAGCTTAAGTCGAAGACATTGCCGTACAACTACGTTCAATTAGCACACGTCGTCTACCGTACTATATATTATTCGGGCTTAAGTCAAAAGACATTGCGTACTATATATATATCTTCCTTTAAAATATCATGCTCGAGAGTATAGGAAGAATCACATACCTCGCGATGATTATCGACTATAAGCAAAACGCTCGCGGCTATAACGGCTGCTTTGGTCCACCTTCTAAGTAGCCCGTACTCTTGCGAACATTCGACCAATAAAGGTTATCGCGATCTTTTGTATATACGATCTATGTAAATCTGATTTAACCTACTTATTTTCTTACAGTGATTTCAGTTCAAGTTTTTCTGTAATATCCTTCTATTACAGTTCAATTCTCTTCTTATGAATCTTATATTCATTTCTATATTACTACAGTATGTAATTTCCAATTACACTAGAAGGACAGTAGTATTTACCTCGATAAGCCCAAAATTATCCGAGTTTAATGTCGCTCCTGAGCAATGTTTAGCTCCTACTCCGAGTGCTCCAATCCGCTCCAAACAACCCTTAGAAGTTCTACGCAACTTCTACTTAACACTTCAACCGACTATGAAGGTTTTCCTTAGGGTTTCGTTTTTGTGACTGAGGGAAGTATAATAGTATTTTATGGGCTTTTGTATACGTGTAACCTTGGGAATACTACAAGGTATTTGGGCCAAGGTATTTGGACATAATAACAATACTAGGAGAGTATTTCTATACCACAACAAGGGGTATTTATACGAGACAACTAGGCTAGGGGGGGGGTACCCCTCGGCTAGGGCACCACAAAGGGGGAGGGGGAGGCTCTCGGCCAAGGGCCTTTCTCCTAAGGGGGGGGGGGGGAGGGGGCTTTGGATGATAGCAAAACAAGAGGGAGGGAGTATTTGAGACTTAGATAGATTGCTCAAGTTTTGGATGAAGAAAGTCTTCAACAAGGGGAGTATTTATAGGCTAACCAAAGGCGACGATGGCGAGATGAAGACAAGTGTGGTGCGAGTGTAGGGCTAGATGTTAACCATGTGGACCTTATCCATCTACCACACAACTTGCACAAAATATCCTACCGACTAAAGTAGCCCAAATCGTCCAAGCTTGCAGTCCCTAAGCTTCAATGTTAGGGTGACACGTATCACCCTCGTTGATCCAAAATGTTTAAATCTCTCGGAAAAATCCATAAAAATTAAAAATGACATAGCGGAATTTTCCTTACATAAGTTAGTAAAGCGTTTAGTCGAAAAAGCGATTCTTTTAAACTTGTGCCCCAATTTGAACTTGCCAAATCTTTAAGGCTTAAATTATAATACGTGCGCCTCGCGTACATACTCTGGAAATCGGGTATAACATTCTCCTCCTTAGAAACATTCGTCGAATGTTCCTTCTCAGTGGATTACGAAGAAGATCTTCTAACAAGTTGCCAGCGCCACGCGGCCACGAACTAACACGCGTTCTCATCCTTCCTCACTCGTCGTGCCCGCCGAACACTTGAACTCTTCTAGTATCGCACCATACTTGATCATTGCTTGGTTTCCAATACTTTGGAGTCACCACCTCGAACTTGGTCATCTTACTAGCCTCGATCTTCCTTAAGGCCATTCCGGCCTTCACGATCCGCTTATGGTCGAGCATATCCACGAACTCATCGATGGTCATCTAAACTGGGCCTAACACCCTCGTGACCTACCACTGGCGGGACCACGAGCGGACCCCACCTCGAAGCGGGCGCGGGTTGGCCCTCGACATGGCTGACCCGACCCACTTAACGCGTCACGCTCTTGTTCCCGATCCGGAACAATCTTACCTCTGGTCATGAGCTACCACTTCCATTGCACACTACCGGGGACTTTATCACACAAAACGTTCTAGGCATAAAAATGCACTCAAACGAGGATCACTTGCAAAATCACGGTATTTTCGAGCGGCGCTTACATCTAAGGTCTCAACTGTAATATTCTAAGGTTCATCATTTTCTCACCCTCAAGCTTACCCTTCTCACAACCAGGTTCTACATCACATTTTAGCACAAAGCTATCCGAACATAACACTAAACACATCATCACAACATCAATATATAAAAAACTCTAGAGGGTTAAGGATATACCTGAAAATAGGCGGTTCAGAGGACCGCTAAAGCTGAGAACTTCCACGCGACCTCTGTGGGCAGGTGTATGAACATCTGCTGGCTATGGAAGGTGAAGAACCATGGCCCGATCCGTAGTGCATGCTATTCTGCAGCGCTACCACAGTGGACAGTTTCTCCCAAAATGGCCTGCTTGTGTCATGTAAAACAAACTCCGGACTAGCACGACACTCCCCATTTGTGAGTCTACCACGTGATCCAGCGAGGTAGGGGTGGCTTGATGGTTAACACCCTGCTCTCCGAAAATCTGAACCCGGAGCCACGACTGCTCAGAAAACTCTGGGCGCTCGAAGATTGTAGAGGACCACTCTGTCTTGGCGGGCGCATAACTAGTTCTGGCGATGCGCGCCTCGAAAATCACCAAAGGACCTGCGATTGGCCCTCTTACTGCGACCTTGGTCATTCAGTCGATTTCTCGCTCGCCTCGAGTGCATAAGCTGCGTGCGAGCGATGTCCGTGCGGTGAAGAGCTACACCGAACAACTCTACGCTAGTAATCGTCGAGCCTGTAACATATCGGTGGACTCGATCCTCCATACTAGCTACTAATGCGGGGCGTCTGGGCGATGAGTCGAACTCCACATTGTACTCCACGCGCACGCGCGTTCAGCGCATGACACCAAAAATCGTCGGCCGAGCCCTCACCATGCGTGGCGGCGAAGTGTGCAGAAATGCCTTTGAGAACTCGTCCCGTAAAGCGGAAGTGCATTCTCTCCCGGGACAGCTCCGCGAATCGAACAATCGGCTGCGGTATCCGCGGCCGTCGAACCAGGACCAGCGACTCGGTCTCAGGGCCTTGATCACTCGTGATCGGCGTGGCTGCCGGATGAACTCCTGCGGATCATCGCCGAGCCTCGACCCGTAAAACTCTGGCGGGTTACACCTCGAGAAAATCCGTAGTCTCAAGCATGCGCTCGGGGTGAACTACGGGTGCTCTGGGGCCCAGGCTGCTGCGTCGGCTATCCTCAGTCAGCCTGACCACGGCCGTGGCGGGCCGTCTCGCGTAACCCGTCTCCTGCGCGGCTGTGGGTGGAGGCTCGAGTCTTGTGGTCTCTGTAGAGGCTGCCTTGCTCTACTCGTATCTCCTCTGCGCCTTGCCGCCACGGGCGGGTTGCCTTGCGCGGAGGCATGGCGGGAAAAAGCGAGATCGTCGGAGGGTCAGACTTACAACCACGGCTCTACAGGCGCGATCTCGGAATGAGAAGAATGGAAACCAATCTAAATGTCCTATAGCCTCACGATTATAGATGTGGTGCACAACACGGATAATCAAGACTCTACTAGACACGGTGCGTAGACACTTTCAGAGGACTAGCGCTCACGATACCACTTTGTCGAGACCGAACCGGGCGTGGTGGTGCCTTACCCGGCGCACCTGGTGATACAACATCGGAAAACCGTGAAATAAAAACTTAAACATGCAAAATAGACATGGATCATGATGAAATAAAATAGGCCAACCAAAGCGGTTGCCTTTCAGTATATATATATAAAGACATTTGAGCGATTACAATCCTTACAACCACGCTGCGATTACTCTGGACCTCTAAGATTTATACGACAACTATGGCGGGACGGGGCCGCCGTACCACGAGCGTCTGAGAACTTACGGACTCGGGTAACATGCAAAGATAAGCCTCAGGCGGGCGGAGCTTTCCCACGCTGAAATGAGATCCTAAGCGGGGATCGACGGTAGATGTACTTACTGCGGCGTGAGCGCGGCCCCGAAGAGTCGATCTGGCGGTACCAGTATGTGGCGCAAAATCACGTAAATGAAATCATAATAGTCTATAAAAGTAGGAGACATGTATGATAACCAAACTACGATACCACAGCATATGATTATATCAAGTCGGGGTCTCGCGCCCACATCGATCTGCGTGGAGTACCTTCGCCGGCTGCCCGGCGATGCATGATATGATAACAACAAGACATCAATCAAATGGGAGCATGCGTGCGCTACGCGTCGTGTCGGTATGTCGAAAGGAACAAGTAAGACAACATTCCAAATGGAAGCATGCGTGCGCTACGCGTCGTGTCGATGAGTCGAAGGAAACAATAAGGCGGCATTCAAATGGAAGCATGCGTGCGCTACGCGTCGTGTCGATATGTCGAAGAAACAATAAGACAACAAAGCGGTAATCAAAATGGAAGCATGCGTGCGCTACACATCGATGTCGGTATGTCAGCGATTAACAAAGTAACACTATCAGCGAGAGCGTGCGAGTGGAATTTATCCGTCGCTGTAGGTCCACGTCGAGTAAGTTCTCAACAAGTCAGCGACCTCCGAGAGAGCGGTAGTATAGAAACACAATTTTTGCACAACAAAGGTTATCACAACAAGCATAGGCAAGTTTATACAACAAGCATAGGCAAGTTTATACCTGACTCGAAGTACTTTCATTTTATGCCCAGTCGGGTTTTAACCTAAAGTACTACGTCGTCAAATTCCATTTAAAGAGATCCATTCCTTTTATAAAGTCACGATACGTAGTAAAAATGGGTGACTCACGTTTTTAAGAAAACCAAAACACTTCTCTTTTTAAAGCCAAGTTATCACATTAAAACTAATGATAAAACCCTTAACTTTTGTTTTAAATACGATCGTTATAACAACTTCCCGTAAAACATTTATAACACTTTATGTTTTAAACCATTTTAAGACAACACAATGCCTTTCTTTTCCCTAAAGTTCGGTTGCCTAATTTCCATTACTCAAGTCTCTTTTGAGAAAAGTTTCATAGTTGATGTATTAATCTCTTTTAAAACAATTGAGTAACATATGCCGTAGGCGAGTGGGTTATTCTTGTTCATAAATCTTATTAAGCGACCATGATCTAGGAAATGTAATATCATTTTGTCTCGTCTTAGCTTCATGCGGATGGAGGTTTCTGGTTTTAATAATACTTCATTATTCAATACATTTTCCTTTATTATTTGCGGTGATTTGTCGATACACGTTACGATTTCGAAATCGGTAAAACATTACTCCTTTAAAAACCACGTACTCATTACTCATGAATGAGGTTTCACACAAAACTCATTTTAATTCACTTAAGTTAAGTCTCTTATCTTATAAGATTAAGTCTCTTAACTTCTAACATCAGTAAACCATTTTCTTTACCTCTCTTAAGGCGTTATACCTAACTCCCATAAAGCTAGTATAACTCTTTTTAAAACTTTAAAACAGCGTTACTCTTCTTTTTAAAAATGGTTTCTTAGCATTTGAAATACATTCAAGGTTCTTATTATTGGGCTTAAGTCAAAGACATTTGCGTACAACTACGTTCAATTAGCACACGTCGTCTCTGGTACTATATATTATTCGGGCTTAAGTCGAAGACATTGCCGTACAACTACGTTCAATTAGCACGCGTCGTCTACCGTACTATATATTATTCGAGCTTAAGTCAAAAGACATTTGCGTACTATATATATCTTCCTTTAAAATATCATGCTCGAGAGTATAGGAAGAATCACATACCTCATGACGATTATCGACTATAAGCAAAAGCGCTCATGGCTATAACAGCTGCTTTGGTCCACGCTTCTAAGTATCGTACTCTTGCGGAACATTGACAATAAAGGTTATCGATCTACTGTATATACGATCCTATGTAAATGCAGTTTAACTTCTACTTATTTTCTTAAAGTGATTTGATTCAGTCTTTTACGTAATATCCTTACATTACTGTTCAATTCTCTTCTTATGAATCTTATATTCATTTCTATATTACTACAGTATGTAATTTCCAATTACACTAGAAGAACGATAGTATTTACCTCGATAAGCCCAAAATTATCAGAGTTTAATGTAAGCTCACGAGCAATGTTTAGCTCTACTCAGAGTGCTCCGATCAGCTCCAACAACCCTTAGAAGTTCTCTGTGACTTCTACTTAACCTTCAACCGACTATGAAGGTTTTCCTTAGGGTTTCGTTTTTGTAGTGAGGAAGTATAATAGTATTTTATGGGCTTTTGTATACGTGTAACCTTGGGAATACTACAAGGTATTTGGGCCAAGGTATTTGGACATAATAACAATACTAGGAGAGTATTTCTATACCACAACAAGGGGTATTTATACGAGACAACTAGGCTAGGGGTACCTCGGCTAGGAGCACATGAGGGGAGGAGGCTCTCGGCCAGGGCCTTTCTCTAAGGGGAGGGGCTTTGGATGATAGCAAAACAAGAGGGAGGGAGTATTTGAGACTTAGATAGATTGCTCAAGTTTTGGATGAAGAAAGTCTTCAACAAGGGAGTATTTATAGGCTAACCAAAGGCGACCAATGGCGAAGATGAAGACAAGTGTGGTGCAAGTGTAGGGCTAGATGTTAACCATGTGGACCTTATCCATCTACCGCAACTTGCACAAAATATCCTACCAACTAAAGTAGCCCAAATCGTCCAAGCTTGCGTCCTAAGCTTCAATGTTAGGGTGACACATGTCACCCTCGTTGATCCAAAATGTTTCGTCTCTCGGAAAAATCCATAAAATTAAAAATGACATAGCGAATTTTCCCCGCATGAAGTTTAGTAAAGCGTTTAGTCGAAAAAGCGATTCTTTTAAACACTTGTGCCCAAATTTCGAACTTGCCAAATCTTTAAGGCTTAAATTATAATCGTGCGCCCTCGCGTACATACTGCGGAAATACGAGGTATAACATTCTCCTCGCCGAAACATTAGTCCGAATGTTCCTTCTCAGTGGATTACGAAGAAGATCTTAACAAGTTGCCAGCGCCACGCTGGCCGAACTAACACCGCGTTCTCATCGCCTTCACTCGTCGTGCCTCGCCGAACACGAACTCTTCTAGTATCGCGCCATACTTGATCATTGCTTGATTTCCAATACTTTGGAGTCACCGCCTCGAGCTTGGTCATCTTACTAGCCTCGATCTTCGTAAGGCCATTCGGCCTTCACGATCCGCATGGTCGAGCATATCCACGAACTCATCGATGGTCATCTAAACACGGGCCTAACACCCTCGTGACCTACCACTGGCGGGACCACGAGTGACCCAGCGCCGAAGCAGTAGCGGGTTGGCCTCAGCATAGCTGACCGACCAGCAACGCGTCACGCTCTTGTTCCCGATCCGGAACAATCTTACCTCTGAGTCATAAGCTACCACTTCCATTGCACGCTACCGGGGACTTTATCACCAAAGCGTTCTAGGCATAAAATGCACTCAAACAAGGATCACTTGCAAAATCTGGTACTCGAGCGGCGCACATCTAAGGTCTCAGCGTAATATTCTAAGGTTCATCATTTTCTCACCCTCGAGCTTACCGCTTCTCACAGCCGGGTTCTACATCACATTTTAGCACAAAGCTATCAGAACATAACACTAAACACATCATCACAACATCGATATATAAAAACTCTAGAGGTTAAGGATATACTGAAAATAGGCGGTTGAGAGGCCGCTAAAGCTAGGAACTTCCACGCGACCTCTCTGGTGGGCGCCGGTGTATGAACATCTGCTGGTATGGAAGGTGAAGAACATGGCCCGATCCGTGATGCTGTGCTATTCTACCGTAGCTACACTGGTGGACGGTTTCTCCCAAAATGGCCTGCTGTGCATGTAAAACAAACTCCCGGACTAGCGACGACTCACGCTGTGGAGTCTACCACGGATCCAGCGAGGTAGGGTGGCTTGGTGGTTAACACCCTCTCCTAGTATCTGAACCCTTGGAGCCACGACTGCTCACGAAAACTCTGGGCGCTCACGAAGATTGTAGAGGACCACTCTGTCTTGGCGGGCGCATAACTAGTCTGCTGCGAGGCGGTGCGCCTCGAAAATCACCAAAGGACCTGCGGTTCGGCCTCTTCTGGCGACCTTGGTCATTCAGTCGATTTCTCGCTCGCCGCCTCGAGTGCGTAAGCTGCGTGCGAGCGATGTCGTGCGGTGAAGAGCTACACGAACAACTCTGCTAGGTAATCGTGAGCCACCGTAACATATCGGTGGACTCGATCCTCCATACTAGCTACTAATGCGGGGCGTCACTGGGCGATGAGTCGAACTCCACATTGTACTCCGCGCCGTCGCGCGTTCGGCATGACACCAAAAATCTGTCGGCGAGCCCTCGCCATACGTGGCGGCGAAGTGTGCAAGAAATGCCTTTGAGAACTTCGTCCCATAAAGCGGAAGTGCATTCTCTCCCGGGGACGGCTCGCGGTCGAACGATCGGCTGCGGTATCCGCGGCCGATCTGAACCAGACCAGCGGCTCGGTCTCGAGGCCTTGATCATCTCGTGATCGGCTAGCTGCGGATGAACTCCTGCGGATCATCGCCGAGCCTCGACCCGTAAAACTACGGCGGGTTACACCTCGGAAAATCCGTAGTCTCAAGCCCATGCGCTCGGGGTGAACTACGGGTGCTCTGGGGCTGGGCTGCTGCGTCCGGCTATCCTCAGTCAGCCTGACCACGGCCGTTAAGCTGGGCCATCTCGCGTAACCCGTCTCCTGCCCGGCTGTGGGTGGAGGCTCGAGTCTTGTGGTCTCTGTAGGCTGCATTGCTCTACTCGTATCTCCTCTGCTGCCTTGCCGCCAGGCGGGTTGCCTTGCGCGGAGGCATAGCGGGAAAAAGCGAGATCGTCGGAGGGTCGACTTACAACCACGACTCTAAGGCGATCTCGGAATGAGAAGAATGAAACCAATCCTAAATGTCCTATAGCCTCACGATTATAGATGTGGTGCCTGACACCGATAATCAAGACTCTACTAGACACGGTGCGTAGACACTTTCAGAGGACTAAGCGCTCACGATACCACTTTGTCAAGACCGAACCGGGCGTGGTGGTGCCTTACCGGGCACCCTGGTGATCTGACATCGAGAAAACCGGTGAAATAAAAACTTAAACATGCAAAATAGACATGGATCATGATGAAATAAAATAGGCCAACCAAAGCGGTTGCCTTTCAACATATATATAAAGACATTTGAGCGATTACAATCCTTACAGCCACGCCTTACGGTGCCTGGACCTCTAAGATTTATACAACAACTATGGCGGACGGGGCCCGCCGTACCTGAGCGTGAGAACTTACGGACTCGGGTAACATACCAAAGATAAGCCTCCAGGAGCGGAGCTTCCCAATATGAAATGAGATCCTAGCGCGGGGATCGGCAGTAGATGTACTTCACTGCGGCGTGAGCGGCCGAAGGAGTCGATCTGGCG
Source organism: Przewalskia tangutica (assembly GCA_029844215.1). Taxonomy (NCBI): domain Eukaryota; kingdom Viridiplantae; phylum Streptophyta; class Magnoliopsida; order Solanales; family Solanaceae; genus Przewalskia; species Przewalskia tangutica. The sequence continues at coordinate 127,876 of JAQGDG010000130.1, forward strand.
GTACCAAGTATGTGAAGCGTAAAATCGCGTAAATGAAATCATAATAGTACATAAAAGTAGGAGACATGTATGATAACCAAACTACGATACTGCGCATATGATTATATCAAGTCGGTCTCGCGCCCACAACATCAATCTGCGTGAGTACCCGCCATGCCCGGCGATGCATGATATGATAACAACAAGGCGGCAATCCAAATGGGAGCATACGTGCGCTACGCGTCGTGTCGGTATGTCGAAAGGAACAAGTAAGACAACATTCCAAATGGAAGCATGCGTGCGCTACGCGTCGTGTCGATGAGTCGAAGGAAAGCGATAAGGCGGCATTCAAATGGAAGCATGCGTGCGCTACGCGTCGTGTCGATATGTCGAAAGGAAACAATAAGACAACAAGCGGTAATCAAAATGGAAGCATGCGTGCGCTACACATCGTGTCGGTATGTCAGCGATTAACAAAAGTAACACTATCAGCGAGGCGTGCGTGGAATTTATCCGTCACGCTGGGTCCGTCGAGTAAGTTCTCAACAAGTCAGCGACCTCCATCGAGAGGCAGCGGTAGTATAGAAACACAATTTTTGCACAACAAAGGTTATCACAACAAGCGTAGGCAAGTTTCACAACAACAAGCATAGGCAAGTTTATACCTGACTCGAAGTACTTTCATTTTATGCCCAGTCGGGTTTTAACCTAAAGTACTACGTCGTCAAATTCCATTTAAAGAGATCCGTTCCTTTTATAAAAGTCACGATACAGTAGTAAAAATGGGTGACTCACGTTTTTAAGAAAACCAAAACACTTCTCTTTTTAAAGCCAAGTTATCACATTAAAACTAATGATAAAACCATCTTTTGTTTTCATACGATCGTTATAACCAACTTCCCATAAAGTGTTATAACACTTTATGTTTTAAACCATTTTAAGACAACCTGATGCCTTTCTTTTCCTAAAGTTCCGGTTGCCTAATTTCCATTACTCAAGTCTCTTTTCGAGAAAAGTTTCATAGTTGATGTATTAATCTCTTTTTAAAACAATTGAGTAACATATGCCATAGGCGAGTGGGTTATTCTTGTTCATAAATCTTATTAAGCAGCCATGATCTAGGAAATGTAATATCATTTTGTCTCATCTTAGCTTCTATGCAGATGGAGGTTTCTACTGGTTTTAATAATACTTCATTATTCAATACATTTTCCTTTATTAGCAGCTGCGGTGATTTGTCGATACATTACGATTTCCGAAATTAGTAAAACATTACTCCCTTTAAAAACCACGTACTCATTACTCACGAATGAGGTTTCACACAAAACTCATTTTAATTCACTTAAGTTAAGTCTCTTATCTTATAAGATTAAGTCTCTTAACTTCTAACATCAGTAAACCATTTTCTTTACCTCTCTTAAGACGTTATACCTAACTCACATAAAGCTAGTATAACTCTTTTTAAAACCTTTAAAACCAAGCGTTACTCTTCTTTTAAAAATGGTTTCTTAGCATTTGAAATACATTCAAGGTTCTTATTATTCAGGCTTAAGTCAAAGACATTGCCGTACAACTACGTTCAATTAGCACACGTACGTCTACCGTACTATATATTATTCAGGCTTAAGTCAAAGACATTGCCGTACAACTACGTTCAATTAGCACACGTACGTCTACCGTACTATATATTATTCAGGCTTAAGTCAAAGACATTGCCGTACTATATATATATCTTCCTTTAAAATATCATGCTCGAGAGTATAGGAAGAATCACATACCTCGCGACGATTATCGACTATAAGCAAAAGCGCTCACGGTATAACACTGCTTTGGTCCACCTTCTAAGTATCGTACTACTTGCAGAACATTCAACCAATAAAGGTTATCGATCTCAGTATATACGATCTATGTAATCTGATTTAACTTCTACTTATTTTCTTCTTAAGTGATTTGATTCAAGTCTTTTACGTAATATCCTTACATTACGATTCAATTCTCTTCTTATGAATCTTATATTCATTTCTATATTACTACAGTATGTAATTTCCAATTACACTAGAAGGGCGATAGTATTTACCTCGATAAGCCCAAAATTATCCGAGTTTAATGTCGCTCACGAGCAATGTTTAGCTCTACTCAGAGTGCTCGATCCGCTCCAAACAACCCTTAGAAGTTCTACGCACTTCTACTTAACACTTCAGCCGTATGAAGGTTTTCCTTAGGGTTTCGTTTTGTGGTGAGGAAGTATAATAGTATTTTATGGGCTTTTGTATCGTGTAACCTTGGGAATACTACAAGGTATTTGGGCCAAGGTATTTGGACATAATAACAATACTAGGAGAGTATTTCTATACCACATGACAAGGGGTATTTATACGAGACAACTAGGCTGGGGTACCCCTGGCTAGGAGCACCACAAGGGGAGGAGGCTCTCGGCCGAGGCCTTTCTCTAAGGGGAGGGCTTTGGATGATAGCAAAACAAGAGGGAGGGAGTATTTGAGCATTAGATAGATTGCTCAAGTTTTGGATGAAGAAAGTCTTCAACAAGGGGAGTATTTATAGGCTAACCAAAGGCCAACCAATGGCCAAGATGAAGACAAGTGTGGTGCAAGTGTAGGGCTAGATGTTAACCATGTGGACCTTATCCATCTACCACACAACTTGCACAAAAATATCCTACCAACTAAAGTAGCCCAAATCGTCCAAGCTTGCCGTCCCTAAGCTTCCAATGTTAGGGTGACACATGTCACCCTCCCGTTGGTCCAAAATGTTTCGTCTCTCGGAAAAATCCGCAAAAATTAAAAATGACATGGCGGAATTTTCCTTCATGAAGTTTAGTAAAACGTTTCGTCGAAAAACGATTCTTTTCGGCACTTGTGCCCAAATTTCGAACTTGCCAAATCTTTAAGGCTTAAATTATAATACGTACGCCCTCACGTACATACTCTGGAAATACGGGGTATAACATTCTCCCCTCCTTAGAAACATTCGTCCCGAATGTTCCTTCTCAAGGTGGATTACGAAGAAGATCTTCTAACAAGTTGCCAACGCCACGCCTGGCCACGAACTAACACACGTTCTCATCCTTCCTCACTCGTCGTGCCTCGCCGAACACTTGAACTCTTCTAGTATCGCACCATACTTGATCATTGCTTGATTTCAATACTTTGGAGTCACCACCTCGAACTTGGTCATCTTACTAGCCTCGATCTTCCTAAGGCCATTCCGGCCTTCACGATCGGCTATGGTCGAGCATATCCACGAACTCATCGATGGTCATCTAAACACAGGCCTAACACCCTCGTGACCCTACCACTGGCGGGACCACCCGAGTGACCCACCGAAGCGGGCGCGGGTTGGCCCTCAGCGTAGCTGACCGACCCAGCAACGCGTCACGCTCTTGTTCCCGATCGGAACAATCTTACCTCTGGTCATGAAAGCTACCACTTCCATTGCACTACCGGGGACTTTATCACACAAAGCGTTCTAGGCATAAAAATGCACTCAGACGAGGATCACTTGCAAAATCTGGTACTCGAGCGGCGCACATCTAAGGTCTCAGTTGTAATATTCTAAGGTTCATCATTTTCTCACCCTCGAGCTTACCCTTCTCACAACCGGGTTCTACATCACATTTTAGCACAAAGCTATCCGAACATAACACTAAACACATCATCACAACATCGATATATAAAAACTCTAGAGGGTTAAGGATATACACGAAAATAGGCGGTTGGAGGACCGCTAAAGCTAGGAACTTCCACCGCGACCTCTGGTGGCGCAGGTGTATGAACATCTGCTGGCTATGGAAGGTGAAGAACCATGGCCCGATCCGTGATGCGTGCTGTCTACCAGCGCTACCACAGTGGACGGTTTCTCCCAAAATGGCCTGCTGTCGCATGTAAAACAAACTCCCGGACTAGCACGACACTCCCACGCTGTGGAGTCTACCACAGTCCTGACGAGGTAGGGGTGGCTTGGTGGTTAACACCACTGCTCTCGAAAATCTGAACCGCGGAGCCACGACTGCTCACGAAAACTCTGGGCGCTCACGAAGATTGTAGAGGACCACTCTGTCTTGGCGGGCGCATAACTAGTCTGCTGGCGAGGCGATGCGCCTCGAAAATCACCAAAGGACCTGCGATTACGGCCCTCTTCTGCGACCTTGGTCATTCCGTCGATTTCTCGCTCGCCGCCTCCAGTGCATAAGCTGCGTGCGAGCGATGTCCGTGCGGTGAAGAGCTACACGAACAACTCTGCTAGGTAATCATCGAGCCACTGTAACATATCGGTGGACTCGATCCTCCATACTAGCTACTAATGCGGGGGCGTCTGGGCCAATGAGTCGAACTCACATTGTACTCCCGCATGCCGCCGTTCAGCCGCAACACAAAAATCATCGGCCCGAGCCCTCGTCATCTGTGGCGGCACGAAGTGTGCAAGAAATGCCTTTGAGAACTCGTCCCAGAAAGCCGGAAGTGCATTCTCTCCCCGGGACAGCTCGCGGTCGAACCAATCGGCTGCGGTATCACGCGGCCGATGCGAACCAGACCAGCGGCTCGGTCTCAGGCCTTGATCACTCATGATCGGTCAATCGCCGGATGAACTCCTGCGGATCATCCTCCGGCCTCGACCCTTAAAACTCTGGCGGGTTACACCTCAGAAAATCCGTAGTCTCAAGCATGCGCTCGGGGTGAACTACGGGTGCTCTGGGGCCAGGCTGCTGCGTCCGGCTTATCCTCAGTCAGCCTGACCACAGCCATTAAGCGGGGCCATCTCGCGTAACCCTCTCCTGCCGGCTGTAGGGTGGAGGCTCGGTCTTGTGGTCTCTGTGAGGCTGCATTTGCTCTACTCGTATCTCCCTCTGCTGCCTTGCCCTTCTGGGCCCGGGTTGCCTTGCGCGGAGGCATAACTGGGAAAAACGAGATACGTCAGAGGGGTCCAACTTACAACACAGCTCTAAGGCACGATCTCAGAATGAGAAGAATGGAAACCAATCCTAAATGTCCTATAGCCTCATGATTATAGATGTGGTGCACAACACACGATAATCAAGACTCTACTAGACACGGTCTGTAGACACTTTCCGAGGACTAAGCGCTCGATACCACTTTGTCAAGACCGAACCGGGCGTGGTGGTGCCTTACCGGGCACCTGGTGATACAACATCAGAGAAAACCAGCGGAAATAAAAACTTAAACATGCAAAATAGACATGGATCATGATGAAATAAAATAGGCCAACCAAAACGGTTGCCTTTCAACATATATATATAAAGACATTTGAACAGTTACAATCCTTACAACCACCTTGCAGCGATTGCTCTGGACCTCTAAGATTTATACAACAACTATGGCCAGGGCGGGGCCGCCGTACCCTGAGCGTCTGAACTTACGGACTCGGGTAACATACCAAAGATAAGCCTCGGCGGAGCGGAGCTTCCCAAAACGCTGAAATGAGATCCTAGCGGGGATCGGCGGTAGATGTACTACTGCGGCGTGAGCGCGCCCGAAGAGGTCGATGCTGAGTACAGTATGTGAAGCGTAAATCGTAAATGAAATCATAATAGTCTATAAAAGTAGGAGACATGTATGATAACCAAACTACGATACCACATATGATTATATCAAGTCGGTCTCACGCCCACAACATCAATCCCGCGTGGAGTACCTTCCGCCACTGCTGCGATGCATGATATGATAACAACAAGACAAACAATCCAAATGGGAGCATACGTGCGCTACGCGTCGTGTCGGTATGTCCAAAGGGAACAAGTAAGACAACATTCCAAATGGAAGCATACGTGCGCTACGCGTCGTGTCGATGAGTCAAAGGAAACAATAAGGCGGCATTCCAAATGGAAGCATACGTGCGCTACGCATCGTGTCGGTATGTCCAAAGGAAACAATAAGACAACAAGCGGTAATCAAAATGGAAGCATGCGTGCGCTACGCGTCGTGTCGGTATGTCAGCGATTAACAAAGTAACACTATCAACGAGGCGTGCGTGGAATTTATCCGTCGGCAGGTCACGTCCAAGTAAGTTCTCAACAAGTCAACCGACCCTCCATCGAGAGACGCGGTAGTATAGAAACACAATTTTTGCACAACAAAGGTTATCACAACAAGCATAGGCAAGTTTCACAACAACAAGCATAGGCAAGTTTATACACAACTCGAAGTACTTTCATTTTATGCCCAAGTCCGGGTTTTAACCCTAAAGTACTACGTACGTCAAATTCCTTTTAAAGAGATCCATTCCTTTTATAAAAGTCACCCGATACCCGTAGTAAAAATGGAGTGACTCACATTTTTAAGAAAACCAAAACACTTCTCTTTTTAAAGCCAAGTTATCACATTAAAACTAATGATAAAACCCTTCTTTTGTTTTCATACAGTCGTTATAACCAACTTCCCATAAAGCTGTTATAACACTTTATGTTTTAAACCATTTTAAGACAACACAATGCCTTTCTTTTCCCTAAAGTTCCAGTTTGCCTAATTTCCATTACTCAAGTCTCTTTTCAGAAAAGTTTCATAGTTCAATGTATTAATCTCTTTTTAAAACAATTGAGTAACATATGCCATAGGCGAGTGGGTTATTCTTGTTCATAAATCTTATTAAGCAGCCATGATCTAGGAAATGTAATATCATTTTGTCTCATCTTAGCTTCTATGCAGATGGAGGTTTCTACTGGTTTTAATAATACTTCATTATTCAATACATTTTCCTTTATTAACGCTGCAGTGATTTGTCGATACACATTCTGATTTCCGAAATCAGTAAAACATTACTCCCTTTAAAAACCACGTACTCATTACTCACGAATGAGGTTTCACACAAAACTCATTTTAATTCACTTAAGTTAAGTCTCTTATCTTATAAGATTAAGTCTCTTAACTTCTAACATCAGTAAACCATTTTCTTTACCTCTCTTAAGACGTTATACCTAACTCCCCATAAAGCTAGTATAACTCTTTTTAAAACCTTTAAAACCAAGTGTTACTCTTCTTTTAAAAATGGTTTCTTAGCATTTGAAATACATTCAAGGTTCTTATTATTCAGGCTTAAGTCAAAGACATTGCCGTACAACTACGTTCAATTAGCACACGTACGTCTACCGTACTATATATTATTCAGGCTTAAGTCAAAGACATTGCCGTACAACTACGTTCAATTAGCACACGTACGTCTGGTACTATATATTATTCGGGCTTAAGTCAAAAGACATTTGCGTACTATATATATATCTTCCTTTAAAATATCATGCTCAAGAGTATAGGAAGAATCACATACCTCGCGACGATTATCGACTATAAGCAAAAGCGCTCCACGGCTATAACACAGCTGCTGGTCCACCTTCTAAGTAGCCCGTACTACTTGCGAATATTCAACCAATAAAGGTTATCGATCTGTATATACGATCCTATGTAAATGCAGTTTAACTTCTACTTATTTTCTTACAGTGATTTGATTCAAGTCTTTTCTGTAATATCCTTCATTACGATTCAATTCTCTTCTTATGAATCTTATATTCATTTCTATATTACTACGGTATGTAATTTCCAATTACACTAGAAGAACGATAGTATTTACCTCGATAAGCCCAAAATTATCCGAGTTTAATGTCGCTCTGAGCAATGTTTAGCTCTACTCAAAGTGCTCCGATCCGCTCCAAACAACCCTTAGAAGTTCTGCGCACTTCTTATGATTCAACCGACTATGAAGGTTTTCCTTAGGGTTTCGTTTTTGTAGTGAGGAAGTATAATAGTATTTTATGGGCTTTTGTATACGTGTAACCTTGGGAATACTACAAGGTATTTGGGCCAAGGTATTTGGACATAATAACAATACTAGGAGAGTATTTCTATACCACAACACGGGGTATTTATACGAGTCAACTAGGCTGGGGTACCCTGGCAGGCACCACAGGGAGGGGAAGGCTCTCGGCCAAGGGCCTTTCTCCTAAGGGGAGGGGCTTTGGATGATAGCAAAACAAGAGGGAGGGAGTATTTGAGACTTAGATAGATTGCTCAAGTTTTGGATGAAGAAAGTCTTCAACAAGGGGAGTATTTATAGGCTAACCAAAGGCCAACCAATGGCCAAGATGAAGACAAGTGTGGTGCAAGTGTAGGGCTAGATGTTAACCATGTGGACCTTATCCATCTACCACACAACTTGCACAAAAATATCCTACCAACTAAAGTAGCCCAAATCGTCCAAGCTTGCCGTCCCTAAGCTTCCAATGTTAGGGTGACACATGTCACCCTCCCGTTGGTCCAAAATGTTTCGTCTCTCGGAAAAATCCGCAAAAATTAAAAATGACATAGCCGGAATTTTCCCTTCGCAAGTTTAGTAAAACGTTTCGTCGAAAAACGATTCTTTTCGGCACTTGTGCCCAAATTTCGAACTTGCCAAATCTTTAAGGCTTAAATTATAATACGTACGCCCTCACGTACATACTCTGGAAATACGGGGTATAACAATGATATTTTAAAAGAATATATATATAGTACGGTAGACGTACGCGTGTTAATTGAACGTAGTTGTACGGCAATGTCTTTTGACTTAAGCCTGAATAATAAGAATCTTGAAGTATTTCAAAAGAATTAAGAAACCTTTTTGAAAGAAGAGTAATACTTGGTTTTAAAAGCTTAAGAGTTATACTAGCTTTATGGGAAGTTAGGTATAACGGCTTAAGAGAGATGAAATGAATGATTTATTGATTTTAGAAGTTAAGAGACTTGATCTTAAAAGATAAGAGACTTGACTTAATTAAATTAATATGAATTTTGTGTGAAACCTCATTCGTGAGTAATGAGTACTTGGTTTTTTTTAAGGAATAATGTTTTACTAATTTCGGAAATCAGAATGAGTATCGACAAACCACAGCAGCGTTAATAAAGGAAAATGTATTGACTAATAAAATATTATTAAAACCAGTAGAAACTTCCATCTGCATAGAAGCTAAGATGAGACAAAATGATATTTCCTAGATCATGGCTGCTTTAATAAGATTGTTATAAACAAGAATAACCTACTCACATATAAGGCATATGTTTCTCAAATCGTTTTAAAGGAGAATTATATCATTAAGTGATTAAAACTATGAACTACGAAACCTTTCGAAAATGAGAAACTGGAGCATCTGAAATTAGGCAAACTTGAACGTTTGGAAAATAATGTTGTTACTTGAATTTTATAAAGGGAAGTGTTCTGGTTTACTTAAAAAGATAGTCACTCTATTTTATACTGCGGGTATTGTGTGACTTCTGTGAAAAGCGGATCTTTTAAAGAGTTAATGTATGAAGTACTTTGGGGATAAATACCCGAACTTGTTAGCATAAAGTACCTTGTGTGAATAACTTGATTGTGTTGGTTTGTGATAGCATTGTAATACTTTCTTGTTGATTTAATAAGTAAACATGTTAGGATGCTACGTGTGTTAGTATCTTGTGATTGTTGTGTAAGGGGGTCATTCTTGTTGTGCTTACGTTGTTAAGCGTTAAGCGTTGTATCGTTATTGTATCACATACCCTTGACTTATTATACCGAGGGCTTGCCACCCTTGATGCGGTCTATACGGCTATGCGGTCTGTGAGACTATGCGAGCGGCGGTATGCTCCAGATTGATTATTCGGGTGTTTAGCCCGACGCGAGATGCCTACGCGGTCCACGGGACTATGCGGTATATTGAGACTATGCGGGCCGGTAGTCGGGAGGGTACCGGGTTAGCTGCCCCGACGCGAGAATACCTCATGCGGCCTATGTGGCCTATCGCGAGCAGCGGTATGTTCCAGACTAGACGCGCACATCGATATCGAGGCGAGGCGGCCTTCGATCATGTAGTGCGTCTAGAAAGACCTCGTGATACGATTTATGGCATTGTTGGTGCGTGGGTCTTAGTAGTCGGCTATGCCTTCGCATTTACCCCGCACGGTCTATCGTGATGACTTTGAGGCGTGAGTCCACGACTTGACATGATCGCTATTTATCAGGAATCGTAGTTTGGTTATCATACATGTCTCCCGCTTTATATAGACTACTATGATTTCATTTCTGATTTATTTTCGATTTCACATACTTGGTACTGTTGTTATCGACCTCCTTCGGGCCGCGTTCATGCCGCAGTAAAGGTACACCAGTGTTGATCCTCGCTCTTAGGGTCACAACAGCGTATGGAAGCTCCGTTTCTCGGAGGCTTATCGATGGTATAGTCCCTGTCGTTGTAGGTTCTTACATTCGAGGTATGGCGGGGCCCTGTCCCGCCATTGTTGTCATATCATTCTTAGAGGTCAGTAGTACTGTTGTGGGCAGAGTTGTATGGGATGTAACTGTTCGGATTAAAGTTTTATATATATATGCCGAAAGGCAAGTTTTCTCAGATAACTGTTTTACACTTCTTGATATTTCATGTCTTGTTTTATGTTCCGCTGATTTTCTCTGATGTTGTATCACTAGGGTGCCCGGGGTAAGGCACGATCCACGCCCGTTCGGTCGTGTACTATAGTTTTCACTCCAATTATCAAAATAATGGATTTTCGATCTAAAGGCTTCATACATCATTGAAAAGTTCGAGTGATGTAATTTCGGCTGAAATGTTGTAGTCTTCACTCCATGTGTCAGAATGATGTATTCATGGCTGCAAAGTTGCAGTATACACTCCTAGCATCAAAATGATGTATGTTTGACCGAAAGGCTGTAGTATTCATTCAAAATTCCAAGTGATGTAATTTCGTTCGAAAGGCTGCAGTCTTAACTCAAGGAGTCTGAATGATATCATTATGGCCGAAAGTTATAGTCTTCGCTCCAAGTGTCATAATGATGTATTTCTAGCCGAAAGGTAGTAGTATTCATTCAAAAGTAAGAGTGATGCAAATTCGGCCAAAATGCTACAGTCTTCACTCCAAGAGTCATAATGATGTTATTCTGGCAAAAAGGTTGTAGTCTTTATTCAAAAGTTCGAGTGATATAATTTCGTTCGAAAAGTTGTAGTATTCACTCCAAGAGTCTAAATGATGTAATTCCTGCTGAAAGGCTGCAGTTTTCATTTAAAAGTCTGAGTGAAGTAATTTCGACAGAAGGTAGCACTAATCGTTAGAATGATGTAATTCCGGTTGAAAGGCTGCAGTCTTTATTCAGAAGTTGGAGTGATGTAATTATATCAAAAAAGTTGTAGTCCTCACTCGAAGAGTCTGAATGATGTAATTTAGGCTGAAAGGTTGTAGTCTTCATTATAAATTCGTAGTGATATAATTCTGACCGAAAGGCTGCAGTCTTTATTCAAAAGTCATAGTAATTTAATTTTGTCCAAAAGGTTGCCTTCTTTATTCAAAAGTCAGAGTGATATAATTCCGACCAAAATGTTGCAGTCTTTATTCAAAAGTCTGAATAATGTAATTCCAGCTGAAAGGTTGCATTTTTAACTCCAAGCATCAAAATGATGTAATTATGTCCAAAAGATTGCTATATTCATTCAAAAGTATGAGTAATGAAATTCCTGCTGAAAGGTTGTAGTCTTCAGTCCAACCGTCAAAATGATGTAATAAAGAAGAAAGGATGTAGTCTGCATTCAAAAGTTAGAGGTGATGTAGTTTCGATTGAAAGGTTGCAATATTCACTCTAAGCATCAGAATGATGTAAGTTTTACGGAAAGACTGCAGTCTTCATTCAAAAGTGTGAGTGATGTAATTCTGGCCGAAAGATTGTAGTCTTCACTCCAAGAGTCAGAATAATTAAATTATAGCCAAAAGGTTGTAGTATTCACTTCAAGTGTCAGAATGATGTATTTTCGACCGAAATGCTACAGTCATCTTTCAAAAGTTTGAGTGATTTAATTCCGACCGAAAGACTATAGTTTTCACTCCAATTATCAAAATAATGGATTTTCGGTCTAAAGGCTTCATACATCATTCAGAAGTTCGATTGATGTAATTTCGACTGAAACGTTGTAGTCTTCACTCCAATTGTCAGAATGATGTATTTCTGGCTGCAAGGTTGCAGTATACACTCCAAGCATCAAAATGATGTATGTTTGACCGAAAGGCTGTAGTCTTCATTCAAAATTCCAAGTGATGTAATTTTGTTCGAAAGGTTGCAGTTTTAACTCAAGGAGTCTGAATGATATCATTATGGACTAAAGGTTGTAGTCTTCACTCCAAGTGTCAGAATGATGTATTTCTAGCCGAAAGGTAGTAGTATTCATTCAAAAGTAATAGTGATATAAATTCGGCCAAAATTCTACAGTCTTCACTCCAAGAGTCATAATGAATTTATTCTGGCAAAAAGGTTGTAGTCTTTATTCAAAAGTTCGAGTGATATAATTTCGTTCGAAAAGTTGTAGTATTCACTCCAAGAGTCTAAATGATGTAATTCCTGCTGAAAGTCTACAGTCTTCATTTAAACGTCTGAGTGATGTAATTTCGACAGAAAGGTTGCACTCATCGTTAGAATGATGTAATTTCGGTTGAAAGGCTGCAGTCTTCATTCAGAAGTTGGAGTGATATAATTATATCCGAAAAGATGCAGTCCTCACTCCAAGAGTGTGAATGAAGTAATTTTGGATGAAAGGTTGTACTCTTCATTATAAATTCATAGTGATATAAATCTGGCCGAAAGGCTGCAGTCTTTATTCAAAAGTCATAGTGATATAATTACGTCCAAAAGGTTGCATTCTTTATTCAAAAGTCAAAGTGATATAATTCCGACCAAAAGGTTGCAGTCTTTATTCAAAAGTCTGAATAATGTAATTCCAGCTGAAAGGTTGCATTTTCACTCCAAGCATCAAAATGATGTATTTATGGCTAAACGATTGCTATCGTCATTCAAAAGTCTGAGTAACACAATTCCTGCTGAAAGGTTGTAGTCTTCACTCCAAGCATCAGAATGATGTAATTAAAGAAGAAAGGATCTAGTCTGCATTCAAAAGTTAGAGGTGATGTAGTTTCGATTGAAAGGTTGCAATATTCACTCCAAGAATCAGAATGATGTAAGTTTGACGGAATGGCTGCAGTCTTCATTCAAAAGTGTGAGTGATGTAATTCTGGCCGAAAGATTGCAGTCTTCACTCCAAAAGTCAGAATAATTAAATTACAGCCAAAAGGATGTAGTCTTCACTCCAAGTGTCAGAATGATAACATTCCGACCGAAATGCTACAGTCGTCATTCAAAAGTCTGAGTGATTTAATTCCGGCCGAAAAGCTATAGTTTTCACTCCAATTATCAAAATAATGGATTTTCGGTCTAAAGGCTTCATACATCATTGAAAAGTTCGAGTGATGTAATTTCGGCTGAAATGTTATAGTATTCACTCCAAGTGTCAGAATGATGTATTCCTGGCTGCAAAGTTGCAGTATACACTCCTAGCATCAAAATGATGTATGTTTGACCGAAAGGCTGTAGTCTTCATTCAAAATTCCAAGTGATGTAATTTCGTTCGAAAGGATGCAGTCTTAACTCAAGGAGTCTGAATGATATCATTATGGCCGAAAGGTTGTAGTCTTTACCCCAAGTGTCATAATGATGTATTTCTAGCCGAAAGGTAGTAGTATTCATTCAAAAGTAAGAGTGATGTAAATTCGGCCAAAATGCTACAGTCTTCACTCCAAGAGTCATAATGATGTTATTCTGGCAAAAAGGTTGTAGTCTTTATTCAAAAGTTCGAGTGATATAATTTCGTTCGAAAAGTTGTAGTATTCACTCCAAGAGTCTAAATTATGTAATTCCTGCTGAAAGGCTGCAGTTTTCATTTAAAAGTCTGAGTGAAGTAATTTCGACAGAAGGTAGCACTCATCGTTAGAATGATGTAATTCCGGTTGAAAGGCTGCAGTCTTTATTCAGAAGTTGGAGTGATGTAATTATATCAAAAAAGTTGCAGTCCTCACTATAAGAGTCTGAATGATGTTGTTATACCGTATTTTTTGAGTATGCGTGAGGGCGACGTCAAGTTTAGCCTTAAAGTTTAGGCCTGTGGATTTCGACGTGAGGGCGTACGTCTGCGCGCGACATATTCGACTTGGCAGGTGGATTTCGCCGAGAAGGTATGTGATTCTTCTTATACTCTTGAGCATGATATTTTACAGAATATATATATAGTACGGTAGACGTACGTGTGTTAACTGAACGTAGTTATACGGCAATGTCTTTTGACTTAAGCCTGAATAATAAGAATCTTGAAGTATTTCAAAGAATTAAGAACTGCTTTGAAAGAAGAGTAATGCTTGGTTTTAAAAGCTTAAGAGTTATACTAGCTTTATGGGAAGTTAGGTATAACGGCTTAAGAGAGATAAAATGAATGATTTATTGATTTTAGAAGTTAAGAGACTTGACCTTAAAAGATAAGAGACTTAACTTAATTAAATTAATATGAATTTTGTGTGAAACCTCATTCGTGAGTAATGAGTACTTGGTTTTTAAAAGGAATAATGTTTTACTGATTTCGGAAATCAGGATGAGTATCGACAAACCACAGCAGCGTTAATAAAGGAAAATGTATTGACTAATAAAATATTATTAAAACCAGTAGAAACCTCCATCTGCATAGAAGCTAAGATGAGACAAAATGATATTTCCTAGATCATGACTGCTTTAATAAGATTGTTATAAACAAGAATAACCTACTCACATATAAGGCATATGTTTCTAAAATCTTTTTTAAAGGAGAATTATATCATTAAGTGATTAAAACTATGAACTACGAAACCTTTCGAAAATGAGAAACTTGAGCATCTAAAATTAGGCAAACTTGAACGTTTAGAAAAGAATGTTGTTACTTGATTTATAAAAAGGAAAGTGTTTTGGTTACTTAAAAATGTTAGTCACTCTATTACTATGGGTATCGAGTGACCTTTATAAAAGAAATGGACCTCTTAAAGAATTAATGTATGTAGTACTTTGGAGATAGAACTTGGTTTTGTTAACATAAACATTAAAGTACCTTGTGTGGTTAGCTTGTCTATGTTTTGCTGGTAATAGCCTTGTGATACCTTCCTGCTGGTTTGATAAGTACCCATGTTATGATACTCCGTGTGTTAGTGTCTTGTGATGTTGTTCTTGTTGTGCTTACGTTGTTAAACGTTAAGACCGTTGTACTGTTATTATATCACATACCCCCTTGACTTATTATACCGAGGGCTTGCCACCCTTGATGCGGGTCTATACGGCCTATGCGGTTCGTGCGACTATGCGAGCAGCGGTATGCTCGTGATTGATCATTCCGGTGTATTAGCCCGACGCGGACGCCACATGCGGTATGTGTGACTACGCGTCTATCGAGACTATGCGGCTGCGGAGTCCGTGAGGGTACCGGGTTGGCTACCCCGATGCGAGGAATACCTCATGCGGGTCTATGTGTGACCTATGCGATCGCGGAGTCCGTGGTTAGGCACGCATAATGATACTACGGGCGATTAGCCTTGATTCGATCATTCGCGCCTAGAAAGACTCATTCTGATTTACATTATTGCTCTTGTTTGCGATATGACACTAAATGTTATACCCCGTAGTTCCAGGGTATATAGGTGAGGATATACGTATAGATTACGACGTAAATTTTGGAAAGAAAGAAAGATGTGATTTTTCGACTAAAAGTTTCCGCTTTTGTGAAGAAAAAGGTTCGTTAATGGGAATTGGATTCCCAGATTTGGTATTCGGACTTTAGAATATTTGAGAATTATGGAATTTTATTTCCGAAATGGTCACGTGGGCCCACGTGAAATTTACTGGTTTTGTGGGGCCCGCTTTGTTTTTGAGATTTTGGCCATTATGGATATTTTCTAAGATGAAATATTTTGAGCAGGAGGGCGACACGTGTCACCCCCAGGTGGCTCTTGGCCGAAATCCTTGGACAAGTGGCAAGCATGTGGCCTTGTCTTGCAAGATATTTTAGCTTGGACAAGTGGCTTGTGGGCCCACACACACTTGTCCCCAATCTCAACCACACACTTGCCTTCATCCTAACCCTTGGTGGTCTTATATATACACCCTTAGTTGATGAAAACTCCCACACTTAACCATTTCAAGACTTGACAAAATACTCTCTCCTCGAACATCGCTTCTCGGCCAAGACCTTGTTCTTGAGCAAAGATTTGTCCAACAATTCTTAAAACTCTTAAGTGTTCTTCCTAAAGTGTTAGGAAGATTGTGTACCAAGTGTTGGAGAAGATTTCACACCCTAACCTATTCTCGATGCCTTGGCCGAAAGTTCCAAGTTTGGAACCCTAAGTGTTCTTCACTTTTTGGAGTCAATCTGAAGAGGAGTTGGTTAGGAGCTTCATGGGTTGCTTGTAGCGGATTGGAACGTAAAGATTTGGAGCTAAGACTTGCTTGGAGCGATATTAAGTTCTTGGATAGATTTTGGGCTATTTGAGGTAGTAAATCTTAACCTCTTTGTGATTTGTAATTTTACATATATTATAAGTATATATGGATTATATAATATATGGAGTAAGTTTGGAAGAGTTGGATCTTGTTAACTTGTTAAAAGAAAGGATCGCCGCTTGCCATTAAAATGGTAAAAACGTATCTTACTTGCTGAAGCTAATAACAAAGTAACTATAACTTATATTAAGAATGGAAATATAAGTTCGATGACTAATGAGTAAAATTGGACAAAGTCGCCAAGGACCCCAACTCAAGGATCAGATTTACTTTGGACCGTATTTACTTGGATCGTATTTACATTGGATCGTATTTACATTTCATTATGGAAGATTTTTCAATCGCGTTCGCTTAGGCGTGTGATCCCTTTTTAATTATTGTATTGTTACATGGCGCGTGATAGTAAACCGCGCACGGCCGTCGCGTAATCCCCTTTTTTTTTACTTATTGTTATGAGGCGTGATAGTAAACCGCTACCGTTTGGGCGTGTAATCCCCTTCTTTATGTTGTTTAATTATTACGCCTTATATATATATATGGTATATATATTACTGTTATTCGCCTTGGTAAAAGATGGAAAAGTGAGTATAAACGGAAGTCTTGCCAAATTTCCGTGAGATTTTGAGGGCTTTTTATTGGTATAAGTCTTCAATGATAAGAAAGGTTTGATAGAGTACTATGACCATTTTAGGAGCGAGTACTACGTGGCGTGATCTACTTGGCTTAGGAGTAGCCGACGGGTTCAAGTACTTGAGCGCTTTGCTTATTGTCGATAAATCGTCCGCGAGGTATGCGAACCTCTTCCTATCTTTTCTAGCATGATTGTTGGAACTATGTAGTACGGTAGACGCATGTGCTAAGTGATTTGGTTGGTTTAAAACATAGGTGTTATAATAGCTTTATGGGAAGTTAGTTATAACGACCTTACGTAGTGAAAATGGTTTATCGATGTTAGAAGTTAAGAGACTTGATCTTATAAGATAAGAGACTTAACTTATTTGTTTTAATGTGGATGTTGTGTGAAACCTCATTCGCGAGTAATGAGTACTTGGTTTTTTTAAAAGGGATAATGTTTTATCGATTTCAAAATCGAACGTATCGGCTGCATCACCGCAGCGTTAATAAAAGAAAATGTATTGAATAATGATGTGTTGTATTAAAACCAAGAAACCTCCATCCGCATGAAGCTAAGATGAGACAAAATGATATTACATTTTCTAGGTCATGGTCATTGTAATAAGAATGTTGTAAACAAGAATAACCTACTCACGTAAGACATATATTACTCAATTGTTCTAAAAGGAATCGAGTGATTAAGTTTATGAACTATGAAACCATTTGAAAACGGCTTGAGTAATCAAACTAGGCAAACCGAATTTAGGAAAAGAATGTTGTTACTGATTTTGAAAAGGAATGTGGGTTGGTCATTCTAATACTACGTATCGGGTGACTTTATAAAAGTAATGGATCTCTTTTAAAAGAACTTAACGATGTAGTACTTGGGGTTAAAACCCGAACTTTGGCATAAAATGAAAGTACTTTGAGTTGTGTGAAACTTGCCTATGCTTGTTGTTGTGAAACTTGCCTACGCTTGTTGTCGTGAAACTTGCCTATGCTTGTTGTGATAGCCTTTGTTGTGCAAAGCGTTGTATTTCGTATTACCGCTCTCGATGGAGGTCGGTTGATCGTTGAGAACTTACTTGACGCGTCTACAGTGACGAGAAATTTCACTGCACGCCTTATTGATAGTATTATTGTGGTTAATCGCTTTGGATATATCGACACGCGTAGCGCATCGTATGTTTCATTTTGATTATCGCCTGGTGATTTCCTTTTGGACATACCGACACGACGCGTAGCGCGCGTATGCGCCCATTTGGAATGTTGTCTTATTGTTTCCTTCGACATATCGACACGACGCGTAGCGCACGTATGCTTCCATTTGGATTGTCTTGTTGTTATCATATCATAGATCGCCAGCTGGCGAAGGTATTCCACGCATGATTGATGTTGTGGGCGTGAGACCGACTTGATATAATCGTTATATGTCAGGTATCGTAGTTTGGCTATCATACATGTCTCTCGCTTTGTATAGATCGTTATGATTTCATTTACTGATTGCATGCTTCACATACTTGGTACTGCCAGATCGACCTCCTTCGGGCCGAAGCGTATAAAGAGGCCGAGCTCTACCACGGAATGCACCAACCGTGGCTCTCGTATGGCACATCCTCGAGAAGGGCCGTAGGCATGCCTCGTGGATCGCAGTTGCCCGCACCATTTGTTGGGTCGCCGAGCAAGGCTCGCGACAAAGTTACAAAAGTGGTATCGAGCGCTTAATCTCTGAAAGTGTCTACATGCAGTGTCTAGTAGAGTCTTGATTATCGTGTTGTGCACCACATCTATAATCGTGAGGCTATAGGACATTTAGGATTGGTTTCCATTCTTCTCATTCCGAGATCGTGCCTTAGAGTCAGTTGTAAGTTGGACCCTCTCGACGTATCTCGCTTTACCGCTTATGCCTCCGCGCAGTGCAACCAGAGCCCATAAGGGCAAGGCACCGAGGAGCCGCTAGTGAGATACAGAGGAGCACGAGGCACAGCCCTGGCCTCAGACTGAGATAGTACTTGAGACGGAGAGTTTGGCGACACCGCCAAAGACCAAAGAGAGCTAGAGTCGCAGCAGAGTCGCCGAGACTACAAGACTGAGCCTCCGCCCCACACCGGAGCATTGAGATGGGGTACAAGGAGATGGTCTGGCCATCGCCGTGGTCGTGGCCGATATGAGGATAGCCGGATGTAGCGCTCAGTTCAAGAGCACCGCCGTTCACCCCCGAGCGTATAGTTTGAGGCTACGGACTTTCTCGAGTCAGAGCCCGCCGAGTTTTACGGGTCGAGGCCCGAGGATGATCCGCAGGAGTTCATCCGATTCATGTGGATCATGAGAGTGATCAAGGCTTCGAGACCGAGTCGCTGGTCCTAGGTTCGCATCGGCCGCGTGATACCGCAATGATCGTTTGATTCGCGGAGCTCTCCGGGAGAGAATGCACTTCCACCGCTTGGGACGAAGTTTTCGGGGCCTTCTGGCACATTTCTTGCCTCCACGCATGAGGAGGGCTCGCCGGCGATTTTTGATGCTGAGGCGTAACGGGCGCATTCCGAGTACAACGTGAGTTCGACTCGTTGGCGGTATGTTCCCGCTTTAGTAGCTTGCATGGAGGATGTGGTGCATCGCCACGCCACCGCTAGATGATTATATGGCCGAAGTCTTGTGCGGGTGTTTCTCTTCACCGCATGGACATTGCCCGCACGCAGCTCATGCACCAGATGCGAGGCACGGAGAGGTCGACTGAATGACCAGATCGGCAGAAGAGGCCGTGACGGCAGGTCCTTTGGTGACTTTCGAGGCGGACCGCCTCAGCAGCAGGCTAGTTATGTACCCCCACCAGTACAGAGTGGTCCTCCACCGTCTTCAGGAGCAGGTCAGGGCTCCAAGGGTTCAGATTTTCGGGAGAGCAGGGGTGTTAACCAGCTGAAGCCACCCCTACCTCGTTGTGACCATTGTGGTAGACTCCATTTTGGAGAGTGTCGTGCTAAATGGGGAGTTTGTTTTGCATGCGGCCAGCAGGGCCATTTTGCGAGGAACTGTCCGACCAAGGGAAGCACGGATGTTACGACTCACCTTCAGATCGCGGTGATTCATCGCTTTCTACAGCGATGCGCCTGCGGCGTGGCCTATGATTAGAGAGAGCGGTAGATTCAGTATATCCTTAACCTCTAGAGTTTTGGTATGCTTGTTATGATGGTCTCATTATTACGTGCTATGTACGAATAGCGTTTTTTTAATTGTGAGTTAGAAAAGATGCTTAGTTGGGAGGATACGTGTTGGGTCATTTAAAGTGTGAAAATTAGAGTTTTATACGTGGAGACCTTAGAGGCGAGGCCGTCTTGAGTGGGTGATTTTACGGTTGGTCTTTGCCGATGTACTTGGTATGCGGGAAATATTGTGGATAATTACACGGTAGCGTGAGATGGAAGTGGTAGCTTTCACGACGTGAATTAGTAAGATTGTTCCGGCCGGGAACAAGAGTTTGGCGCGGTTGGGGTCGGGTTGAGGACCATTTGCGGGTCAACCCAGAACCCGGTTTGGGGTGGGGTCGGGTCAGGTGGTCCCGCCGGTGGTAGGGTCACGAGGATGCTAGGCCCAAGTTTGTATGATCATCGATGAGTTCGTGGACGCGCTCAACCGATCGGATCGCGGCGCCGGAATGGCCTTAGAGTAAATCGCTAGCGAGCCGTTGTAAGATTAGAAATGATTCCTCGTTGGCTTGGATTTGAGTTTTGCACATGTTATATTCTCGCCATCGTGGCATGATCGGCTTGTAAGTATAAGAGTGAAGACTATACCGACACAAGTACGTTTGGAGACTTAGAATGAACATTCGACGAATGTTTCTGGGGGAAGAATGTTATACCTCGTAGTTCCGTGGTATATAGGTGAGGATATACGTGCGAGATTACGGCGTAAATTTTGGAAAGAAAGAAAGACGTGATTTTTCGACTAAAAGTTTCCGGTTTTGTGAAGAAAAAGGTTCGTTAACGGGAATTGGATTCCAGACGGTATTCGGACTTCTTAGAATATTTGAGAATTATGGAATTTTATTTCCGAATGGTCACGCTGGGCCCACGGTGAAATTTACTGCTTTGTGGGCCCGCTTTGTTTTTGAGATTTTGGCCATTATGGATATTTTCTAAGATGAAATATTTTGGACGAGTAGTGAGGCACACGTGTCACCCCCTAGGTGGCTCTTGGCCGAAATCTCGATGCTGGCAAAGCATGCTGGCCTTGTCTTGCAAGATATTTTAGCTTGGACAAGTGGCTCATGGCCCACACACACTTGTCCCCAATCTCAACCACACACTTGCCTTCATCCTAACCCTCGTGGTCTTATATATACACCCTTAGTTGATGAAAACTCCCACACTTAACCATTTCAAGACTTGACAAAATACTCTCTCCTCGAACATTTCTCTCGCCAAGACCTTGTTCTTGAGCAAAGATTTGTCCAACAATTCTTAAAACTCTTAAGTGTTCTTCCCAAAGTGTTAGGAAGATTGTGTACCAAGTGTTGGAGAAGATTTCACACCCCTAACCTATTCTCGACGCCGTCTTGAAAGTTCCAAGTTTGGAACCCTAAGTGTTCTTCACTTTTGGAGTCAATCTTGAAGAGGAGTTGGTTAGAGCTTCATGGGTTGCTTGTAGCGATTGGAACGTAAAGATTTGGAGCTAAGACTTGCTTGAGCGATATTAAGTTCTTGGATAGATTTTGGGCTATTTGAGGTAGTAAATCTTAACCTCTTTGTGATTTGGTAATTTTTACATATATTATAAGTATATATGGATTATATAATATATGGAGTAAGTTTGGAAGAGTTGGATCTTGTTAACTTGTTAAAAGAAAGGATTGGCCGTTTGCCATTAAAATTGTAAAACGATCTTACTTGCTAAGCTAATAACAAAGTAACTATAACTTATATTAAGAATGGAAATATGTTGGATGACTAATGAGTAAAATTGGACAAAGTTGGCCAAGGACCCCAACTCAAGGATCAGATTTACTTTGGACCGTATTTACTTTGGATCGTATTTACATTGATCAGATTTACATTTCGTTAGGGGAAGATTTTTCAATCGCGCCCGCTTGGGCGTGATCCCCTTTTTAATTATTGTATTGTTATGAAGGCGTGATAGTAAACCGCGTTACCGGTTGGCCGCGTAATCCCCTTTTTTTTACTTATTGTTGTTATGGAGGCGTGATAGTAAACCGCGTTACCGTTTGGGCGTGTAATCCCCTTCTTTATGTTGTTTAATTATTACGCCTTATATATATATATGGTATATATATTACGGTTATTCTGCCTTGGTAAAAGATGGAAAAGTGAGTATAAACGGTAAGTCAATAAATTTCCGAGATTTTGAGGGCTTTTTATTGGTATAAGTCTTCAATGATAAGAAAGGTTTGATAGAGTACTATGACCATTTTAGGAGCGAGTACTACGTGTGGCGTGATCTACTTGGCTAAGGAGTAGCCGACGGGTTCAAGTACTTGAGCGCTTTGCTTATTGTCGATAAATCGTCGCGAGGTATGCGAACCTCTTCCTATCTTTTCTAGCATGATTGTTGTGAACTATGTAGTACGGTAGACGCATACGTGCTAAGTGATTTGGTTGGTTTAAAACATGCGTGTTATAATAGCTTTATGGGAAGTTAGTTATAACGACCTTACGTAGTGAAAATGGTTTATCATGTTAGAAGTTAAGAGACTTGATCTTATAAGATAAGAGACTTAACTTATTTGTTTTAATGTGGATGTTGTGTGAAACCTCATTCGTGAGTAATGAGTACTTGGTTTTTTTAAAAGGGATAATGTTTTACTGATTTCGGAAATCGTAATGTATCGACGCATCCACCGCAGCGTTAATAAAAGAAAATGTATTGAATAATGATGTGTTGTATTAAAACCAAGAGAAACCTCCATCCGCATGTAAGCTAAGATGAGACAAAATGATATTACATTTTCTAGGTCATGGTCAGAATAAGAATGTTGTAAACAAGAATAACCTACTCTCACGTGAAGACATATATTACTCAATTGTTCTAAAAAGGAATTGAGTGATTAAGTTTATGAACTATGAAACCATTTGAAAACGGCTTGAGTAATTGAAACTAGGCAAACCGAATTTAGGAAAAGAATGTTGTTACTGATTTTGAAAAGGAATGTGGGTTGGTCATTCTAATACTACTGTATCGGGTGACTTTTATAAAAGTAATGGATATCTTTTAAAAGAACTTAACTAATGTAGTACTTTGGTGTTAAAAAACCGGACTTTGCCATAAAATGAAAGTAATGAGAGTTGTTTTAAAATTTCCTATGCTTGTTGTAGTGAAACTTGCCTACGCTTGTTGTTGTGAAACTTGCCTATGCTTGTTGTGATAGCCTTTGTTGTGCAAAGCGTTGTATTTCGTGTTACCGCTCTCATGGAGGTCGGTTGACCGTTGAGAACTTACTTCGACGTCTTAAAGTGACGAGAAATTTCACCGCACGCCTTATTGATAGTATTATCGTGGTTAATCGCTTTGGATATACCGACACGACGCGTAGCGCACGCATGTTTCCATTTTGATTATCGCCGTGATTTCCTTTTCGACATACCGACATCGACGCGTAGCGCACGCATGCGCCCATTTGGAATGTTGTCTTATTGTTTCCCTTTCGACATACCGACACGCGTAGCGCACGCATGCTTCCATTTGGATTGTCGTCTTGTTGTTATCATATCATAGATCACGCCAGCTGGCGTAAGGTATTCCACGCACGATTGATGTTGGCGCGAGACCTCGACTTGATATAATCGTTATATGTTGTCATCGTAGTTTGGCTATCATACATGTCTCCCGCTTTGTATAGATCGTTATGATTTCATTTACGATTGCACGCTTCACATACTGTACCGTTGCCAGATCGACTCTCCTGGGGCCGCGTCACGCCGCAGTAGAGGTACATCGGCCGTGGATCCTCGCCTAGGACCACGCAACAGATTGGGAAGCTCCGCTTTCCTGAGACTTATCTTTTGGCATGTGTTTCCGAGTCAGGTTCTTGTACATTCTGTGGTATGGCGGGCCCCGTCCCGCCATAGTCGTTGTAAATCTTAGAGGTCTGTGAAGATCACAAGTGGGTTGTAAAGCGATTAAACTGCTTCGTTTTATATATATACCAAGGCAATCGCTTGGTTGGCCTGTTTATTATTATATCTCTTGTTGCATGTCTAAGTTTTTATTTCCGCTGGTTTTTCTCTGATGTTGTATCACTAGGGTGCCCGGGGTAAGGCACCAGTAACGGGCCCCGGAACGGGGCGTTACAATGTGCAAATTGAACTAATTGTATTTGCAAATGGTTTTAAATACTTTGATTTCATTTAAAGTACTTTACAGTTTCACATACTTGGTACCGCAGATCGACCTCCTTCGCCGCGTCACGCCGCAGTAGGTACTCCTACCGTTGATCCCCGCTCTTAGGATCACCGCTTCATTGGAAAAGCTCCGCTTTCTCCGAGGCTTAGCATTTGGTACGGTCCTCGTCGTTGTAGGTATTTGCATTCAGGTATGGCGGGCCCCGTCCCGCCATTGTTGTTTTAAACTCTGCAGGTCCGTAGTCCCGCTGTAAAGTTGGGACGTAATCGCTCATTTTGGGAATTTATATATATATATGCCGAAAGGCAACTTTTTCCCGTAAACTGTCTTATTTATACTGCTTTCATATCTCGTTGCTTTATATTCCGCCGACACTGATGTATGGCTACTGGGTGCCCGTAAGGCACTACCACGCCCCCAAACGGTCGTGACAAAAGTGGTATCGTGAGCGCTTAATCCTCTGAAAGTGTCTACGCATCAGATCCAAGAGAGTCTTGATTATCTGCTGTGTGCACCACACCAATAATCGTGAGGCTATAGGATATTTAGGATTGGTTTCCATTCTTCTCACTCGAGATCGTGCTTTAGAGTCGTGTTGTAAGTCGGACCTCTAACGATTCCTTTCCTTTACCGCTATGCCTCCGCCAGTAACTCGGGCCCGTATGGCAAGGCACTATGGCGAGTCGCAGCAGAGTACGTAGAGTTAGAAGGGCACAGCCCAATCATCACCGTGATGCTTCACGCGGAGTTCGAGACGCCGCCACTTCAAAGCAGAGTTTGGCACAAGAACAATTCCTATCATGCGCCATGACATCCGGACCTTCGCCCACGACCAGAGCGTAAAATATGGATTGCAAGGAGACGCCCCGCATTAGCAAGGATTTGGCAACCGAGAGTATTTTATGTACCGATATATCGCGGTATTGATGATTATCTAAAGCATGGTTGCGAAGAAGAGCTCTTCACGTGAATGGTGGGCTTGCGTTCAGCTTATGCGCAGCAGTCGAGAGATGTAGAGATCGACAGATCAACCAAGATCGTAAGAGGCCCGATTGGCGTGGATCATTTGTAACTCTCGAGGCGAACCGCCTCAGCAGATTAGATATGCGCCTCCGCCAAGGCAGCAGTGTTCCTCCACAGGTTCGTGACGCTCGAGGTATGCCGCAGTTGGTCGAACCTGTGGCTTCGTTTACAAGCTATACGAGGTTCTAGCCACGGCCGTTTTTCCTCAGCTGCTCACAAGGCAGCGCCATCCCGGAATGTCGCCTTTTTGTCGGGCACTTGTTTCTCCCGCGCCGCCGGGCCATGTGTCGAAAGGTGTCCTAGCAGGAGGACTCGGCCTACCGCATCGATTGCGGATTCTGGGTCGGAGGGAAGGGTGTTAGCTGCAGAGGCCACCCCACCCTGCGGCCGTTGGGTCGATGTCATTTTGGGAGTGTCGTGCTTCTTCGACACTTTGTTATGCTGCGGACAGCAGGCCATTTGCGAGAATTTGTCCAACCGCAGTGGCGCGATGTAGAGACTCACCTTCAGATCGCTGATAGTTCATCACCTTCCCCATGCATGCGCCAACAGTATGGATTGATTAGAACGACCTAGGGGAAGTGCAGCGTAGATACAGGTATATTCTTAACCCTCTAGATATTAGTATGTGTGTAAAGATGAGTATATTTTAAGTATAGTGTTAGTTGTGATTAAAAATTATGGTTAGTTAATCGGGTAAGATTGGGGGGATAGAGAAAGTGGGAGCCTTAGGATATTATACGTAGAGACCTTGGAGGCGAGGCCATCTTTGGTAAAAGAATTATTTCATGTTTGACCCTTACCGAAGTGCATAGTTTACGTGAGATATATTTGTGGGATAAGTCCCTGAGTAGTGGGAAATGAAAGAGGGTAGTTGAGTTAAGAAGACCGCTAGGTTTTCGTGAACGTGATTAGCGAGATTGTTCCGATCGGGAGCTAGTGTTTTGCGCTGTCGGCCTGCCGAGGCTATGTTGCGCGTCGACCCGCTACCGAATGCCGCGGGTCAGCCCGCCTTATCTTTTAATCAAACCGTACTGTGAGTAAGTTGCGAGATGATTATTTCAGAAGGTTGTAAGGCTACACGAGGTGCCTACCTTCACCTTATGACGCATGTCGAGCCCAAGTTACTACTGCTTTTTCCTGAGGTTTTACCGTGCAAGGTTAGGAACTCAAAGTAGTCTCGTCGATTCACCCTGCCGTTGTTTGATTTCGTGGGTAGTGGAAGGACTATTCGCCTCTTGTTGAGTATGTATTATAATAGCTACCGCTTTCAGATTCTGATGTCGCCGCATGAAGCCTTTTATAAACGCTAGTGTAAGATTGCCGATCGATTGATTCGATGTAAGCAAGGTTCAGATAGTTGGTTCATACTTGTTCACAGGCTGGATAGGTGAAGCTTATCCGTAAGAGGTTATTGGCAACTCGTAGTCACGAAGCGCACGTAAACATGGTAAGTTATGAGAAAGAGTTCGAGCGCACGGAAGCGGCACGACGAGTAAGGAAGAGGCGAGCATGTGTAAGGACATAAATGTGATCATTTCGTTTGTAAAGAGTAAGTAAGGGCGAGTATATTTTAGACCCCGTGGGAGATTTTGTGATGTTAGAGGTGATTCCTCGTGGACTTGGATGTAAGTATTTGCGCAGTGTTTCGTACAGCGTGGCGGTGATTGTTCTCATAAGTATAGTAGTGAAGACTATACCGCGCATGTTTGTTTTGAGACTTAGAAGGAACATTCGACGAATGTTTCTACGAGGGGAGAATGTTATACCTCGTATTTTTCGTAGTATGTACGCGAGGCGACGCACGAAAGTTTAGCCTTAAAGTTTAGGCCTAGGACGTTTTTTTTGGGCACAACTCACAAAACGAATGGTTTTCCGACGAAACGATTAACAAGACTCGCGTAGGGTAAATTCCGGCTATGTCATTTCTAATTTTTGCGGATTTTTCCGAGAGACGAAACATTTTGGACCAACAAGAGGGCGAAACTTGTCACCCTCTAATCAGCGGGCGTCGGCGGCAATGGGGACGAAGTGTGGCTTTTTGTCAAGGAGTTGGTAGGATATTTTTTGTGTAGTAGATAGAATGGACACTTGCCTAAATCCTCACCCTACACTTGCATAGCACTTGGATTCATCTTGGCCATTGGTTGGCCATTGCTTGACCTATAAATACCCCCCTTTAGATGAAGAGTTCTTCATCCACAAAATCATTCTCCAAGTCTTGAAATTCCCTCTCCTCTCTTGTAGTATTTTCGTCCAACACCCTCTCCCCCTCTAGCCTTAGTGGCTTGGCCG
This sequence comes from Przewalskia tangutica, assembly GCA_029844215.1. Classification (NCBI taxonomy): domain Eukaryota; kingdom Viridiplantae; phylum Streptophyta; class Magnoliopsida; order Solanales; family Solanaceae; genus Przewalskia; species Przewalskia tangutica. Next base: position 155,521 of record JAQGDG010000130.1, read on the forward strand.
AGAGCCCCCCCCCTCTAAAGCAAGCCCTAGCCGAAACACCACCCCCACCCTTGGTAGAAATGTTGTCTTCCAAGTATAGTTACTATTCCTAAATACCCTAGCCCTAATCCCGTAGCGTATTTAAGTAGAAGTGGTGTAGAACTTCTAATGGTTCTCGAGCTATCTGAGCGTGCATTTGTGAGCTAAACCTCGCTCAGATCGACGCTATACTTGGATAATATTGGGCTTATCGAGGTAAATAATCGTATCCTCCTTTTGTAATTAGAATATACATACTGTAGAAGTATAGGAATCAGTAAAAATTACTTGTAAGGATATTATAGAATAGAAATGAACCGTTATCACCGTAGGCGGTATAAAAGAAGAATATTTGAACTGACTTACATAGATCAGATTTACAGAGACTCGAGTAGCTTGGCGTAGGGAAGTGCTGCCCAATCTTCCATGTATAGAGAACCCTCCGCTAGAGCTTTATACAAGATACCTAGACGCTGATAGACGATTTGATCGTTATAGTCGATTCTTCGCACACATATTCGACTTGGCAGTGGATTTCGCCGGTAAGGTATGTGATTCTTCCTATACTCTCGAGCATGATATTTTGAATATATATATAATACCAGACGACGTTGTTAACCGAACGTAGTTATACGGCAATGTCTTTTGACTTAAGCCCTAATAATAAGACTCAAGATTTCAAAAGCATTAAGAACTGCTGAAAGAAGAGTAACGCTTGGTTTTAAAAGCTTAAGAGTTATACTAGCTTTATGGGAAGTTAGGTATAACGACTTAAGAGAGATAAAATGAATGATTTATTGATTTTAGAAGTTAAGAGACTTGACCTTAAAAGATAAGAGACTTAACTTAATTAAATTAATATGAATTTTGGTGAAACCTCATTCATGAGTAATGAGTACTTGGTTTTTAAAAGGAATAATGTTTTACCGATTTCGAAATCGTGATGAGTATCGACAAACCACAAAGCGTTAATAAAGGAAAATGTATTGACTAATAAAATATTATTAAAACCAAGAGAAACCTCCATCCGCATAAGCTAAGATGAGACAAAATGATATTTCCTAGATCATGGTCGCTTAATAAGATTGTTATAAACAAGAATAACCTACTCACATATAAGGCATATGTTTCTCAAATCTTTTTAAAGGAGAATTATATCATTAAGTGATTAAAACTACGAACTACTTAAACCTTTCAAAATGAGAAACTTGAGCATCTAAAATTAGCAAACTTGAACGCTTAGAAAAGAATGTTGTTACTTGATTTATAAAAAGGAAAGTGTTCGTTTACTTAAAAATGTTAGTCACTCTATTACTACTGTATCGGTGACCTTTATAAAAGAAATGGACCTCTTAAAGAATTAATGATGTAGTACTTTGGAGATAGAACTTGGTTTTGTTAACATAAACATTAAAGTACCTCGCGTGGTTAGCTTGTCTATGTTTTGGCCGGTAATAGCCTTGTGATACCTTCCGCCGGTTTGATAAGTACCCATGTTATGATACTCCGTGTTAGTGTCTTGTGATGTTGTTCTGTTGTGCTTACGCTGTTAAACGTTAAGACCGCTAGATCATATTATATCACATACCCTCGACTTATTATACCGGTGGCTTGCCACCCTCGATGCGCGGTCTATACGCCTACGCGGTTGCGCGACTACGCGAGCAGCGTATGCTCCGTGATTGATCATTCCGGTGTATTAGCCCGACGCGGACGACTACGCGGTTCGCGTGACTATGCGCCGCGGAGTCCGTGAGGTACCGGGTCATACCCCGACGCGAGGAATACCTCATGCTGGTCTACGCGTGACCTATGCGGATCATGCGGAGTCCGTGGTTAGGCATGCATAATGATACTACGGGCGATCGCCCTCGCTCGATCATTCGCGCCAGGAAAGACCTCGCTAATTGCTATCGCTCTTGTTTGCGATATGGCACTATGTGCAAATTGAACTAATTGTATTTGTAAATGGTTTTAAATACTTTGATTTCATTTAAAGTACTTTACGCTTCACATACTTGGTACAATTGTAGATCGACTCTTCGGGGCCGCTCACGCCGCAGAGGTACTCCTACCGCTGATCCCCGCTCTTAGGATCACCGCTTTCATTGGAAAAGCTCCGCTTCTCCGAGGCTTAGCATTTTCGTATGGTCCCGTCGCTGTAGGTATTTGCATTCAGGTATGGCGGGCCCCGTCCCGCCATTGTTGTTTTAAACTCTGCAGGTCTGTAGTCCGCTGTAAAGTTGTGATGAATCGCTCATTTTGGGTATTTATATATATATATGCCGAAGGCAACTTTTCCCCGTAAACCGTGGTCTTATTTATACTGCTTCATATCTTGTTGCTTTATATTCCACGACACTGATGTACGCTACTTGGGCGCGTAGGCACTACCACGCCCCTAACGGTCGTGATGTATGTAATTTAGGCCAAAGGTTGTAGTCTTCATTATAAATTCAGTGATATAATTCGACCGGAAGCGTCGCAGCCTTGTTACACCCCTAATTTCGTGATATGTTTATAAGAACGCACGTAAGAACTCAAAAATGTTAAGATTTGAGACATGTTATAATTTAGCGAATTTTGGAAATTGTCGAAACTAATATTATGATTTAACGAGGGCTTACACGTATCACCCCTTAACGGTCTTGGACGAAAATGTGATAGAGGAAATGGTCATTTGACCATAAATTAAAAGACCAAGTCTTGCAAGACAATTTAGCTTGACATTGTCGATTTAGTCAACGACCCACTTTAAGCTTGATATTTAGCGAATCTCATCCAAACCACCCAAGTGTTCTAATCTATACCCTTCCTCAGGTTATATATGTACACTAGTAGTGCAAGACCTTGTCATTCCTCACACTTAGAATTATTTTCAAGAAACTTGTTCTTGCTCTTTAGGGAGCTCACGGTTTTGAGGTGTTTCAAGAAGGAAAATTTCCAATTTTTGTCCAATAATTTCCACTTTAAACCAAGGTACCTAAGGGTATTGTAAGTGTTTCTCAATAGAAAGATCCCTAAAAATGGTGTTTTCAGATTAGCCGCAAGGCTTAAAACCTAAAGGGTTATTCAACTTTGAAGTTGAAACTTCAAGATGAGTTTTTCATAAGCTTCTGGGTGGCTTGGAGGATTGTAATGTCGGAAGGAGGAGCTAAAGGTGCTAGGATCGACTTGTACTCTCGAGCATATTTGGGCTAATTGAGGTATAATCTTCGCTTTACTTTTGTAATTGAAGATTTCATGTTATGATAAGTTATGTGGTCACGTGATACGTGTTATGAAGTTTGATAAGTGTTATGGAATCGAGGCTCAAAATCAAAATGTCATATTTAGCCATTTGAAATTGAAATCCAATTTGATCGATAAATTGAATTGTCGACGTTACCTACTTGGAGAATGTAGTAGCTAGAATCAATCATGCTTGATATCTTATTATGCTACCAATTTGGATTGAAATGGAAATTGAATAAGAATCGTATTGCTATTTTATCAGGAGCCAATCGGGGCTGTTTGGTTATTCATTTTCATCGATTACCTTATATATTATTGTGAGCCAATCGGGCTGTTTGGTTATTTATTTGCATCGATTACCTTCTATTTTGTTGCGAGCCAATCGGGGCTGTTTGGTTATTGTATTTCGACCTTGGAAAAGGTGGCAAAGTTAGTAAAAACAAAGCGAGGTGTCATTCCGATTTTCCGTAGAATTTAGAGACTTAACACTTATAATATTCTACGCTTGAAGTAAGGCCTTAATAGACGCATTTATGGTCATTATAGGTTGACATACTACGACGCATTTAAAACGGACTTAGCAAGTGGATTAAACCAAGAGGTATGTGGAACTTTCTTATCTCTCGAGCATGATTGTTGTAAATGTATAGTACTAGACGCATAAGATTTTGACAATCTAGTCTATTTGATATCCTCGCTTACTTTAAAGAACGTCCAAGTGGTTTGAAAGTTAGGAATTAGCTCACTTGTTTAAATATTAAGGATATCTTGGTTTTCAAAAGTTAAGAGACTTTAAGTATGTTGAAAGTATTTTAATACTTGTTTCATGGAAAGTTTAAGTCTCTCGTTATAAGGAAAGAATGTAATTTGTTAACGTATAAGGCTAGTATAACGACTTTATGGGAAGTTGGTTATAATAGCTTTATGGAAAGTTTAAAGAGTGGTTTACTCTAAGTAATTTAAGTATGTTAATGGACTTCAAGAGTTTTAAAGTATGCGATACTTGTTTCGCTTTAAACGTATAAGTCCTCGATAGAAATTGTACTGACTAATGCATAAAGTGAATATAACGACTTTACTGGAGTTGGTTATATTGGCTTTATGGAAAGATAAATGGCTTGATTTATTGAAAGGCAATTTGATTTAAGGCATCAATTGCCTAAGGTTTTAAAGGAAAGAAGTCACTTGATTTAAGCCTAAATGTATTTCTAAAAGGTATCGTGACTTGTCTTGAAAAGAGTTATGACTGATACTACTGCTATTAGTATCTTGGAAGTTATATATGAAAAAGAGTCATTTTTAAAAGAATAGAAGCACGTAGTACTTTGGTTAAATTCTCGGATTTTATAACGACATGTTAGCGCCTTAAGTAAACTAAAATGAGAATGTATATGAATAAGGCTAATAAGAAGTTGGGATTTCTTAACTTGCTTATTTATTGTAAAGATGTCGTAGGGCTTATGTTATGTACGATGGCCATTGAGCTAGGTAAGAGTATAAACGGCGGTAAACCCCAAGACGTTATACCACCGCCTGTGGTAAGAGATAAACGGCGGTAAACCCCAAGACGTTATACCACCCGCTTCCGCGATTTGCTACCCATGATGCGGGAATACCTCACGCGAGTCCTTACGGGCTTACGCGGTGAAATAGTCCCACGCGGGCGGCATACTTACGCGAGGAATACCTCACGCGTCCACGCGATCTACGCGTGAAATAGTCCCGTGAATAGATTGCTTAACGACATCGCGGGCGGTGGTCCCGCTTAATCGTGAGCTTTCCTACTTTATATTGTAAGATACTCCTATTTACTCTCATTGTTAGTAAGGCACACAGCATCGTTAATCGAGTTATCATACATGTCTCCGCTTTATTTAGACTTATGATTTCATTACGCATTTCTGGCCACATATTTGGTACATGTTGATCGACTTCCTTCTGGGCCGCTCACGCCGCAGTAAAGTACAGTCACCGGGTCCTCGCCTTAGGATCACTGCTCACCGCTGAGAAGCTCCTTCATTTCGGAGGCTTATCCTCGGTATTTGCTCATTGTTGTACATTCAGGTACGGCGGGCCCCGTCCCGCCGTAATTGTTGTTCTTAGAGGTCCAGAGTCACATTCAGGATTTGGTCAGAAGAAAAGAAAATGTATCGTTTCTATTTCTCGATCGGTATATTTTACTTGGCGGTCTTATCGGCCAGCCTGTTGGTTATCGCTAAGTTTTTATGTATGTCAGGTATGTTCCGCCGCTATTCTCTCGATGTATACCGCTGCGGTGCCTGTAGGCACCGCCGCGCCCGGGTCGGTTCGTGACAAAAGTGGTATTAGAGCAGTTAGTCCTCGGAAAGTGTCTACAGACCGTGTCTAAGTAGAGTCTTGATTATCGCGTGTCAGGCACCACATCTATAATCGTGAGGTCGCAGGACATTTAGGATTGGTTTCATTCTTCTCACTCTAAGATCGTATGAAAGCCGTATGGTTAGGTCGCTCCCTAACAAAGTTATGTTGTTTGCAGCCACGAGAAAGGCAAAGCGACTCCAGAAAGATTATGCGATCACGATCCAGTTGGTAATGCTTGTAGTATAGTTGGTATCGGGACGCATAACTATACGGATTTATGTATGGGTCACATATGTGTTGCCTAGATGATTTTAGATTTCCGTGATTTGCAATGACTAAATAAATACCGAAAGTATGAAACAGCTTTAATGAACTCTCATCAAGGTTTTACGTACAATTTGAGATAATTAGGCGATGATGAGCTATGTGAGAATGTAATGGACCTCAAGAGGTGATTAAGAGACTAAGTGGAAGACTAGGTTAACAACTTAAGCCACGTGGTATGCTTAATGGAATTGTACGCGTAGATCCTGACGAAGAAAGTATGGTTGCTGTGGTCAAGACAACACGACTATGGTATTACGAGAAGTTTTTGTACCCTACGGGACCGATAAGATAGGCTTGGAGCATGGAAATTGCGAGCCCGAGAATGTGATAACCACCGAGACCTTAGATATATAAGGCCTTCTGCAGTAAAAGAGTTAAGACGCATCAAGGAAAAGAGTTAAATATGACGCCGAGCCTGATCGGGGTCTATTTAGTGGTCGCCCATAACTTGAAAGGAAATGGATCACTGGTAGTAGTCCCGCTACGTGACAAGGTCACGAGGGTGCAAGGCCCAAATTTAGTTAATCATTTTATGGGTTCGTGGACGGTTCCACCGAACCAAAGTCATGAGAGCCGAATCGCCTTACGTTGTTTAATTTAGTAACTCCAAGGAGCCGAGGCGAGTTAGTATGGAATTTATGTATGTAAGATGTAATAAGTTCGGGAGTACGGAAAGCGAGTACCACCAGAAGAAAGAGAGCAACCAAGAGTAAGGAAATGGAACATGAATCCACGAGACCTTTCAAGGTGACTACACCCGCGAGTGTTGGGTGGTAGCCGAGCTGTTAGATAATAATTGTCAGAACGATAAAGTCGCTGACCCAACAGAGCCGTTATGACATATCGAGGTCATTATGAGTTCGCTAGTTGGCCTCTTGTTATGCCAACGTGACTACATAAGAGAGATTGATTCGGTACCGCTTTCCTGCAGTTTGCCATCGAGTGGAAAGGAAGAGAAGTGGTGGTAACCAAAGTGAATTATCCTTCCTTCTTTGACATTGTTTTCTTTTAAGTCCGCGGTGACTTGTTCACTTGGGGTAAATTGGCGCAGAAGTTATTTTGAGTGCCCTCGGGTACTTGAGTTGGTTTGGCGTGGCGGTCGTGCCACGACCTTCCTGATAATTTCAGAAAACGCAAGGCAAGAATAAAAATAAGTACGACGTCGCCATGAAAGTCGAGGCATCTTTGGTAGGTTGGAAAATCTACACAAACTTAAAGGCGGTGCGTGATGATTAGCTATTACTGGACCGCAAGAGGACCATGTGATTAGGGTTGTGACTCCAAGGAAAGTTCAAGAGAGGGAGATAAGTTCTCTTCCCCACTTAAAAACGACATGTGACATGGGGTCGCATGCACCCATGTTGTTAGACGCAGGATATGACCTAATATTAAAGCGAGAATACGACTATGGTTAAAGATAGGTCGCACGAGATATGTTTACCCTGCACTAGTGTAAAGACCATTAGTAAATAATGGAAAGTAAGAACATTTCGAGAAAACGTGGTAACACCTAGTTATAGGCTCAGAATCGAAAGGAAAAATCGTTATTACTGACGAGATCAAGGAAAACCTCCCCTAAAAATGTGATCGACAAGAAGTCTTAGCCGAGGCAAGCAAAGGAATCAAATTTAAGTTTAGTGACCAAGTTTGGTCAACAAAAAGGGAATCAGAACCATAAGTGAGATTAGGGATACCCAATACTTCGCAGAATTAGAAAGGTTTCCGCTATCGGAAGTTAGTCGACCACGACTATAGCTTCTAACCTCCCGTAAGACTGCAGGTTAGGTTATTATGTTAGCACGCCGAGTGTCAATAGGTTGTGTCGACGCAACCCGATAGGATAGAACCTATGTTTTCCCTGAGTTAGGAAGCAGAAAGGAAATTACGCCACTCCGATTTTGAGTCAAGGCAGCTAAATCATGCCTTGAAGATTTGGGGGCATGACGATTTATAGACTTCATGTGGATATTTGTGCGCACCACAAAGCCTCCAGATATCCGCAGACCGAGGCGAGAATTTGCATGTGGACGGTGGTTAGAGTTACTCAAGGATTGTGATATTGATATCCTATACCATCCGGGAAAGCCAAGACTGCATGTATACTCTTTGTCGCGACCTAAGCGGTAGTCCGCTGACGGGCAGCCGACAGAGGATGTGGTCCGTGAGTTTCTTCGCCATCGAGCCTGTGGTTCGATTATTTGTTTCAAGGTTAATGAAGTTCAGATCCGAGAGGTTGCCGAGTCTTCCATTGTTGGGGAAGTAAAGAGGCGACAGATGAGGATCCAGCTATTTATACGCAGATCGAGATACGACTCCGGCAGAGAAGAGCTCGCTCGAGCAGCACCTGACGGGTGCCGTGAGATGGGGATAGATTGCGGTACCCTGATCGCAGACTATTCAGCAGGTCTTAGTGAGGCACGCAATGCTTATTGTCCTAATTGTTCGGGTCGACTAAGTTGTGTCGCGGACCTCGCATGTGTGTATGGGTAAGATGACCGAAAAGGGACATACGGGTTTATCGCTTAGTGTCCGAGTTAGTAGCAGGTCACGGTTGTGCACCGTAAGCCCAGCTGGCTATTTCAGCGATTGAAATCCCAACCTAGATACGAGAGGTATTTTATACGGATCTTGTTACAGGTGGCATCGCACTCGTAGGAAGTGCGACTCTGTGGGTCATGGTAATTAGTCGCGAAACCACCGTGTTCTTTCTGATTGGGACCACTTGCTCTACCGAGGTTTATACTAGCTTGTATAGCAGAGATTGTGAGATCGCACGGTCCCTACGCTTATGATGACGCATGCATGAGCTCGTTACGATAACTTCGGAGGTATTTCAGAGGGATTAGGGACACAAAGTAGTCTCAGCAGATTACCCTCGTAACGACTGACAGCAGCTGCATCATCCGTGCACTGGGGATAGGTCATGGCCCGTGTTTTTGATTTCGTGAATACCGGTAGGTTAATTGCCTCTTGTCGTGTTACGCACGATAACAAAAATACCTTCCGCTTTGTGGCGTGCAGGCCTCGTGTGTAAGCGAGCGAGATCGCCGGCCGGATGGTTCGACATAGGCGAGGTTCGCTTATTTGGTCCGCATTTGATTCACGGGCTATGGATAAGGCGGCTTATCCGGGAAGATTGTAGTGTTTAGAGTCCGCAGAAGATTTACGCAGATAACCGACGCGACACGCTGGGTTCTTGATATTTCGTACGAGTATTGCATGCGGGCCGTGTGGCATTATTGGCACGTAGGGGTTGTAAGCGAGACTATGTCGCTATCTTAAGTTTGACTCGAGAGAACATTCGGGACGAATGTTTCTGGGGGAAGAATGTTACACCCTAATTTCGTGATATGTTTATAAGAACGCACGTAAGAACTCAAAAATGTTAAGATTTGAGACATGTTATAATTTAGCTAATTTTGGAAATTGTCGAAACTAATATTATGATTTAACGGGAGGGCACACGTGTCACCCCCTTAACGGTCTTGGACGAAAATGTGATAGAGGAAATGGTCATTTGACCATAAATTAAAAGACCAAGTCTTGCAAGACAATTTAGCTTCGACATTGTCGACTTAGTCAACGACCCCACTTTAAGCTTGATATTTAGCGAATCTCATCCAAACCACCCAAGTGTTCTAATCTATACCCTTCCTCGTGTTATATATGTACACTAGTAGTGCAAGACCTTGTCATTCCTCACACTTAGAATTATTTTCAAGAAACTTGTTCTTGCTCTTTAGGGAGCCTACGGTTTGAGGTGTTTCAAGAAGGAAAATTTTCCAATTTTTGTCCAATAATTCCCACTTTAAACCAAGGTACCTAAGGGTATTGTAAGTGTTTCTCAATAGAAAGATCCCTAAAAACGGTGTTTTCGTATTAGTCGCAAGGCAAAAACCTAAAGTGGTTATTCAACTTTGAAGTTGAAAATTGAAGATGAGTTTTTCATGCTTCTGGGTGGCTTGGAGTGATTGTAATGTCAAGGAGGAGCTAAAGCGTGCTAGGGATCGACTTGTACTCTTCGAGCATATTTGGGCTAATTGAGGTATAATCTTCGCTTTACTTTTGTAATCAAGATTTCATGTTATGATAAGTTATGTTGGTCACGTGATACGTGTTATGAAGTTTGATAAGTGTTATGGAATCGAGGCTCAAAATCCAAAATGTCATATTTAGCCATTTGAAATTGAAATCCAATTTGATCGATAAATTGAATTGTCGATGTTACCTACTTGGAGAATGTAGTAGCTAGAATCAATCGCGCTTGATATCTTATTATGCTACCAATTTGGATTGAAATGGAAATTGAATAAGAATCGTATTGCTATTTTATCGTGAGCCAATCGGGGTCTTGGTTATTCATTTTCATCGATTACCTTATATATTATTGTGAGCCAATCGGGGCTGTTTGGTTATTCATTTGCATCGATTACCTTCTATTTTGTTGCGAGCCAATCGGGGCTGTTTGGTTATTGTATTTCGACCTTGGAAAAGGTGGCAAAGTTAGTAAAACAAAGCGAGGTGTCATTCGATTTTCCGTAGAATTTAGAGACTTAACACTTATAATATTCTACGCTTGAAGTAAGGCCTTAATAGACGCACTACGGTCATTATAGGTTGACATACTACGCATTTACTTAAACGGACTTAGCAAGTGGATTAAACCAAGAGGTATGTGGAACTTTCTTATCTCTCGAGAATGATTAAGTTGTAAATGTATAGTACGGTAGACGTACAAGATTTTGACAATCTAGTCTATTTGATATCCTTGGCTTACTTTAAAGAATGTCCAAGTGGTTTGAGTTAGGGAATTAGCTCACTTGTTTAAATATTAAGGATATCTTGGTTTTCAAAAGTTAAGAGACTTTAAGTATGTTGAAAGTATTTTAATACTTGTTTTCAGGAAAGTTTAAGTCTCTCGTTATAAGGAAAGAATGTAATTTGCTAATGTATAAGGCTAGTATAACGCTTTATGGGAAGTTGGTTATAATAGCTTTATGGAAAGTTTAAAGAGTGGTTTACTCTAAGTAATTTAAGTATGTTATGGACTCAAGAGTTTTAAAGTATGCGATACTTGTTTCGCTTTAAACGTATAAGTCCCTTGATAGAAATTGTACTTGACTAATGCATAAAGTGAATATAACGACTTTACGTGAGTTGGTTATATTGGCTTTATGGAAAGATAAATGGCTTGATTTATTGAAAGGCAATTTGATTTAAGGCATCAATTGCCTAAGGTTTTAGAAGGAAAGAAGTCACTTGATTTAAGCCTAAATGTATTTCTAAAAGGTATCGTGACTTGTCTTGAAAAGTAGTTATGACTCGATACTACTATTAGTATCTTGGAAGTTATATATGAAAAAGAGTCGTTTTTAAAAGAATAGAAGCACGTAGTACTTTTGGTTAAATTCCCGGATTTTATAATTACATGTTAGTGCCTTAATTAAACTAAAATGAGGATGTATATTAATAAGGCTAATAAGAAGTTGTGATTTCTTAACTTGCTTATTTATCAGAAGATGTTTAGGGCTTATGTTATGTATGATGGCCGGCCATTGAGCTAGGGTAAGAGTATAAACGAGGGTAAACCCCAAGACGTTATACCACCCGCCTGTGGTAAGAGTATAAACGGCGGGTAAACCCCAAGACGTTATACCACCGCTTCGCGGATTTGCTACCCATGACGCGGCGAATACCTCACGCGAGTCCTTATGGGCTTACGCGGGTGAAATAGTCCCACGCGGGCGGTACACTATGCGAGGAATACCTCACGCGTCCACGCGATCTACGCGGTGAAATAGTCCCGTGAATAGATTGCTTAACGACATCACGCGGTGGTCCCGCTTAATCGCGAGCTTTCCTACTTTATATTGTAAGATACCCTATTTACTCTCATTGTTAGTAAGGCACAAGCATCGTTAATCGAGTTATCATACATGTCTCCGCTTTATTTAGACTTATGATTTCATTACAAGATTTCTGGGCCACATATTTGGTACATGTCAGATCGACTCTCCTTCTGGCCGCGCTCATACCGCAGTAAAGTACGTGTCGGTCCTCGCCTTAGGATCACTGCTCACCGCTGAGAAGCTCCTTCATTTCGAGGCTTATCCTCGGTATTTGCTCTGTTGTACATTCAGGTACGGCGGGCCCCGTCCCGCCGTAATTGTTGTTCTTAGAGGTCCAGAGTCACATTGTGGATTGGGTCAGAAAGAAAAGAAAATGTACCGTCTATTTCTCGATCGGTATATTTTACTGGCGCGCCTTATCGGCTAGCCTGTTGTTGGTTACTGTCTAAGTTTTTATGTATGTTGTGTATGTTCCGCTGCTATTCTCTGATGTATACCTGACAGGGGTGCCCAGGTAGGGCACCAGTCGCGGGCCCGGGGTCGGGTCGTGACAAGTCTTTATTCAAAAGTCATAGTAATTTAATTTCGTCCAAAAGGTTGCCTTCTTTATTCAAAAGTCAGAGTGATATAATTCCGACCAAAATGTTGCAGTCTTTATTCAAAAGTCTGAATATTGTAATTCCAGATGAAAGGTTGCATTTTTCACTCCAAGCATCAAAATGATGTAATTATGGCCAAAAGATTGCTATATTCATTCAAAAGTCTGAGTAATGAAATTCCTGCTGAAAGGTTGTAGTCTTCAGTCCAACTGTCAGAATGATGTAATTAAAGAAGAAAGGATGTAGTCTGCATTCAAAAGTTAGAGGTGATGTAGTTTCGATTGAAAGGTTGCAATATTCACTCCAAGCATCAGAATGATGTAAGTTTTACGGAAAGGCTGCAGTCTTCATTCAAAAGTGTGAGTGATGTAATTATGGCCAAAAGATTGCAGTCTTCACTCCAAGAGTCAGAATAATTAAATTATAGCCAAAAGGTTGTAGTATTCACTCCAAGTGTCAGAATGATGTAATTCCGACCGAAATGCTACAGTCGTCTTTCAAAAGTGTGGGTGATTTAATTCCGACCGAAAGGCTATAGTTTTCACTCCAATTATTAAAATAATGGATTTTCGGTCTAAAGGCTTCATACATCATTGAAAAGTTCGAGTGATGTAATTTCGGCTGAAATGTTGTAGTATTCACTCCAAGTGTCAGAATGATGTATTCATGCCTGCAAGGTTGCAGTATACACTCCTAGCATCAAAATGATGTAGGTTAGACCGAAATCCAAGTGATGTAATTTCGTTCGAAAGGCTGCAGTCTTCACTCAAGGAGTCTGAATGATATCATTATGACCGAAAGGTTGTTGTCTTCACTCCAAGTGTCATAATGATGTATTTCTAGCCGAAAGGTAGTAGTATTCATTCAAAAGTAAGAGTGATGTAAATTCGGCCAAAATGCTACAGTCTTCACTCCAAGAGTCATAATGATGTTATTATGGCAAAAAGGTTGTAGTCATTATTCAAAAGTTCTAGTGATATAATTTCGTTCGAAAAGTTGTAGTATTTGCTACAAGAGTCTAAATGATGTAATTCATGCTTAAAGGCTGCAATCTTCATTTAAAAGTATGAGTGATGTAATTTCGACAAAAAGGTTGCACTCATCGTTAGAATTATGTAATTCCGGTTGAAAGGATGCAGTCTTCATTCAAAAGTCTGTAAGATGTAATTCCAGCTGAAAGGCTGCATTTTTCACTCCAAGCATCAAAATGATGTAATTATGGCCAAAAGATTGTTATCTTCATTCAAAAGTCAGAGTAATGTAATTCCAACTGAAAGGTTGTAGTCTTCACTCCAAGCGTCAGAATGATGTAATTAAAGAAGAAAGGTTGTAGTCTTCATTCAAAAGTTAGAGTTGATGTAATTTCGGCCGAAAGGTTGCAATATTCACTCCAAGCATCAGAATGATGTAAGCTTGACTTTAAAGGTCGCAGTTACATTCAAAAGTGTGAGTGATGTAATTATGGTCGAAAGATTGTAGTCTTCACTCCAAGAGTCGTAATAATTAAATTACAGCCAAAAGGTTGTTGTATTCACTCCAAGTGTCAGAATGATGTCATTCCGACCGAAATGCTACAGTCGTTATTCAAAAGTCTGAGTGATTTAATTCCGGTCGAAAGGCTATAGTTTTCACTCCAATTATAAAAATATTGGATTTTCGGTCTAAAGGCTTCATACATCATTCAAAAGTTCCAAAGGATGTAATTTCGCAGTAAATGTCGTAGTCTTCACCCAAGTGTCGAATGATATATTTCGCCGCAAGGTTGCAGTATACACTCCTAGCATCAAAATGATGTATGTTTGACCGAAAGGTTGTAGTCTTCATTCAAAATTCCAAGTGATGTAATTTCGTTCGAAAGGATGCAGTCTTAACTCAAGGAGTCTGAATGATATCATTATGGCTGAAAGGTTGTAGTCTTCGCTCCAAGTGTCATAATGATGTATTTCTAGCCGAAAGGTAGTAGTATTCATTCAAAAGTAAGAGTGATGTAAATTCGGCCAAAATGCTACAGTCTTCACTCCAAGAGGAATAATGATGTTATTCTGGCAAAAAGGCTGCAGTCTTTATTCAAAAGTCTGAGTGATTTAATTTATTCGAAAAGTTGCAGTGTTCACTCCAAGAGTCTAAATGATGTAATTCTCGCCAAAGGTCACAGATTCCTTTAAAAGTCTAAGTGATGTAATTTCGGCAGAAAGGTTGCACTCATCGTTAGAATGACGTAATTTCGATTGAAATGTCATAGCTTCATTCGTAAGTCGAGTGATGTAATTATATTCAAAAAGATGCAGTCCTCACTCTATGAGTCTGAAAAGTTATAGTCTTCATTACAAATTCATTGTGATATAATTCTGGCCGAAAGGGTCAGTCTATTCAAAAGTCATAGTGATGTAATTCTGGCCAAAAGGTTACGCTTTATTCAAAAGTCGAGCGATCTAATTCCGACATATACGGTCGCTTCACTCCAAGAGTCATAAAGATGTTATTTTGGCCAAAAGATTGCATTTTTATTCAAAAGTCCGTATGATGTAATTCCACCAAAGATCGCATTTTTCACTCCAAGCATCAAAATGATGTAATTATGGCCAAAAGATTGTTATCTTCATTCAAAAGTCTGAGTAATGTAATTCCTACTGAAAGGTTGTAGTCTTCACTCCAAGCGTCAGAATGATGTAATTAAAGAAGAAAGGTTGTAGTATTCATTCATGTTATACCCCGTAGTTCCAGGGTATGTATGTGAGGACGACGCATTTAGAATACGGCTGTAAATTTTGGAAAGAAAGAAAGTCAGGATTTTTCGACTAAAAGTTTTCGGTTTTGTGAAGGAAAAGGTTCGTTGACGGGAATTGGATTCCCGATTTGGTATTTGGGCTTCTTGGATTATTTTAGAATTATGAGATTTTATTTTCTGAATGGTCACGCTGACCCACTGAGAAATTTACGCTTGTGGGGCCCGCTTTGTTTTTGAGATTTTCGTATTTTGGATATTTTCTAAGACGAAATATTTTGATTTGTCGGGGCGACACGTGTCACCCCATGTGGCACCTTGGTCGAATGGCGACGTTGGCTAGCCACTTTTCCTCGTCGAATGGGCTAACAAGTGGCAAACCACTTGTCTAGCAATTGCGTTGGCCATGTGGTGTGGTGGGACCCACACACACATGGCCCAATCTTGACCCTACACTTACCTTGATCCTAACCCTTGAATTCTCTATAAATAGCCCCTTAGGTTGAAGAGTATTTCATCCACACTTAAGAGCTTTCCAAAGCAAACTATTTTCCCTTCCCTTTGTGTTGTGTTCGTCCACCCTCCCCCTCTTGTGTAGAAAATACTTGGTGTATTTATGTATAATCCCAAATACCTTGGCCTAGTATCCCTAGTAGTATTCCAAAGTTGTTTTAATACTAGGAGCCCGGAAATGCTACTTTATTCCAATAGCCGTAAAGTGAAACCCTAGAAAAATCTTCCTAGCTTGGTTGAAGTTTTAAGAGAAGTTGTTTAGAAACTTCTAAGGGTCTCTTGGAGCGGGTTGGAGCGTAAGGAGTTGGAGCTAAACGTTGCTCAGGATCGACTTATAAACTTGGATAATTTTTGGGCTTATCGAGGTAATGATCTATGTCCCCCTATTGTAATTGGATATTACATGTTGTAGTAGTTATACTTGAGTATATATTGGTTAGGATTGAATCAGATTTACATCGACCGCATTTACGAGACTTATGTAGTATTATCATGTTAGAATTGAACACGCCCGTTAGACGCAGTAATCCCACGAGTCGTTGGCCCGGTAATGGCCTCGATAGGAGGTGTCGCTAATTTTCGTAGAATAAGGAATCTTGTATTTAGAATATTCTACGAAGAGAACTAGAAGTTGATAGATGTATCGTGGTTGTTATAGTGGATCTTCTACGCGCGCATACTTGACTTGGCTTGTGGTTTAAGCTAAAAAGGTATGTGATTCTTCCTATACTCTTGAGCATGATTGTTGTGAACTATATAGTACGATAGACGTACGTGTGTGAAATGAATTTTTGTTTGTTTAAAACATAAAGTGTTATAATGGCTTTATGGGAAGTTAGTTATAACGACTTTATGAGGATAAAAGAAAGGTTTGATTTTGACAGTGAAACGACTTGATTTTGAAAGTTAAGAGACTTGATCTTGAAAGATAAGAGACTTGACTTATAACGACTTATTTTTGGAAAAAGAGAAGTAACTTGATTTAAGTATAGGTTACTTGTTTTGAAAAGAGTAAAGTTATTTGGGTTTTAAAAGAACACTTGTTGTTGTTTTAAAAGAAAAGCACTTGGTTTAAAAAGTATATAGTACTTGATTTTAAAAGTCTTATAAAGATTTTCGGAAGGTGTAGTAATTTGGTTTGAAAGGAAAACGTGTTTTAATACTACGAGTATTAGTATCATGTGGCTTTTACGTAAAAAGAGGTCTTTTTGAAAGAATGAAAGTATGTAGTATTTTGGGTTTGAAACCTGATTGTTGATTAAAATGAATGTACGCTGAACTTGCCTGCGCTTGTCGTGATAGTATTTGACGTGCGTTGTTTTGTTGATACGCCGCGACTCTCCGGGAGGGCCGCTATCCGATTGATCGATCGACATATCGACGCTGGGTGGTCCACGAGTACGTGTCCACTTTGAGTATCGATCGGTTGTTTCAGATCGCCGTGACTCTCCGGGAGGGCCGCTATCCGATTGATTTCCTTCGACATGCCGACATCGATGGACGGTCCACGAGACGCGCCCAAAGAGGATGGTTTCATGGCCATGACTTCCGAGGTGAGACGCCGGGCACGCGGTCATCGCGAGGTTCAGATTGTTAGTCCACGGACCGCTAATCCATGAAGCTTGCCGCGCGACGAGCGATCACGCTTGATTTGTACGCTGGTTCGTGCACACTTTAGATACTTGTTCGCCATTTTCTCGCACCGTAGCCTCCGTAGATAGCTTAAGATACTTGCCGGCCATATCTTGTGGAGACGGAGGCTATCAGACGTTAGCTTAAGATACTTGCCTCGCCCATGCGTGGCTAGCTGGATCGTAGTAAGCTTCCGCACTGCCCGCGTGATGGGATATGACTAGCTTTTGGACCGGTAGGCTATTCTACTCGCCCGATCGATTTTGACGACGCAGATGATCTAGTGTTCGTGTTCACATACGGGTGTTGTTTTACATCATGTATCACGGCAGCTGAGGAACGAGTTCCACGCACGAGTGATATTACGGGCGCGAGACCCATAGTTACGCAAGGAGTGATTATTCGGGATACGCGCCCTTACTTGACATAATCAAGCATTTATTGCGAAATGGTTTTATAAAATGATGAAATGTGATTTCATTACGATTTTTAGTTTCGCATACTTGTACCGCTGCATCGACTTATTCGGGGCCGCTCATGCCGCAGTGTAGGTACACCGCTTGTCGATCCTCGCCATAGGATCGCAGTCAGCCATTGGAAGTCTGCTTCCTCCGAGGCTTATCTTTTGGTATAGTCCCCTGTCATCAGAGGTACTTGTACATTCGTGGTACGGCGGCCCCATTCCCGCCATAGATGTTGTTACATTCTTAGAGGTCTCAGAGTAATCGCTGGCGTAGTTTGTAAAAGGATAACTGCTCGGGTTTTTATGTATGTACGTAAGACAACCGCTTTGGCTGGCTGCTTATTTATCATATCTCTTGTTTCATGTTTATGTTTTATTTCCGCTGATTTTCTCTCGATGTTGTATAACTAGGTGCCCGGTAGGCACTACCACGCCCGGTTCGGTCGTGATAATTCAAAAGTTAAAGCGTGGTGTAATTTCGGCGAAGGTTGCAATATTCACTCCAAGCATCGTAATGACGTAAGTTTGACGTAAAGGTCGCAGCCTACATTCAAAAGTGTGAGTGATGTAATTCTGGCCGAAAGATTGTAGTCTTCACTCCAAGAGTCAGAATAATTAAATTACAGCCAAAAGGTTGTAGTATTCACTCCAAGTGTCATAATGATGTCATTCCGACCGAAATGCTACAGTCGTCATTCAAAAGTCTGAGTGATTTAATTCCGACCGAAAGGCTATAGTTTTCACTCCAATTATCAAAATAATGGATTTTCGGTCTAAAGGCTTCATACATCATTCAAAAGTTCGAGTGATGTAATTTCGGCTGAAATGTTATAGTATTCACTCCAAGTGTCAGAATGATGTATTCCTGGCTGCAAAGTTGCAGTATACACTCCTAGCATCAAAATGACGATGTTTGACCGAAGGTCAGAGTCTTCATTCAAAATTCCAAGTGATGTAATTTCGTTCGAAAGGATGCAGTCTTAACTCAAGGAGTCTGAATGATATCATTATGGCCGAATGGTTGTTGTCTTCACTCCAAGTGTCATAATGATGTATTTCTAGCCGAAAGGTAGTAGTATTCATTCAAAAGTAAGAGTGATGTAAATTCGGCCAAAATGCTACAGTCTTCACTCCAAGAGTCATAATGATGTTATTCTGGCAAAAAGGTTGTAGTCTTTATTCAAAAGTTCGAGTGATATAATTTCGTTCGAAAAGTTGTAGTATTCACTCCAAGAGTCTAAATGATGTAATTCCTGCTGAAAGGCTGCAGTTTTCATTTAAAAGTCTGAGTGAAGTAATTTCGACAGAAAGGTAGCACTCATCGTTAGAATGATGTAATTCCGCTGAAAGGTCGCAGCCTTTATTCGTAAGTTCGAGTGATGTAATTATATCAAAAGTTGCGCCTCACCAAGAGTCTGAATGATGTAATTTAGGCTGAAAGATTGTAGTCTTCATTATAAATTCGTAGTGATATAATTCTGACCGAAAGGCTGCAGTCTTTATTCAAAAGTCATAGTAATTTAATTTTGTCCAAAAGGTTGCCTTCTTTATTCAAAAGTCAGAGTGATATAATTCCGACCAAAATGTCATAGCTTTTATTCAAAAGTCTGAATATTGTAATTCCAGTTGAAAGGTTGCATTTTTCACTCCAAGCATCAAAATGATGTAATTATGGCCAAAAGATTGCTATATTCATTCAAAAGTCTGAGTAATGAAATTCACGAAGGTTGTAGTCTTCAAATTCAACCGCCGTAATGATGTAATTAAAGAAGAAAGGACGCACCGCATTCAAAAGTTAGAGGTGATGTAGTTTCGATTGAAAGGTTGCAATATTCACTCCAAGCATCAGAATGATGTAAGTTTTACGGAAAGGCTGCAGTCTTCATTCAAAAGTGTGAGTGATGTAATTATGGCCGAAATATTGCAGTCTTCACTCCAAGAGTCAGAATAATTAAATTATAGCCAAAAGGTTGTAGTATTCACTCCAAGTGTCAGAATGATGTAATTCCGACCGAAATGCTACAGTCGTCTTTCAAAAGTCTGGGTGATTTAATTCCGACCGAAAGGCTATAGTTTTCACTCCAATTATTAAAATAATGGATTTTCGGTCTAAAGGCTTCATACATCATTGAAAAGTTCGAGTGATGTAATTTCTACGAAATGTCAGAGTATTCACTCCAAGTGTCAGAATGATGTATTCATGGCTGCAAGGTTGCAGTATACACTCCTAGCATCAAAATGATGTATGTTTGACCGAAATCCAAGTGATGTAATTTCGTTCGAAAGGCTGCAGTCTTAACTCAAGGAGTCTGAATGATATCATTATGACCGAAAGGTTGTAGTCTTCACTCCAAGTGTCATAATGATGTATTTCTAGCCGAAAGGTAGTAGTATTCATTCAAAAGTAAGAGTGATGTAAATTCGGCCAAAATGCTACAATCTTCACTCCAAGAGTCATAATGATGTTATTATGGCAAAAAGGTTGTAGTCATTATTCAAAAGTTCTAGTGATATAATTTCGTTCGAAAAGTTGTAGTATTTGCTCCAAGAGTCTAAATGATGTAATTCATGCTGAAAGGCTGCATTCTTCATTTAAAAGTATGAGTGATGTAATTTCGACAAAAAGGTTGCACTCATCGTTAGAATTTTGTAATTCCGGTTGAAAGGATACAGTCTTCATTCAAAAGTCTGTAAGATGTAATTCCAGCTGAAAGGCTGCATTTTTCACTCCAAGCATCAAAATGATGTAATTATGGCCAAAAGATTGTTATCTTCATTCAAAAGTCAGAGTAATGTAATTCCAACTGAAAGGTTGTAGTCTTCACTCCAAGCGTCAGAATGATGTAATTAAAGAAGAAAGGTTGTAGTCTTCATTCAAAAGTTAGAGTTGATGTAATTTCGGCCGAAAGGTTGCAATATTCACTCCAAGCATCAGAATGATGTAAGCTTGACGGAATGGCTGCAGGCTACATTCAAAAGTGTGAGTGATGTAATTATGGTCGAAAGATTGTAGTCTTCACTCCAAGAGTTGTAATAATTAAATTACAGCCAAAAGGTTGTAGTATTCACTCCAAGTGTCAGAATGATGTCATTCCGACCGATATGCTACAGTCGTTATTCAAAAGTCTGAGTGATTTAATTCCGATCGAAAGGCTATAGTTTTCACTCCAATTATAAAAATATTGGATTTTCGGTCTAAAGGCTTCATACATCATTCAAAAGTTCCAGTGATGTAATTTCGGCAGAAATGTCAGAGTCTTCACCCAAGTGTCGTAATGATATATTTCGCCGCAAGGTTGCAAAGATACACCCTAGCATCAAAATGACGATGTTTGACCGAAAGGTCAGAGTCTTCATTCAAAATTCCAAGTGATGTAATTTCGCTCGAAAGGACGCAGCCTTAACTCAAGGAGTTCAATGATATCATTACGGCGAAAGCGTTGTAGTCTTCGCCCAAGTGTCATAATGATGTATTTCTAGCCAAAGGTAGTAGTATTCATTCAAAAGTAAGAGTGATGTAAATTCGCCAAAATGCTACGCCTTCACCCAAGAGTAATAATGATGTTATTCGCAAAAGGTCATTTTTATTCAAAAGTCTGAGTGATTTAATTTATTCGAAAAGTTGCAGTGTTCACTCCAAGAGTCTAAATGATGTAATTCCTGCCGAAAGGCTGCAATATTCCTTTAAAAGTCTAAGTGATGTAATTTCGGCAGAAAGGTTGCACTCATCGTTAGAATGACGTAATTTCGATTGAAATGTCATAGCCTTCATTCGTAAGTCGAGTGATGTAATTATATTCGAAAGACGCAAATTCTCACCCACGAGTCCTAAAAGTCAGAGTCTTCATTACAAATTCATTGTGATATAATTCTGGCCGAAAGGGTCAGTCTATTCAAAAGTCATAGTGATGTAATTCTGGCCAAAAGGTTACAGTCTTTATTCAAAAGTCAGAGTGATCTAATTCCGGACATATGGCTGCTTCACTCCAAGAGTCATAAAGATGTTATTTTGGCCAAAAGATTGCAGTCTTTATTCAAAAGTCCGTATGATGTAATTCCAGCTGAAAGGCTGCATTTTTCACTCCAAGCATCAAAATTATGTAATTATGGCCAAAAGATTGTTATCTTCATTCAAAAGTCTGAGTAATGTAATTCCTACTGAAAGGTTGTAGTCTTCACTCCAAGCGTCAGAATGATGTAATTAAAGAAGAAAGGTTGTAGTCTTCATTCAAAAGTTAAAGGTGGTGTAATTTCGGCCGAAAGGTTGCAATATTCACTCCAAGCATCAGAATGATGTAAGTTTGACAGAAAGGCTGCAGTCTACATTCAAAAGTGTGAGTGATGTAATTCTGGCCGAAAGATTGTAGTCTTCACTCCAAGAGTCAGAATAATTAAATTACAGCCAAAAGGTTGTAGTATTCACTCCAAGTGTCATAATGATGTCATTCCGACCGAAATGCTACAGTCGTCATTCAAAAGTCTGAGTGATTTAATTCCGGCCGAAAGGCTATAGTTTTCACTCCAATTATCAAAATAATGGATTTTCGGTCTAAAGGCTTCATACATCATTCAAAAGTTTGAGTGATGTAATTTCGGCTGAAATGTTCTAGTCTTCACTCCAAGTGTCAGAATGATGTATTTCTGGCTGCAAGGTTGCAGTATACACTCCAAGCATCACAATGATATATGTTTGACCGAAAGGCTGCAGTCTTCATTCAAAATTCCAAGTGATGTAATTTCGTTCGAAATGCTATAGTCTTAACTCAAGGAGTCTGAATGATATAATTATGGCCAAAAGGTTGTAGTCTTCACTCCAAGTGTCAGAATGATGTATTCCTAGCCGAAAGGAAGTAGTATTCATTCAAAAGTAAGAGTGATGTAAATTCGGCCAAAATGCTACAGTCTTCACTCCAAGAGTCATAATGATGTTATTCTGGAAAAAAGGTTGTAGTCTTTATTCAAAAGTTCGAGTGATATAATTTCGTTCGAAAAGTTGTAGTATTCACTCCAAGAGTCTAAATGATGTAATTCCTGCTGAAAGGCTGCAGTTTTCATTTAAAAGTCTGAGTTATGTAATTTCTGCAGAAAGGTTGCACTCATCGTTAGAATTTTGTAATTCCGGTTGAAAGGATGCAGTCTTCATTCAAAAGTCTGTAAGATGTAATTCCAGCTGAAAGGCTGCATTTTTCACTCCAAGCATCAAAATGATGTAATTATGGCCAAAAGATTGTTATCTTCATTCAAAAGTCAGAGTAATGTAATTCCAACTGAAAGGTCAGAGTCTTCACCCAAGCGCCGTAACGATGTAATTAAAGAAGAAAGGTTGTAGTCTTCATTCAAAAGTTAGAGTTGATGTAATTTCGGCCGAAGGTTGCAATATTCACCCAAGCATCGTAATGACGTAAGCACTAATGGTCGCAGTTACATTCAAAAGTGTGAGTGATGTAATTATGGTCGAAAGATTGTAGTCTTCACTCCAAGAGTTGTAATAATTAAATTACAGCCAAAAGGTTGTAGTATTCACTCCAAGTGTCAGAATGATGTCATTCCGACCGATATGCTACAGTCGTTATTCAAAAGTCTGAGTGATTTAATTCCGATCGAAAGGCTATAGTTTTCACTCCAATTATAAAAATATTGGATTTTCGGTCTAAAGGCTTCATACATCATTCAAAAGTTCCAGTGATGTAATTTCGGCAGAAATGTTGTAGTCTTCACTCCAAGTGTCAGAATGATATATTTCTGGCTGCAAGGTTGCAGTATACACTCCTAGCATCAAAATGATGTATGTTTGACCGAAAGGTTGTAGTCTTCATTCAAAATTCCAAGTGATGTAATTTCGTTCGAAAGGATGCAGTCTTAACTCAAGGAGTCTGAATGATATCATTATGGCCGAAAGGTTGTAGTATTCGCTCCAAGTGTCATAATGATGTATTTCTAGCCGAAAGGTAGTAGTATTCATTCAAAAGTAAGAGTGATGTAAATTCGGCCAAAATGCTACAGTCTTCACTCCAAGAGTAATAATGATGTTATTCGCAAAAGGTCATTTTTATTCAAAAGTCTGAGTGATTTAATTTATTCGAAAAGTTGCAGTGTTCACTCCAAGAGTCTAAATGATGTAATTCCTGCCGAAAGGCTGCAATATTCCTTTAAAAGTCTAAGTGATGTAATTTCGGTAGAAAGGTTGCACTCATCGTTAGAATGACGTAATTTCGATTGAAATGTCATGCGCCTTCATTCGTAAGTCGAGTGATGTAATTATATTCGAAAAGATGCAGTCCTCACTCCATGAGTCTGAAAAGTTGTAGTCTTCATTACAAATTCATTGTGATATAATTCTGGCCGAAAGGGTCAGTCTATTCAAAAGTCATAGTGATGTAATTCTGGCCAAAAGGTTACAGTCTTTATTCAAAAGTCAGAGTGATCTAATTCCGGACATATGGCTGCTTCACTCCAAGAGTCATAAAGATGTTATTTTGGCCAAAAGATTGCAGTCTTTATTCAAAAGTCCGTATGATGTAATTCCAAATTAAAGGTCGCATTTTTCACCCAAGCATCAAAATGATGTAATTATGGCCAAAAGATTGTTATCTTCATTCAAAAGTCCGAGTAATGTAATTCCTCGAAAGGTTGTAGTCTTACCCAAGCGCCGTATCGATGTAATTAAAGAAGAAAGGTTGTAGTCTTCATTCAAAAGTTAAATGTGGTGTAATTTCGGCCGAAAGGTTGCAATATTCACTCCAAGCATCAGAATGATGTAAGTTTGACAGAAAGGTTGCAGTCTACATTCAAAAGTGTGAGTGATGTAATTCTGGCCGAAAGATTGTAGTCTTCACTCCAAGAGTCAGAATAATTAAATTACAGCCAAAAGGTTGTAGTATTCACTCCAAGTGTCATAATGATGTCATTCCGACCGAAATGCTACAGTCGTCATTCAAAAGTCTGAGTGATTTAATTCCGGCCGAAAGGCTATAGTTTTCACTCCAATTATCAAAATAATGGATTTTCTGCCTAGGCTTCATACATCATTCAAAAGTTCGAGTGATGTAATTTACTAAATGTTCTAGTCTTCACCCAAGTGTCGAACGATGTATTTCGCCGCAAGGTTGCAAGATACACCCAAGCATCACAATGATATATGTTTGACCGAAGGTCGCATTTCATTCAAAATTCCAAGTGATGTAATTTCGTTCGAAATGCTATAGTCTTAACTCAAGGAGTCTGAATGATATAATTATGGCCGAAAGGTTGTAGTCTTCACTCCAAGTGTCAGAATGATGTATTCCTAGCCGAAAGGTAGTAGTATTCATTCAAAAGTAAGAGTGATGTAAATTCGGCCAAAATGCTACAGTCTTCACTCCAAGAGTCATAATGATGTTATTCGAAAAAGGTCAGAGTCTTTATTCAAAAGTTCGAGTGATATAATTTCGTTCGAAAAGTTGTAGTATTCACTCCAAGAGTCTAAATGATGTAATTCCTGCTGAAAGGCTGCAGTTTTCATTTAAAAGTCTGAGTTATGTAATTTCTGCAGAAAGGTTGCACTCATCGTTAGAATGATGTAGTTTCGGTTGAAATCTTGCAGTCGTCATTCAGAAGTTGGAGTGATGTAATTATATCAAAAAAGTTGCAGTCCTCACTCGAAGAGTCTGAAAAGTTATAGTCTTCATTACAAATTCACATTGATATAATTCTAGCCGAAAGGGTCAGTCTATTCAAAAGTCATAATGATGTAAATCTGGCCAAAATGTTATAGTCTTTATTCAAAAGTCAGAGTGATCTAATTCCGGACATATGACGGCTTCACTCCAAGAGTCATAATGATGTTATTCTGGCCAAAAGGTTGCAGTCTTTATTCAAAAGTCTGAATGATGTAATTCAAGCTGAAGTGCTGCATTTTTCACTCCAAGCATCAAAATGATGTAATTATGGCCAAAAGATTGCTATCTTCATTCAAAAGTCTGAGTAATGTAATTCCTGCTGAAAGGTTGTAGTCTTCACTCCAAGCGTCAGAATGATGTAATTAAATAAGAAATGATGTAGTCTTCATTCAAAAGTTAGAGGTGATGTAATTTCAGTCGAAAGGTTGCAATATTAACTCCAAGCATCAAAATGATGTAAGTTTGACGGAAAGGATGCAGTCTACATTCAAAAGTGTGAGTGATGTAATTCGACGAAAAGATTGCGCTTTCACCCAAGAGTCGACTATTAAATTACAACAAAAGGTTGTAGTATTCACTCTAAGTGTCGAATCGATGTAATTCGACCAAATGCTACTGCCTTCAAAAGTCCGTGATTTAATTCCGGCCGAAAGGCTATATTTTTCACTCCAATTATCAAAATAATGGTTTTTCGGTCTAAAGGCTTCATACATCATTCAAAAGTTCGATTGATGTAATTTCGGCTGAAATGTTGTAGTCTTCACTCCAAGTGTCAGAATGATGTATTTCTGGCTGCAAGGTTGCAATATACACTCCAACCATCACAATGATGTATGTTTGACTGAAAGGTTGTAGTCTTCATTCAAAAGTGTGAGTGATGTAATTCTGGCCGAAAGATTGCAGTCTTCACTCCAAGAGTTAGACTAATTAAATTACAACCAAAAGTTTGTAGTATTCAATCCAAGTGTCTGAATGATGTCATTCCGACCGAAATGCTACAGTCGTCATTCAAATGTCTGAGTGATTTAATTCCGACCGAAAGGCTATAGTTTTCACTCCAATTATCAAAATAATGGATTTTCGGTCTAAAGGCTTCATACATCATTCAAAAGTTCGAGTGATGTAATTTCGGCTGAAATGTTGTAGTCTTCACTCCAAGTGTCAGAATGATATATTTATAGCTGCTAGGTTGCAGTATACATTCCAAGCATCACAATGATGTATGTTTGACCGAAAGGCTGTTGTCTTCATTCAAAATTCCAAGTGATGTAATTTCGTTCGAAAGGCTGCACTCTTAACTCAAGGATTCTGAATGATATAATTATGGCCGAAAGGTTGTAATCTTCACTCCAAGTGTCAGAATGATGTATTCCTAGCCGAAAGGTAGAAGTCTTCATTCAAAAGTAAGAGTGATGTAAATTCGGCCAAAATGCTACAGTCTTCACTTCAAGAGTAATAATAATGTTATTTTGGCAAGAAGGCTGCAGTATTCCTTTAAAAGTCTAAGTGATGTAATTTCGGTAGAAAGGTTGCACTCATCGTCAGAATGATGTAATTTCAGAGAAATGTCATAGCCTTCATTCGTAAGTCGAGTGATGTAATTATATTCGAAAAGATGCAGTCCTCACTCCAAGAGTCTGAAAATTTGTAGTCTTCATTACAAATTCATAGTGATATAATTATGGCCGAAAGGGTCAGTTTATTCAAAAGTCATAATGATGTAATTCTGGCCAAAAGGTTACAGTCTTTATTCAAAAATCAGAGTGATTTAATTTCGGACATATGGCGGCTTCACTCCAAGAGTCATAATGATGTTATTCTGGCCAAAAGGTTGCAGTCTTTATTCAAAAGTTTGTATGATGTAATTCCAGCTGAAAGGCTGCATTTTTCATTCCAAGCATCAAAATGATGTAATTATGGACAAAAGATTATTATCTTCATTCAAAAGTTTGAGTAATGTAATTCCTACTGAAAGGTTGTAGTCTTCACTCCAAGCGTCAGAATGATGTAATTAAATAAGAAAGGTTGTAGTCTTCATTCAAAAGTTAGAGGTGATGTAATTTCAGCCGAAAGGTTGCAATATTCACTCCAAGCATCAGAATGATGTAAGTTTGACGGAAAGGCTGCAATCTACATTCAAAAGTGTGAGTGATGTAATTATGGCCGAAAGATTGTAGTCTTCACTCCAAGAGTCAGAATAATTAAATTACAGCCAAAAGGTTGTAGTATTCACTCCAAGTGTCAGAATGATGTAATTCCGATCGAAATGCTACAGTCGTCTTTCAAAAGTCTGAGTGATTTAATTCTGGCCAAAAGGCTATAGTTTTCACTCCAATTATCAAAATAATTGATTTTCGATCTAAAGGCTTCATACATCATTCAAAAGTTTGATTGATGTAATTTCGGCTGAAATGTTGTAGTCTTCACTCCAAGTGTCAGAATGAAGTACTTCTGGCTGCAAGGTTGCAGTATACACTCCAAGCATCAAAATGATGTATGTTTGACCGAAAGGCTGTAGTCTTAACTCAAGGAGTCTGAATGATATAATTATGACCGAAAGGTTGTAGTCTTCACTCCAAGTGTCAAAATGATGTATTTCTAGCCGAAAGGTTGTAGTCTTCATTCAAAAGTAAGAGTGATGTAAATTCAGCCAAAATGCTACAGTCTTCACTCCAAGAGTCATAATGATGTTTTCGGGCAAAAAGGCTGCAGTCTTTATTCAAAAGTCCGAGTGATATAATTTTGTTCGAAAAGTTGTAGTATTCACTCCAAGAGTCTAAATGATGTAATTCACGAAGGTCGCAAATTTATTTAAATTCTGAGTGATGTAATTTCGGCAGAAAGGTTGCACTCATCGTTAGAATGATGTAATTCCGGTTGAAAGGCTGCAGTCTTCATTCAAAAATTCGAGTGATGTAATTATATCCGAAAAGCTGCAGTCCTCACTCCAAGAGTCTGAATGATATAATTATGACCGAAAGGTTGTAGTCTTCACTCCAAGTGTCAAAATGATGTATTTCTAGCCGAAAGGTAGTAGTCTTCATTCAAAAGTAAGAGTGATGTAAATTCGGCCAAAATGATACAATCTTCACTCCAAGAGTCATAATGATGTTATTCTGGCAGAAATGTTGCAGTCTTTATGTCACGCCCCGAACCCCGGGCCCGCGACTGGTGCCCTACCTGGGCACCCTTCTATTCATACAATACAATAAACCGCGGAAGATAAATAACACTCATTTTTTTTAAAACAAAGACAAAGCCGATAAAGCTGCCATAATATAAATAACCCAAAAGGGTCTACACTATTCAATAATGTAAATACAACTCTAGCCACCCAAATTTCACATACGAATACATGCACTTCTAAGATTTTGGACAATACTATGACGGACAAGGCCCCGCTGCACTCGAATATACCTAGCAATAATGACAAACTCCGAACATCGAGCCATCTCAAAATGTCAACCAATATCCTAAGCTTCAGGATCCACAATCGTACCTAAACTCGAGGACATGAACGCACTCTCGGCGGGTCAAGATAATAAGTACTAAGTATGGAACGGAAATAAAGTACAACAATTAAGTCCATAACTATACAAGAAATGACAGGGGCAAGTATGAAAATCAAATACCAGATCCTACCGTGTCATATAAAAATCGTGAGCCAATCAGACTCAGATCATCAGACATCAGAACATCGCACCACTTTCAATTATGAAAGCCATGTCAAAATCCGTGACACCGCCTCAAAGATATAATATCACGTACATGCTCGTGGAATACAACATCACTATCGCATGTAACAAGTATAACATACAACTACCCGCATTAATCGCGCCTTTTAACAACGAGAGTAAACTTTACATGCTTTAAAATAAGCTTATGATCAATCTAGGTCCACCCGCCGTAGTATCATTATGCAAACCTACTCGGGATCAAGCTTTCACCCGCTAGGGTCTTGTGGACCCGCATAGACAATTCTCCCCGTGATAGGACTATTTCACCCGACAAGACTATTTCACTCGCTTTAGGCCCTACTGCCCGCAAGAATGAGCATATACGCCATGCTCGCATCACGGGTAGCAAATCCATGTAGATGTATAATGTCTTGGGGTTTACCCCACAATTATACTCGTGTGTATAACGCCTCGGGTTTTACCCCGCACTTATACTCGTGAGTGTATAACGCCTCGGGGTTTACCCCGCATTTATACTCGTGAGGCCAGATAACGCCTCGGGGTTTACCCCGCATTTATACTCAGGAGGTGTATAACGTCTTGGGGGTTTACCCCGCATTTATACTCATAACACTAGAACCAATGGCTATCATGAACAACATATGCAAGTTAAGATAATCTTTGACTCTCAACATCATAAAATGAATAAACCATCATTTTAACAAACCAAGACAATTTCCATGCCTTCTTTTTCAACAAATCAAGACAATACCATGCCTTTCCTTTTTTACAAATCAAGACAATACCATTTAGGCAAGCCGAAGTACTATCAAGGCACAAAATAGAATAACTATCATTTAAGCAAGCCAAAGTACTATCAAGACACTAACACACCTTGCTTTACTAAGGATTAAAATCCATTACGACAATGTACGTGAGTCATACATTCACTTTATGAACTAAATTTACATTTTAGGAAAGCCCAAGTACTACATGTATCGCTAGGAAGTAGGATCCAATACATGTATCATTTTGGAACCATCATTTAGAAAATCGAGACACTTATCGTACCAAGTATCCTTCTAAGACATGGTTTTGGAAAATCAAGGCACTAGACCTCACGTGTTACTTTAAAACATCTTGAACATCAAAGTGCCATATATCATGTATTATATTAAGGACTTAATCATGGACATTCTCGCACGATTTCCTTAAAACAATTTAAACCATCCCTTTACTTTCCACTAAAACTTGTTATAACAAACTTCCCATAAAGCCGTTATAACCACTTCATTTTTAGACAACTAACACACCATTACTGTTATACCCCGTATTTCTAGAGTATATACGTGAGGGAGTACGTACAAAAGTTTAAGCCTTAAGTAGGCAAAGGGGCAAAATTTGTTCACAACTAGCGAAAAGAATCGTTTTCCGACGAAACGTTTTCCGGACTTTGCGAAGGGAAAAATACGGTTGCAACATTTATTATTTTTGCGGATTTTTCTGAGAGATGAAATATTTTGGACCAACGATGTTATACCCCGTAGTTACAGGGTATATATGTGAGGATGTACGTACGAGAATACGACAGAAATTTTGGAAAGAAAGAAAGATGTGATTTTTCGACTAAAAGTTTCCGCTTTTGTGAAGAAAAAGGTTCGTTAACGGGAATTGATTCCTGATTTGGTATTTGGACTTCGATTATTTTAGAATTATAAGATTTTATTTTCGAAATGGTCACGCTGACCCACGGAGAAATTTACGCTTTGTGGGGCCCGCTTGTTTTTGAGATTTTCAGTATTTTGGATATTTTCTAAGATGAAATATTTTGACGAGCCTGGGCGACACGTGTCACCCCATGTGGCACCTTGGCCGATTTGAGGGAGGACAGTTGTCTTGCCACTGTCGCCGAATGGCCACGACGCGCGAGCACTACTGGCCATGTGGTGGGACCCACACACACATGGCCCAATCTTGACCATACACTTGATAAGATCTTGGACCTTAATTCCTCTATAAATACCCTTAAGGTCAAGACTAATTCATTCCACACTTAAGCCTTTCCAAGCAAAAATACTCCCTCCCTTTAAGTCTTGTTTTCGTCCCTCCCCCCTATTGTGTAAGAAAATACTTTGAGTATTATTGTATATTCCCAAATACCTTGGCCTAGTATCCCTAGTAGTATTCCAAAGTTGTTTTAATACTGGTCTTAAATACTACTTTTTCCAAAAGTCGCAAAACGAAACCCTAGAAAATCTTCATGCTTGGTTGAAGTGTTAAGAGAAGTTGTTTAGAAACTTCTAAGGGTAGCTTGGAGCCGGTTGGAGCGTAAGGAATCGAGCTAAACGCTGCTCGTGATCGACTTATAAACTTGGATAATTTTGGGCTTATCGAGGTAATGATCTACGCCCCCTATCAGAATTGGATATTACATGTTGTAGTAGTTATACTGAGTATATTATATTGGAAGGATTGAACTCAGATTTACATTGACCGCATTACAAAGAGACTTGTGTAGTATTATTGTGAAGTTAGACTGAACACGTCCGCTAGACGGTAATCCCCTCGAGAGTTGTCGCGCGCAGTAGCGCCTTGATAGTGAGGAGATTTATGTGATAAATGGAGGAGGTGTCACGAATTTTCAGAGAATAAGGAATCTTGCGCTAGAATATTCTACGAAGAGATCTAGAGTTGATAGGCGCTTGTGGCCTTTATAGGTCAAGTAGCATCACAGTAGCGATTCTACTCAAGAGTGGAAAAGGCCAGCGTGGTTACAAAGATCGCGGAGCGCTTTGCTTATCGTCGATAATCGCCGCGAGGTATGTGAACCTCTTCCTATCTTTTCTAGCATGATTGTCGTGAACTATGTAGTACGGTAGACGCATACGTGCTAAGTGAATTGGTTGGTTTAAAACATGCTGTTATAATAGCTTTACGGGAAGTTAGTTATAACGACTTTACGTAGGTAAAAGAGTGGTTTATTGATTTTAGAGTTAAGAGACTTGATCTTGAAAGATAAGAGACTTGACTTATAACGACTTGTTTTCTAAAAAGAGAAGTAACTTGATTTTAAGTATAGGTTACTTGTTTTGAAAAGAGTGTTATTCGGGTTTTAAAAGAATACTTGTTGTTGTTTTAAAAGAAAAGAGACTTGTGGAATTAAAGAGTTTTTGGTTTAGAACATAAAGTGTTATAACAGCTTTATGGGAAGTTAGTTATAACGACTTTATGAAAACAAAGTAATGGTTTTTATCATTGGTTTTAAAATGGTAACTTGACTTTAAAAGGAGAAGTGTTTTCGCCCAAAAAGAAGGCATGGTATTGTCTTAATTTGGTTTAAAAGGAAAGTCCGAAGTTGTTTTGGTTTAATTAAATGTTAGACACTTTATTTTGATACTACGGTATCGGGTGACTTTTGTAAAAGAAATGGATCTTCTAAAAGAATTTAACGCACGAGTACTTGGGGATTAAAACTCGACTTTGTCATAAAACGAAAGTACCTCGAGTCAGCAGTAACTTGCCTATGTTTGCGGTGATAGCCTTGTTGTGCAAGTGTTGTATCCTTATGTTACCGCTGCCTCGACGGAGGGCCGCCATGTTGTTCTTGATTGATGGACCCATCGACACGCTGGGTGGCCTACGTACGGGTTCCATTAGGATTATTATTCCACGGACTAGCTCTCCATGAGGTTTTACCGATTCGCTTGGTATCCGTAGTTCGCTCGACGGCCCCAAGTCGTGGTCGCTTTCGCTTGGTATCCGTAGTTGGCCTTCGTGACGCCCCTGCTCAGCTTTTATGACGAAGTCTCGTGATTCCGCCGTATCCGTAGTTAGTCTTCGTGATTTGCCCCGCCACCGCGCGGCGAGTCTTCGTATCCGTAGTTGACTTTCGTGACTTGCCCCGGTCCGCCTTCATGGTTTGGTTATATAGATTTGTTGGTACGACTTTGGTATCCGGTAGTTGGCTTTCATACTTGCCCCTGGCCGCTGATGACGCGCTTCGTATCCGTAGTTAGCCTTCGCATTTGCCCCATACGGTTTTTATGACTCGTGGACCCGTGTTTATGTGTACTTCGTGTGATTATATCATAGATCGCCGATGAGGAAGGTATTCCACGCATGATTAATGTTGCGGCGCGAGACCCATTGTTATATTTGAGTAATGACTCGGTGGCGCGAGTCCTCGACTTGACATGACCGCTATATATCGCGGATCGTAGTTTGCTATCATACATGTCTCCCGCTTATATAGACTATTATGATTTCATTTATAGTATTTACGCTTTCACATACTTGGTACCGTTGTAATCGACTTTCGGGGCCGCTCATGCCGCAGTGAGGTACATCGGTTGTGGATCCGCGCCATAGGATCACAGTCAGCTTTGGGAAGCTCCGCTTTCCCGAGGCTTATCTTTGGTATAGTCCCCTCGCCGTAGATACTTGTACATCTGTGGTATGGCGGCCCCGTCCCGCCATAGTTATGGTTACATTCTGTGAGGTCTGTAGTACTCGCGCAGTGGTTTGTAAAAGGATTTAACTGCTCGTGTTGATATATATATATGTATATATTCGTGAAGGTGACCGCTTTGGTTAGCCTGCTTCATACTTTATGTCTTGTCTCATGTTTTAGTTTTTATTTCCGCTGATTTTCCGACGTTGTATCACCAGGTGCCCGGTAGGCACCACCACGCCCGGATCGGTCGTGACAAAAGTGGTATCGTGAGCGCTTAGTCCTCTGAAAGTGTCTACGCATCGCGGTTCAGTAGTCTTGATTATCGCGTGTCGCGCACCACATCTATAATCATGAGGTCGCAGGACATTTAGGATTGGTTTCCATTCTTCTCACTCAGATCGCGCCTTGAGCCGTGTTGTAAGTCGACTCTCCGACGATTCTTTTATATCGCTTATGCCTCCACGCAAGGCAACCAGAGCCCGTATGGCAAGGCACAGAGGAGTCGCGAGCAGAGCACTGAGGGTTACCAGGCGAGGCCCGCTTACCCGGCGGTGCTACGCACGACGGATTCTACGACGCCACCCAAAGAGTTTAGAGTCGCAGCAGTTGGTCGCCGAGACCACAAGACTGAGCCTCCACCCACGGCCAGAACAGAGGATATGGGTTGCAAGGAGACGGCCCAGCTTACTAGTTAGGTTTATGGCGATACTGAGGATGATGGAGCCGGTACCAAAGAAGGCACCCTGGTGGCCGAGCAGTTGGAGACTTCGACTTCTTAAGTCATACCACCGTTGTTCTATGGATCGAGCCGAGGATGACCTCGTGGAGTTTATCCGACAGCCATAAATGATCACGAGAGTGATCAAGGCTTCGAGACCTAGTCGGTGGTCTTAGGTTCGCATCGGCCGCGTGATACCGCAATGATCGTTTGATTCGCGAGCCGCCCTGGGAGTACGCGCTCAGCCGTATGGGACGAGTTCTCGTGGGAATTTCTTGCACATTTCTTGCCCTGCATTTGGAGGGCACGCCGACATGTTTCGATGCCGAGACGCGAGGACGCACACCGGGAGTACAACGTAGTTCACTCGTTGGCTCGATATGTCCTCGCTAGTAGCTAATATGGAGGACGAGTGCACCGCCACGCCACAGGCTCGGCGACTACTTGGCGCAGGCTTGCTCGTGTAGCTCTTCACCGCACGGACATTGCCCGCATGCAGCTTATGCACTGGTGCGGCGAGCGAGAAGTCGATGGAACGACCGGATCGCAGTAAGAGGGCCGTAACAAAGCAGGTCTTTTGGCGACTTTCAAGGCGGACCGCCTCAAGAGACTAGTTATGCGCCTCCGCCAAGACAGAGCTGTCCTCTACGCCTTCGTGGCATCCAGAGTATTCGTGAGCAGGTCGTGGCTCCAAGGGTTCAAAGTTATCTGAGTAGTGGTATTGACAGACGAGGCCACCCTTACCTCGGGTGGCCATGTAGAATCCATGGGGAGTGTCGTGCTGGTTCGGGAGGTTGTTTTACATGCGACACAGGCCATTTTGCAGAAATTGTCCGACCGCAGGTAGCGCGGACGTAGACTCGACCTTCGTGATCTACGGCTGGTTCATCACCTTCATACATGCTACCGCAGTATGTGCCTATGATTAGAGTGAAGCGTAGATACAGTATATCCTTAACCCTCTAGAGCTTAGTATGCTTGATATAATGATCTTATTATCAGGTGCTATGCGCGGATAACGCTGTTATTTGTAGTTAGAAAACATGGTTAGTCAAAGGTACGATGGGGTATAAGGTGTGAACCTTAGAATATTACACGCCGAGACCTTAGATGAAAGGCCGCCCCGACAAAAAGATTTTACTGCTAGTCTTTGTCGAAACACTTGCGCGTGAAATGTATCAGGATAATTCTGGTCAGGTAGATGAAAGTGGTAGCTTCGTGACTCAGATAAAGGTTGTTCCGGACGGAACAAGAGTCCGTGCGACATGGGTCGGGTTGAGGCAAGGTCGCGTCAACCCGCAACCCGGGTCAGCGGGTCACCGAGGTGGTCCCGCAGTGGTAGGATCACGAGGTGCTAGGCCCAGTTTAGTGACCATCGCACGAAGTTCAGGCGCGCTCGACCAGATCGATCGCAAGGCGGAATGGCCTTAGAGGAAATTGAAGCAGCGAGATGACCAAGTTTCGAGGTAGTGACTCCAAAATTTTGGAAACTAAAGCGATGATCAAGTATGATACGGTACTATGTAGAGTTCGTGCACGAATGCGACGCAATAAGATGCTACAGGTTTAATACGTGTTATGAACTAGTGATCATTTCTTTCGTGGAATAAGATGCATGAGTATCCTTTAGACCACGGGTGTGAGCTTTGTGATGTTAGAGGTGATTCCTCGTTGGCTTGGATTTGTATGTTATACTATGGCCATCACGGCATGATTGGTTTCGTAAGTATAGAGCAAGACTATACCGCAAGACGCATTTGTTTGGAGATTTAGAAGGAACATTCGACGCATGTTTCTGCGGGGAAGAATGTTATACCCTCGTAGTTCCGTGGTATATATGTGAGGACGCACGCACGAGAATAATACGTAAATTTTGGAAAGAAAGAAAGACGTGATTTTTCGACTAAAAGTTTCCGCTTTGTGAAGAAAAGGTTCGCGAACGGGAATTGATTCCCGTGATTTGGTATTTGGACTTCGATTATTTTAGAATTATAAGATTTTATTTTCGAAAATGGTCACTGGACCCACTGAGAAATTTACTGGCTGGGGCCCGCTTGTTTTTGAGATTTTCGTATTTTGGATATTTTCTAAGACGAAATATTTTGATTTGTGCCTGGGGCGACACGCGTCACCCCCATGTGGCACCTTGGTCGATTTGGAGGACAGTTGTTCACTCACATGGCCCTCGCCGAAATGGCCACGACACGCGCGAGCAATTCGCTGGCCATGTGGTGGTGGACCCACACACACATGGCCCAATCTTGACAATACACTTGATAAGATCTTGGCCCTTAATTCCTCTATAAATACCCCCTTAAGGTTGAAGACTAATTCATTCCACACTTAAGCCTTTCCAAGCAAAAATACTCCATCCCTTTAAGTCTTGTTTTGCCCCTCCCCTCTTGTGTAAGAAAATACTTTGAGTATTATTGTATAGTCCCAAATACCTTGGCCTAGTATCCCTAGTAGTATTCCAAAGTTGTTTTAATACTAGAGTCTAAAATACTACTTTTTCCAAAAGTCGCAAACGAAACCCTAGAAAATCTTCATGCTTGGTTGAAGTGTTAAGAGAAGTTGTTTAGAAACTTCTAAGGGTCGCTGGAGCGGTTGGAGCGTAAGGAATCGAGCCAAACGCTGCTCGTGATCGACTTATAAACTTGGATAATTTTGGGCTTATCGAGGTAATGATCTACGCCCCTATCAGAATTCGATATTACATGTTGTAGTAGTTATACTTGAGTATATTATATCGAAGGATTGAATCAGATTTACATCGACCGCATTTCTTACAGACTTGTGTAGTATTATCGTGAAGCGTAATTGAACACGCCCGTTAGACGGTAATCCCCTCGGTAGTTGTTGGCGTAGCGCCTTGATAGAGAGGAGATTTACGTGATACGAGGGAGGTGCCGAATTTTCTCAGAGAATAAGGAATCTTGCGCTAGAATATTCTACGAAGAGATCTAGGAGTCGATAGGCGCTTTGTCGCCTTTATAGTCAGTAGCATTCACGAGTAGCGATTCTACTCAAGAGTGGAAAAGGCTAGCAGGTTACAAGATCGCGGAGCGCTTTTGCTTATTGTCGATAATCGTCGCGAGGTATGTGAACCTCTTCCTATCTTTCTAGCATGATTGTTGTGAACTATGAGTACTGCAGACGCATACGTGCTAAGTGAATTGGTTGGTTTAAAATATGGTGTTATAATAGCTTTACGGGAAGTTAGTTATAACGACTTTACGTAGGTAAAACAAATGTTTATTGATTTTAGGAGTTAAGAGACTTGATCTTGAAAGATAAGAGACTTGACTTATAACGACTTGTTTTCTAAAAAGAGAAGTAACTTGATTTTAAGTATAGGTTACTTGTTTTGAAAAGAGTAAGTTATTCGGGTTTTAAAAGAATACTTGTTGTTGTTTTAAAAGAAAAGAGACTTGTGGAATTAAAGAGTTTTTGTTTAGAACATAAAGTGTTATAACGCTTTATGAGAAGTTAGTTATAACGACTTTATGAAAACAAAGGAATGGTTTTTATCATTCGTTTTAAAATGGTAACTTGACTTTAAAAGGAGACGTGTTTTCGTCTAAAAAGTTAAGGCATGGTATTGTCTTAATTTGGTTTAAAAAGGAAAGTCTGGAAGTTGTTTTGGTTTAATTAAAATGTTAGTCACTTTATTTTGATACTACGTATCGTGACTTTTGTAAAAGAAATGGATCTTCTAAAAGAATTTAACGACGACATTGGGATTAAAACTCGACTTTGTCATAAAACGAAAGTACCTCGAAGTGGTAACTTGCCTATGTTTGCGGTGATAGCCTTGTTGTGCAGTTGTTGTATCCTTATGTTACCGCTGCCTCTCACGGAGGGCGGCCATGTTGTTCTTGATCACGGACTCATCGACACGCAGGCCCACGGAATGGTTCCATTAGGATTATTATTCCACGGACTCTCCAGCGCAGGTTTTACCGATTCGCTTGGTATCCGTAGTCGCTCGCATTTGCCCAAGTCGCGTGGTCGCTTCGGCTTGGTATCCGTAGTTGGCCTCGATTTGCCTGCTCGCTTTGGACGGTCTCGTGATTCCGCCGTATCCGTAGTTAGTCTTCGTGATTGCCCCGCCACCGTGCATGGTGCAGGCTTGGTATCTGGTAGTTGACTTTCATACTTGCCCTGGGTCAGCTTCGTGGTTTGGTTATATAGATTTGTTGGTACGACTTTGGTATCTGGTAGTTGGCTTTCGCATTGCCCGCTCACTGATGACGCGTCGTATCCGGTAGTTAGCCTTCAGACTTGCCCCGCACGGTTTTATGACTCGTGGGACCGTGTTCATGCGGTACTTCGTGTGATTATATCATGATCGCCGCAAAGAGGAAGGTATTCCACGCATGATTAATGCCGCGGCGCGAGACCCATTGTTATATTCGAGTAATGACTTCGTGGCGCGAGTCCTCGACTTGACATACGATCGCTTATTATCGCGGATCGTAGTTTGTTATCATACATGTCTCCTGCTTTATATAGACTATTATTATTTCATTTATAGTATTTTACAGTTTCACATACTTGGTACCTATTGATCGACTTCTTCGTGGCCGCTCACGCCGCAGTGAGGTACATCGGCTGTGGATCCGCGCCATAGATCACAGCCAAAGATTTTGGGAAGCTCCGCTTCTCCGAGGCTTATCTCGTATAGTCCCCGTCGCTGTAGATACTTGTACATTCGTGGTATGGCGGCCCCGTCCGCCATAGTTATGGTTACATTTTTAGAGGTCCGTAGTACCGCTAGTGTGGTTTGTAAAAGGATTTAATCTGCTCGTTGATATATATATATGTATATATTCGTGAAGGTGACCGTTTTGGTTAGCCTGTTTCATACTTTATGTCTTGTCTCATGTTTTAGTTTTTATTTCCGCTGATTTTCTCTGATGTTGTATCACTAGGGTGCCCGGGGTAAGGCACCAGTCACGGGCCCGGGATCGGGTCGTGACAAACGATAGGGTGACACTTGTCCCTCAAGTGGACGGCAATCCAAGGGATTTCTTGGCACGTTTTTTAGCTTTTTTTTTGTCAAGGAGTTGGTAGGATATTTTGTGTAGTAGATGAGCAAGTGGGACCCACACACACATGTCCAAATCTTGACCCTCCACTTGCCCACCACTTGGCTTGATTCGCCATCAATGTCCTATAAATACCCTCTAATGCAAGACTATTTCTTCATCCTCACTTGATAAATTCCAAGGCAAAAATCCTCTCCCCTTAGCGTAGTTTCGCCCAAGCCACCCTCCCTCAGAGGCCTTGGCCAAACATCCCCTTGCCTAGTTGTTTTCGTAAAATACGCCCCCCCCCCTGGGTAGAAAAGTATTCGCCAAGTATTGTTACTATTCCAAAGTATGGTGGCCCATATCCCTGGTAGGTTTCCAAGGTTAAACCTATACTAAAAGCCCAGAAATACTATTATACTTCCTTTAGCCACTAAACGAAACCCTAAGGAAAATCTTCATACGGTTGAAGTATTAAGAAGAAGTTGCGTAGAACTTCTAAGGGTTGTTTGGAGCGGGTTGGAGCATTCTGCATGTGAGCTAAACGTTGCTCAGGATCGATATTAAAACTTGGATAATTTTGGGCTTATCGAGGTAATTACTATTGTCCTTCTATTATAATTGGAAATTACATACTGTAGTAGTATAGAAATGAGTATAAGACGTATATAAGGATGGTATAAAAGAAGAGAATCAATCGTAAGAATATTAAAGAAGAAGATCGAATCAGATTTACATAGGATCAGATTTACGAGACTTGTGTAGTTTGGCGTAGGGAAGTCACGCCTAATTTTCCGTAGAATTTAGGAATCAGATCTAGAAATATTTTACGAGTAGTCTAGAAGTTGATAGACTTGTATGACCAAGTATAGTCAAGATCGCAAGCAGCGATTCTACTCGGGGTGGAAAGTGGCTAGCCGGACATGATTTCGAGCTATTTGCTAATAGTCGATATCGTCGCGAGGTATGTGATTCTTCCTATCCTCTTGAGCATGATATTCTAAAAGAATATGTATAGTACGGTAGACGTACATGTGTTAACTGAACGTGGTTTTACTTCGACATCTTTTGACTGGAGTTTTAAATAATAAAGAAGCTTGAAGTATATCAAAAGAATTAAGAATCGTTTTTGAAAGAAGAGTAATACTTGGTTTTAAAAGCTTAAGAGTTATACTAGCTTTATGGGAAGTTAGGTATAACGACTTAAGAAAGATAAAAGAATGGTTTATTGATTTTAGAAGTTAAGAGACTTAATCTTAAAAGATAAGAGGCTTGACTTAAATGAATTGATATGAAAGTTGTTAAGAAGTGTGAAACCTCATTCGTGAGTAATGAGTACTTGGTTTTTAAAGAATAATGTTTTACTGATTTCGGAAATGAGAAAGTATCGAACTAACCATCGCAGCTGCTAATAAAGGAAAATGTATTGACAAATAAGTAATTATATTAAAAACAAAGAGAAACCTCCATCCGCATGTAAGCTAAGATAAGACAAAATTGTATTACATTTCCTAGAATACGGTCGCTTAATAAGATTGTTATAAACAAGAATAACCTACTCACACATAAGGCATATGTTGCTCAAATTGTTTTAAAAGAGAATTACGTTATTAAATGATTAAGACTACGAGCTATGAAATCTTTCAAAATAAGAGACGGAATATTTGAAATTAGGCAAACTTGAACTTTGGAAAAGAATGTTGTAACTTGACTTTAAAAGGAGAAGTGTTTTGGTTTAAAAAGGAAAGTATGGAAGTTGTTTTGGTTTACTTAAAAATTTTAGTCACTCTATTTTTATAATACGGCATCGTGACCTTTGTAAAAGAAATGGATCGCTTAAAAGAATTTAACGCATTTAGTACTGGGGTTAAAACCTAGACTTTGGCATAAAACGAAAGTACTCGAGTCAGGTGTAACTTGCCTATGCTCATGCAAAGTGATAGCCTTGTCGCTAGTATTGTATTTCTATACCACCGCCTCTCAATGGAGGGCCTGATTTGTTATGATATTACTTGACGCACCGGCAAAGGACGGAGAATTCCACGCACGCCTCAGAGATAGTGTTATTCCACGGACTAGCTCTCCACGAGGTTTTTACCGATTCGCCTTGGTATCCGTGGTCAAGCTGATTTGCCTGCCTCGTGGCCGATTCGCCTTCGTACTGGTAGTTAGCCTTCGTGACTTGCCCCGCTCAGCTTTAGTGGCGGTCTCGATACGGCCTCGTATCCGGTAGTTAGCTCGTGATTTGCCCTGGCCACCACGCGACACCGCCTTGGTATCCGTAGTCGACTTTCAGATTTGCCCCGTGACGCCTTCGTGGTTTCGTTGTATAGTATTGTTAGTACGGTTTTGGTATCCGTAGTTGGCTTTCGCATTTGCCTTGGCCGCTGACGACGCGCTTTCGTATCCGGTAGTTAGCCTTCGATTTGCCCCGCACGGCTTATGACTCAGAAGGACTCGTGTTCATACGCATTTCGTGTTATTATATCATAGATCGCCATGAGGAAGGTATTCCACGCATGATTGATGCTGAGGGCGTGAGACCCATAGTTACATTTGAGTGATGACTTTGAGGGCGCGAGTCCCCGACTTACATGATCGCTATTTATTACGGATCGTAGTTTGTTATCATACATGTCTCTCGCTTATATAGATTACTATGATTTCATTTACGTGATTTTCGGGCCACATACTGTACCGTTGTAATCGACTCTCCTCGGGCCGCGTCATGCCGCAGTAGAGGTACACCGCCGCCGATCCTCGCCATAGATCACAAGCCAACAGATTGGAAGCCCGCTTCTCCGAGGCTTATCTTTTGTATAGTCCTCAGAATCAGAGGTACTTGTACATTCGTGGTATGGCGGCCCCGTCTCCGCCATGTTGTATAAAAACTCTAGAGGTCTCAGAGTACCACAGGCGTAGTTTGTAAAAAGGATTAAAACTGCTCTGGCTTTGAAAGATTTGTATATATATTTTATCGAAGCGTGACCGCTTTGGTTATCCTCGTTTATCATATATCTTGTTTCATTTTTAAGTTTTTATTTCCGATTTTCTCGATGTCAGATCACCAGGTGCCCGGTAGGCACTACCACGCCCGTTCGGTCGTGACAAAAGTGGTATCGAGCGCTTAATCTCTGAAGTGTCTACAGCATCGTTCTAGTAGAGTCTTGATTATCGTGTCAGGCACCACATCTATAATCGTGAGGTCGCAGGACATTTAGGATCGGTTTCATTCTTCTCATTCGAGATCGCGGCCTTAGAACTATGTTATGTTTGACCCTCCGACGATATGCTTTACCGCTATGC
Source organism: Przewalskia tangutica (assembly GCA_029844215.1). Lineage (NCBI taxonomy): Eukaryota > Viridiplantae > Streptophyta > Magnoliopsida > Solanales > Solanaceae > Przewalskia > Przewalskia tangutica. Next base: position 198,066 of record JAQGDG010000130.1, read on the forward strand.
CTCCGCGCAAGGCAACCCGCCCAGATGGGCAAGGCACCGAGGAAGCCGCTAGTAGGATACAGGAGTACGGGGCGCAGCCCACCAATACCGAGATAGTGCTTCAGACGGCGAAGTTTTGCGACGCCCGCCAAATTTCAAGAAGCTTAGGTCGCAGCAGCGGTCGCCGAGACCACGCACTGAGCCTCCACCCCACACCGGAGCAGTGGACGGGTTACAAAGAGATGGCCCGCCATCGCCGTGATCGTGGCTAGACGCGGCGATAGGCCGACGCAGCAGCCCAGCCCAGAGCACCCGTGGTTCACCCGAGATCGGATAGTTTCGAGGCTACGGACTTTCTCGAGTCAGAGCCCGCCAGAGTTCTACGTCGAGGCCTCGAGGATGATCCGCAGGAGTTCATCCGACGCTACACGATCATGAGAGTGATTAAGGCTTCGAGACCGAGTCGCTGGTTCAGTTCACATCGATCGCGTGATATCGCAGCCGATCGGTTTGATTCGCGAGCTGTCCCGGGAGAGCATGCACTTCCAAAGATGGAACGAGTTCTCAGAGGCATTTCTGCACATTTCTTTCCTCCACAGACGGCGAGGGCTCGCCAACAGATTTTTGGTGTTGAGGCAGCAGCGCACGTTCGAGTACAATGTGGAGTTCGACTCATCGCTCAGATGTCTCGCTAGTAGCCAGTATGAGGACATAGTGCACCGCCACGCCACCAAGCTCGATGACTATGTCACGACCAACCTGCCTGCGGATCGTGCCTTATCCGCACCCAAGTAGACATACATCGAGTAATCATGGAATATAAAAACACAACATGAAACAATGTGAAAGAGACACGCTTTATCTGAGGAAAAGTCGCTTTTCTAAGATATATATATAAACCCAAAGTGAATAAACATCCCAACTTTTACAACGGACTACACTTAAGGAAGTAAAATAACTATGGATAGGCCCCGCCATACCCTCGAATGAACATTAATACCTACAACATTGTGGACTATACCAAAGATAAGCCTCCGAGAAACGAGCTTCCTAAAATGTCAATCATGATCCTAAGAGCGAGGATCGACGATCGCGTACCTCTACCGCTGCATGAACGCAGCCCCAAGGAGGTCAAGACAACAGTACCAAGTATGTGAAATCAAAATATCAGAATGAAATCATAATAGTCTATATAAAACAAAAGACATATATGATAAACAATTTACGATACACAATATGTAAGCAAATATGTCAAGTCGTGACTCACGCCCTTAAAGTCATCACTCAAATATAACCACGGGTCTCATGCCCACAATATCGCTACGCCCGTGGAATTCCTTCCTCACCGGCATCCATGATATAACAAGCACCATGAATACACATGAACACCGTGTCCCACCGTGTCATAATAAACCGTATGGGTAAGTACGAAGGCATAGCCGACTACTAAGACCCACGCATCAACAATGCCATAAATCAGATCACGAGGTCTTTCTGCATCGCACTATATGATCGGCCGCCACTCGCCTCGATCAACGCGCGCCTAACTCGAGCATAACGCCGCTACGATAAAGCCACACATAGGCCCGCATGAGGTATTCTCGTGACGGTAGCTAGCCCGCTGCATTCTCCTCGACTCCCGCATCCGCATAGTCACATAGACCGCATAGTCACACGCATCGCATAAGTGCACTCGTGACGGATAATACACCGAATGATCAACTCGAGCATACCGCCGCCCGCATAGTCACATTGCATCGCATAGTCGATAGACCCGCATCAAGCGGTGGCAAGCCCTCAGATAACAAGTCGGGGTATGTGATATAATAACAAGATAACGGGCTTAACGTTTAACAACGTAAGCACAACAAGAATAACCCCCTTACACAACATCACAAGATACTAACACACGTAGCATCCTAACATGTTTACTTATCAAATCAACAAGAAAGTATTACAAGGCTATCACAAACCAACACAATCAAGTTATTCACACAAGGTACTTTCTACTTTATGTTAACAAGTTCGGGTTTTTATCCCCAAAGTACTTCATACATTAACTCTTTTAAAAGATCCGTTTCTTTCACAAAAGTCACACAATAACCGTAGTATAAAAATAGAGTGACTATCTTTTTAAGTAAACCAAAACACTTCCCTAAATAACAACATTATTTTCCAAACATTCAAGTTTGCCTAATTTCAAATGCTCAAGTTTCTCATTTTCAAAGGTTTCAGAGTTCATAGTTTTAATCACTTAATAATATAATTCTCCTTTTAAAACAATTTGAGAAACATATGCCTTATGTGTGAGTAGGTTATTCTTGTTTATAACAATCTTGTTAAAGCAACATGATCTAGAAATGTAATATAATTTTATCTCCTCTTAGCTTCTATTCAGATTGAGGTTTATACTTGTTTTTATAATACTTACTCAGTCAATACATTTCCATTTATTAGCGATGCATTGTTTTGTTCGATACTTATTCTCATTTCCAAATCAATACAAGGCGTTTATAAACAATTAAGTAAACTGCCTTTTATCTCTCTTAAGTCGTTATACCTAACTTCCCATAAGGCTAGTATAACTCTTAAGCTTTTAAAACCAAGTATTACTCTTCTTTCAAAACGGTTCTTACTTCTTTTGAAATACTTCAAGATTCTTTATTATTAGACTCAAGTCGTAAGACATCGCAAAGAAACCACGCTCAGCTAACACACGACGCCTACCGCACTATATATATTCTTTTAAAAATATCATGCTCAAGAGTATAGAAAATCACATACCTCGCGACGATTATCGACTAATAGCAAAATGCTCCACCGCTTATAACCCTGGCTTAGCCTTGTCCACCTTTCAAGTAGAACATGCCACTCGCAGAACATTCAACCTATAAAGGCCATATACGCCTATCAACGCCTAGACTACACCAAGAATATTCCAAGTAGAGGGTTCTCTATTCTATGGAAAATCGGGCAAGATTTCCCTACCACATACTACACAAGTTCACTGTAAGTACAATCCCATGTAAGCACAGCTCAATTCTTCTTCTTTTATACCCTTCTATCGTGATTACAGCTCAATTCTATTCTTTAATATCCTTCTATATCTTATACTCAAATCTTAACTATTCTTATATGTAATCTTCAATTACAATAGAAGGACAAAAGTGTTTACCTCGACAAGCCCAAAATTATCCAAGTTAAATGTCGATCCCGAGCAAGGTATAGCTCCTAATTGCACGCCCGATAGCTCCAAGACCCTTAGAAGTTTCTAAACAACTTCTACTCAACTACTAAAAGTGGATTTGGGGCTGGTATTTTGGAATAGTAACTACTGTAAGGCAACTTTCTACAAGTGTGGAGGGTTCTCACTGCCACTGTGAAGGGAGAGGGCTTGACGAGAAACACTACAAGGAGAGGGAGTTTTTGAGACTTAGAGAACGAGTGGATGAAGAAGTCTTCACTCAAGGGGGGTATTTATAGAACACTCAAGGGCTAAGATCAAAACAAATGGAAGGTGGAGATTATGATCCAAGTGAAAGATGAGGTCTTCCAACCAAGTGTCTCCCACAACATTTGGACATATGTCCACCACAATATTGGAACACATGCCCACCACAACAATGAGCCATGTGGACTCCACTAACTCTCCAAAAAAACGTCCACTTCTACCTACTCCCACTCACACAAATCAACTTGCAAGACTTGACCAATTTGACTTGCCCACTAGGCCACATTTTCGTCCAACTTAAGCCAACTAAGGGTGACACATGTCTCCCTCCTAATGGTCCAAAATATTTCGTCTCTCGAAAAAATCCGTAATCGGTTAAAAATATTAAAAACGTAGAATTTCCTTCACAAGGTTCGGAATCTTTTCCCTTGAAAGATTACAAATTCATTCTTAACCTAATTAGGGTTTGTACAAACGTACGTACGTCCTCACGTACATACTCCGGAACTACGTGGTATAACATTCTCCCCTCCTTAGAAACATTCGTCCCGAATGTTCCTTCTCATGACAGATAACGATATAGGTCCTCACAACTTAACAGTTTGCAAAAGCCACACATGGCCACAATACACCATGCACAAATACTCAAATCCAAGTCCACGAGGAATCACCTCTATCATCACAAAAGCTCCCACCCAAGGTCTAAAAGATATACCCTTCGCACCTTTACTTCACAAAAGTAATGATCACTCTTATTCTCTTACTCGCCGCACTCTCCTAACACTAACACTTCCTAAATAAACTTACCACCTTCCCCGTTATTGCTTCGCCCAAAATCTCTGGTTACTATCTCCAACTTGGTCATCATCACGGAATACTGACGGATCTCCGATACTCTTCTCAACATATCAACATGAAAGACCGACGCATCGCTTCCCACGCCTGGACGGCAAAGCTAACTTATAGGCAACCTGGCCTATCCTACAAAGGATCCAAAACGCCCCGCACTTCAGCTAAGTTTCTCCGCTTTCCAAATCTCGTCATGCCCTTCCGGGGTGGTACCTTCAAGAAAACCCACCGTCAACCTGAACTTCAAGTGTCGATGCCGATTATCCGCATGACTTCTGTTGACTCTGAGCTGCCAATAACCTCTCTTGGATAGGCTTCACCCTATCCACATCCTCGCCAATCAAGATGCACCCACTATCCAATCTTGCCAACATCGAACCAATCGATCGACAACCTACACTTCCGCCCCTACAAGGCTTCATAAGGCGACATCCAAATACTGAAATGGTAGTTATAAAACACTCCCTCAACAGGAGGCAACAATCCTCACAGCTACCCCTGAAATCAAAACACCGGTCCGAGGGTGAATGCAATACTGAGACTCACCTGAGTTCTTAACCCCGCCTGGTAATACCTCCAGAAAAGAAATCACCGTAAACTGGGCTCCACTGCCCGTCATAAAGTAAAAGTAGGAACCCCGCGCAGTCTTACAACCTTTCTGATATATAACATCTCGCATAACCCTCTGTCGAGTAAACAGTTCTGACTGAAAGACAAGATGGGCTGACCCTATCGGCCCGACTACTGGTTGAACGCATCTACGGACTCGTACGATGGTTAACTAAACTTGGGCCTAACACCCTCGTGACCCTATCACAAAGCGGGACCACCACAAATTTTCCTTTCTTCAAACCGGGCTGCGGGTTGACCCGCCATCTAGCCTCAACCCGACCCATTTATCGCGCCAAGCTTCTTGTTCCCCGATGCGGAACAATCTCACTATCGAGTCACGAAAACCTAGTGGTCTTCTTAGCTCACTACCCTCTTTCATTTCATACCACTCAGGGACTTATCACACAATATATCTCACGTATATTATGTACTCTGATAAGGGTCAAACATAAAAATAAATCTTTTACTCAAGATGGCCTCGCCTCTAAGGTCTCCACGTATAATATTCTAAGGCTCACACTTTCCCTATCCCCAATCTTACCCTTTTAACTAACCATGATTCCTAATCACAATTTAACACAATGCTATCTGAACATAACACTTAAAGTATACTCATCTTATCACACATACTAATCTCTAGAGGGTTAAGGATATACCTGTATCTACTGCTTCACTACCCTTTGTCGTTCTAATCAATCCCGCCTGGGCGATAACGGGAAGGTGATGAACTAGCCACCGATCCCGGCGCCGAGTCTCTACATCCGCGCAACCTCTGGTCGGACAATTTCTCGCAAAATGGCCGTGCTGGCCGCAAGCATAACAAGCTGTCGAAGAAGTACGACACTCCCCACCATGACACCTACCACAACGACCACACCGGTGGGTGGCCTCTCCGCTAACACCCTTCCTCTCGTAATCACCGATCCAGAATCGACCAGAGGCCGAGTCCTCCTACTTGTACATTCTCTCGACACATAGCCCGGACGGCCGCAGGTAAAACAAGTACTAACAAAAAGATGACATTCTCGGATTTACGCCGCCACATCGGAACACCGAGGAAAATCGACTTCGCCGATCGAACCTAAGTGTTCGCGAACTGATGCCCGAGCTCACCAACTCTCAGATACTCCGAACGCCCCAACCCCGTGGAGGAACACTCAGACCGGGCGGAGGCGATATCTAATTGGCCACGAGGCGTTTCTCTCGAAAGTTACCAAAGGATCCCGCCGACGCCTCTTCTCGCCCTGATTAACTGCCGATCTCTACGCTTCCGCCGCTGCGCATAAGCTCTAACGCGCAATATCCATGCCCGATCAAGAGCTACTCTTGTACAACCCTTTACTAGATAATCGCTTCAGACCCGTGATATATCTGCACTCTATATTCTCTCGTTGCTAAAATCCTAGCTAGTAATGTGTCCATTCCTTTGTAATCCATATTCTCTGCTCAGAGCGAACCAAGGCTCATATAACATGGCCGCAGAGGAATCGCCATGCTAAACTCGGGCCGGGCGATGTCGCAGAACTTCGAACGGCACCACCCTAGCGATGATCGGGCCTGTGCCCTCAGAATTCCTCAGATTTACTCGCAGCCTCCTACCGCTTTGCCCTTCCGAGCCGGTTGCTTTGCGCGGCTTAATCGTAAGGGAAAGAAATACGTTAGAGGGGTCCAACTTATAACACAATCTAAGGCACGATATCGAGTGAGAAGAATGGAAACCAATCCTAAATATCCTATAGCCTCGATTATCGCGGTGCACAACACACCGATAATCAAGACTCTACTAGATACGGTCTCAGACACTTTCCGAGGATTAATCGCTCGATATTACTTTGTCACGACTAACCCGCCCGTGGATCGTGCCTTACCCGCACCCAAGTAGACATACATCGTAGTAATCACTGAATATAAAAACACAACATGAAACAATGTGAAAGAGACACGCTTTATCTCGAGGAAAAGTCGTTTTCTAAGATATATATATAAACCCAAAGTGAACAAGCTATATCCCAACTTTTACAACGGACTACGCACTTAAGGAAGTAAAACAACTATGGCGATGTGGCCCCGCCATACCCCGAATGAACATTAATACCTACAACATCGTGGACTATACCAACGAGAAGCCTCCGGAGCAACGGAGCGTCCCAAAACGCTGAACTGGGATCCTCAGAGCGACGATCGACGATCGTGTACTTACCGCGCAGATGAACGCAAACTTCGGGCGAGGTCAAGACAACAGTACCAAGTATGTGAAATCAAAATATCAGAATGAAATCATATGTAGTCTATATAAAACAAAAGACATATATGATAAACAATTTACGATACACAATATGTAAGCAATATGTCAAGTCGTGACTCACGCCTCTTAAAGTCATCACTCAAATATAACCACGGGTCTCATGCCCACAATATCACCATGCCCGTGGAATTCCTTCCTCACCGCGGCATCATGATATAACAAGCACTAAGGTACAAATGAACACCAGTCCCACCTGTCATAATAAAATCGTGACGGTAAGTACGGGCATAGCCGACTACTAAGTCCCACGCATCAACAATGCCATAAATCAGATCACGAGGTCTTTCTAGACCGCACTACATGATCGGCCGCCACTCGCCCTCGCATCAATGCGCAGATCTAATCCTGGAGCATACCGCTGCTGTAATACCCCGTAGAGTTTTGTATGTATTGATGTTGATGATGTGTTTAGTGTTATGTTCGGATAGCTTTGTGCTAAAATGTGATTTAGAACCGCCTATTTTCCGGTATATCCTTAACCCTCTAGAGTTTTGTATGTATTGATGTTGATGATGTGTTTAGTGTTATGTTCGGATAGCTTTGTGCTAAAATGTGATTTAGAAACCTGGTTAGTGAAAAAGGGCTTATCCCTGGGTAGTGTGAAATGGAAGTGGTAGCTTTCATGACCTGTATAGGTAAGATTGTTCCGGATCGGGGAACAAGAGCTCACGCGTTGTTGGTCGGGTTGGGGCCATGTTGCGCCAACCCGCGGCCTGCTTCGGCTGGGGTCACTCGGGTGGTCCCGCCAGTGGTAGGGTCACGAGGTGCTAGGCCCAAGTTTAGATGACCATCGATGAGTTTGTGGATATGTTCACCGTGGCCGATCGCAAGGCCGGAATGGTCTTAAGGAAGATCGAGGCTAGTAAGATGACCAAGTTCGAGGTGGTGACCAAGGTTTTGGAAACCGGCGATCAAGAGTGGTACGATACTAGAAAAGTTCGTGTTCGGTAAGGCGCGCGACGAGTAAGGAAGGAAGAGAACGGTGTTGTTTCGTACACTGTGGCGCTGCAACTTGTTAAGAACTTCATCGTTATCCGCTTGAGAAGGAACATTCGACGCATGTTTCGGCGAGGGAAGAATGTAATACCCGTATTTCGAGTATGTACGCGAGGACGACGCAAAAGTTTGAGCCTTAAAGTTAAGCTAGGTTCGAAATTGTGCACAAGTGCCGAAGCGAGTCGCTTTCGACTAAACGCTTTACTAAACTTCAAGGCGGAAAATTCCGCCATGTCATTTATTATTTTATGGATTTTTCCGAGAGACGAACATGTTGATCAACGAGGGTGACAAGTGTCACCTCACATCGGGCTTCGAGCGGCAAAAGGGACGCAACAAGGGGTCAAGCGGAGTTGGTAGGATATTTGTGCAAGCCGCGTGGTAGATGGATAAGGTGCACATGGCTTAATCCTAGCCCTACACTTTCCTAACACTGATTTAATCTTCGCTATTGGGTCGCCATTTCGACCTATAAATACTCCCTAAGTGATGAACTTCTTCATCCTAAAATCATTTTCCAAAGTCTTGAAATCCCTTCCCTTTGTTGCTGAGTTCGCCCAAGCCCCCTTTTAGAAGCTTGCAGAGGTCTCCCAGCCTAGTTGTTTTCAGATAATACCCTTTGTCAGGTATGGAAATACTCTCCTAGTATTGTTGTAATGCCCAAATACCTTGGCCCAAATACCTTGTAGTATTCCCAAGGTTACACGTATACAAAAGCCCGTAAAATACTATTATACTTCCTCACCACAAAACGAAACCCCAAGGAAAACCTTCATAGTCGGTCAGTGTTAAGTAGAAGCGTAGAACTTCTAAGGGTTGTTTGGAGCGGATCGAGCACTCTGAGTAGAGCTAAACGTTGCTCGTGAGCTTACATTATACTTGGATAATTTTGGGCTCATCGAGGTAAATACTATCGCCCTTCTATTGTAATTGGGAATTACATAATCAGAGTAGTATAGAAATGAATATAAGATTCATGTAAGAGAATTGAACTGCATTTGTAGGATATATCAAGAAAGACTTGAATCAAATCACTTAAGAAGAATATAAGTAGGTTAAACTGCATTTACTTAGGATCAGATTTACAGAGATCGATAACCTTATTGGTTGAATGTTCGCAAGTAGTACGTGCTACTTAGAAGTGGACAAGGCTAGCCGTTATAGCCGCGAGCGCTTGCTTATAGTCGATAATCGCCATGAGGTATGCGATTCTTCCTATACTTTCGAGCATGATATTTTAAAGGAAGATATATATAGTACGGCAATGTCTTTGACTTAAGCCCGACAATATATAGTACTAAAGACGACGTGCTAATTGAACGTAGTTGTACCAAGAATGTCTTTGACTTAAGCCCAATAATAAGAAACTTGAAGTATGTCAAAAGAGTTAAGAAACCATTTTGTTAAGAGTAACACTTGGTTTTAAAGGTTTTAAAAAGAGTTATACTAGCTTTATGGGGAGTTAGGTATAACGCCTTAAGAGAGGTAAAGAAAATGATTTATCGATGTTAGAAGTTAAGAGACTTGATCTTATAAGATAAGAGACTTAACTTAAATGAATTAATATGAGTTTTGTGTGAAACCTCATTCATGAGTAATGAGTACGTGGTTTTTTTTAAAAGGAATAATGTTTTACTGATTTCGGAAATCGAACGTATCGACAAACCACCGCAGCTAATAAAGGAAAATGTATTGAATAATTAAGTATTATTAAAACCAAGAGAAACCTCCATCCGCATGTAAGCTAAGATTTAGACAAAATGATATTACATTTCCTAGATCATGGCCGCTTAATAAGATTTATTATGAACAAGAATAACCTACCGCCATGGCATATGTTACTCAATTGTTTTAAAAAGAGATTAAGACATTGAACTATGAAACTTTTCTAAAAAGAGACTCGAGTAATTGAAATTAGGCAAACTAGAACTTTAGGGAAAAGAAAGGCATCAGGTTGTCTTAAATGGTTTAAACATAAAGTGTTATAAATGTACTTTACGGGAAGTTGGTTATAACGACTTTATGAAAACAAAAGAAGGGTTTTATCATTGGTTTTAATATGGTAACTTGACTTTAAAAGAGAAGTGTTTTGTCTAAAAAGGTACGGTATCGCTTTAATTGGTTTTAAAAAGGAAAGTACGGAAGTTGTTTTGGTTTGCTTAAAAGACGTAAGTCACTCTATTTTTATACTACGTATCGTGACTTTTTATAAAAGGAATGGATCTCTTTAAAAGGAATTTAACGACGTCAGACTTTAGGTTAAAACCCGACTTTGGCATAAAATGAAAGTACTTTGAGTCAGGTATAACTTGCCTATGCTTGTTGTTGTGTAACTTGCCTATGCTTGTTCTTGTGTAACTTGCCTATGCTTGTTGTTGAGTAACCCGCCTATGCTTATTGAGATAGTCTGTTGTGCAAGAATTGTGTTTCTATTCTACCGCTGCCTCTCGATGGAGGCCATTGACTTGTCGAGAACTTACTCGACGCATCAGCCGATCCGGAGATTCCACGCATGCTTCCATTAGCATTGTTATACGGGCATGCCTACACCATTGATGGATTCTGGACACGTGACCATTTTCGTTATGGTGAAGCATCGTGACTTACTTGCCAGGATCGCGCGAAGATGTTTACTTGCACCCGCCGCCACGTGGCGCAGGATCTGGTACAGTTGTCGCACTTACCACGGTCGCCTTCGCGCGGCGTATCGTGACTTACGGCCAGGATCGGTGCGTACTTGCCCCGCCGCCACGCCGGGCGCAGTGGATCGCATAAGTTATCGCGACTTGCCACGGTCGCCTTCGCGAGTCAAGATAGTGACGAGGTCTCGTGGTACCGACTTCGACATCGTAGGACTTCGTGTTCGTGTACTCGTGTTGTTATATCATAGATCGCCGCAGCGAGGAAGGGATTCCACGCACGAGTGATGATTTCGAGGCGCGAGTCCCCGACTTGATATGACCGTTATATGTCAGGTAATCGTAGTTTGGTTATCATACATGCCTCCCGCTTTATATAGACTATTATGATTTCATTTACGTGATTTACGCCACATACTTGGTACCGTCAGATCGACTCTTCTGGCCGCGCTCATGCCGCAGTGAGGTACATCTGCCGATCCCCGCTTTAGGATCACCTTCAGCCTCGAAGCCCGCCTTCGAGGCTTATCTTTGCATGCTACCCGAGTCCGTAAGTTCTCAGACGCTCGTGGTACGCGGCCCCGCCCCGCCATAGTTGTTGTAAAAATCTTAGAGGTCCAGAGTAATCACAAGCGGTGGTTGTAAGGATTGTAACTGTTCAAATGTTTTTATATATATATATGTTGAAAGGTAACCGTTTTGGTTGGCCTATTTTCTTTCATCTTGATCCATGTCTAATTGCATGTTTAAGTTTTTATTTCCGCTGGTTTTCTCTGATGTTGTATCACTAGGTGCCCGGTAAGGCACCCACGCCCGGTTCGGTCGTGATAATGCCCAAGATAAGCTACACATAGGCCCGCATGAGGTATTCTCGTGACGGTAGCTAGCCCGCTGCATTCTCCCGACTCCCGCAGTCCGCATAGTCACATAGACCGCATAGTCACACGCATCGCATAAGGCACTCCTCGACGGATAATACACCCGAATGATCAACTCGAGCATACCGCCGCTCCACATAGTCACACGCATCGCATAGCCGTGATAGACCCGCATCGCGGTGGCAAGCCCTGATAACAAGTCAAGGTATGTGATATAATAACAAGATAACGGGCTTAACGTTTAACAACGTAAGCACAACAAGAATAACCCTCTTACACAACATCACAAGATACTAACACACGTAGCATCCTAACATGTTTACTTATCAAATCAACAAGAAAGTATTACAAGGCTATCACAAACCAACACAATCAAGTTATTCACACAAGGTACTTTCTACTTTATGTTAACAAGTTCAGGTTTTTATCCCCAAAGTACTTCATACATTAACTCTTTTAAAAGATCCGTTTCTTTCACAAAAGTCACACAATACCCGTAGTATAAAAATAGAGTGACTATCTTTTTAAGTAAACCAAAACACTTCCCTAAATAACAACATTATTTTCCAAACATTCAAGTTTGCCTAATTTCAAATGCTCAAGTTTCTCATTTTCGAAAGGTTTCGTAGTTCATAGTTTTAATCACTTAATAATATAATTCTCCTTTTAAAACAATTTGAGAAACATATGCCTTATGTGTGAGTAGGTTATTCTGTTTATAACAATCTTGTTAAAGCAAACATGATCTAGGAAATGTAATATCATTTTGTCTCATCTTAGCTTCTACGCAGATTTGAGGTTTCTACCGGTTTTAATAATACTTAATTAGTCGATACATTTCCTTTATTAGCGCCGCAGTTGGTTTGTTCGATACTTATTCTCATTTCCAAATCAATACAAGGCGTTTATAAACAATTAAGTAAACTGCTCCTTTTATCTCTCTTAAGTCGTTATACCTAACTTCCCATAAGGCTAGTATAACTCTTAAGCTTTTAAAACCAAGTATTACTCTTCTTTCAAAAACTAGTTTACTTCTTTGAAATACTTCAAGATTCTTTATTATTAGACTCAAGTCGTAAGACATCGCAAAGAAACCACGCTCAGCTAACACACGACGCCTCACCGTACTATATATATTCTTTTAAAAATATCATGCTCAAGAGGATAGGAAAATCACATACCTCGCGACGATTATCGACTAATAGCAAAATGCTCCACCGCTTATAACCCGGCTAGCCTTGTCCACCTTTCAAGTAGAACATGCTACTCGCAGAACACGCAACCTATAAAGGCCATATACGCCTATCAACGCCTAGACTACATCAAGAATATTCCAAGCAGAGGGTTCTCTATTCTACTAAAATCTGCAAGATTTCCTACCCGCCATACTACACAAGTCTCATCAGAAGATACCCTATGTAAGTACAGCTCAATTCTTCTTCTTTATACCCTTCATCGTGATTACACTCAATTCTATTCTTTAATATCCTTCTATATCTTATACTCAAATCTTAACTATTCTTATATGTAATCTTCAATTACAATAAGGACAAAAGTGTTTACCTCGACAAGCCCAAAATTATCCAAGTTAAATATCGATCCTGAGCAAGGTTTAGCTCCTAATTGCACGATCCGATAGCTCCAAGACCCTTAGAAGTTTCTAAACAACTTCTACTCAACTACTAAAAGGGATTTGGGGCTAGGGTATTTTGGAATAGTAACTATTAGAAGACAACTTTCTACAGGCTGTGTGGAGAGGGTTCTCACTGCCACTGAAGGGGGAGAGGGCTTGGACGAGAAACACTACAAGGGAGAGGGAGTTTTGAGACTTAGAGAATGAGGAGTGGATGAAGAAGTCTTCACTCGCGGGTATTTATAGAACACTCAAGGGCTAAGATCAAAACAAACTAAGTGGAGATTATGATCCAAGGAAAGACAGGTCTTCCAACCAAGTGTCTCCCATAACATTTCGACATATGTCCACCACAATATTGGAACATATGCCCACCACAACAATGAGCCACGTGGACTCCACTAACTCTCCAAAAACGCCCACTTCTACCTACTCCCACTCACACAAATCAACTTGCAAGACTTGACCAATTTGACTTGCCCACTGGCCACATTTTCGTCCAACCTAAGCCAACTAAGGGTGACACATGTCGCCTCCTAATGGTCCAAAATATTTCGCCCATCGGAAAAATCCGTGAATCGTTAAAAATATTAAAACGAGAATTTCCTTCACAAGGTTCTAATCTTTTCCATCGAAAGCTTACAAATTCATTCTTAACCTAATTAGGGTTTGTACAAACGCACGACGCCCTCACGCATATACCCGAACTACGGTATAATGCATCACTTGGCGAGGCTTGTTCTGTGTAGTTTTCACCGCATGGACATTGCTCAGATACGCCTTATGCACTGGGTGTGAGGAGCGAGAGGTCGACTAACGACCGAGATCGCATAAGAGGGCTGTGACAGCAGGTCTTTTGGCGACTTTCATATGACCACCGAGCAAAGAAGTTATGCACTCGCCAAGACAGAGTGGTCCCCATAGTCTTCGGGACATTCGGATATTCAGAGCGGTCGTGGCTCCTGTGTTTCAAGTTTCCAGGAGCAGGAGTGCTCACGGATAAGGTCACCCTTGTCTCAAGCGCTGCCAGGAAAACTTCATAAGGGAGAATGTCGACTAATTTGGGAGATTGTTACGCGCGCCAATAGGCCATTTGGCGAGATCATCCACCGCAGGTAGCACCGGTAGATAGCACGCATCACGAGATCATTTCATGGTTCTTCACCTTCCATACTAGGCAGATGTTCATACACCGCAGCTACCACAGAGGTCGCGGAAGTTCCTAGCTTTAGCGCCTTTGAACCGCCTATGTTTCGTATATCCTTAACCTCTGTAGATCAAATATGTGTTATGATGATTATATGTCGAGTACTATGTACAATTGGCATTGTGTATATCGTGGTTTAGAGACACGGTTAGTCAAAGAATAAGTATGGGACAGGAAGGTATGAACCTTAGAATATTTCACGCCGAGACCTTAGATGTAAGTCGCTTGAATAAAAGATTTTACTGCTAGTCTTTGTCGATACTTGGTTTATGATAAATGTATCAGGATAATTCGTGGTCAGGTAAGATGAAAGTGGTAGCTTTCGACTCGATAGGTAAGATTGTTCCGATCGGGAACAAGAGTTTGCGCGACATGGGTCGGGCCGAGGACCATTCGCGTCGACCGCAACCCGCTGGGGTGGGGTCAGTTCGGGTTGTCCTCCAGCGGTAGGGTCACGAGGGTGCTAGGCCCAAGTTTAGATGACCATCGATGAGTTCGTGGTTATGTTCGACCAGATCGATCGCGAAGGCCGGAATGGCCTGGCGGAGATCGAGGCTAGTAAGATGACCAAGCTCGAGGTGGTGACTCCAAAGTTTTGGAACCGGGCGATGACTAAAGTATGGTACGATACTGTAAGAGTTCAAATGTTCGGTAAGAGTAATGACGAGTAAGGAAAGAAGTGAACATGTACGAGAGGAACTTTATCGTTATCCGTTTTGAGAAGGAACATTCGACGCATGTTTCGGCGAGGAGAATGTTATACCTCAGATTTTGCAGTATGTACGCGAGGCGTGACAAAAGTTTAAGCCTTAAGTAGGCAAAGGGCGAAATTTGTTCACAACTAGCTAAAAGAATCGCTTTCCGACTAAACGCTTTTCCGATTTTCATGAGGGAAAATACTACGCTGAACATTTATTATTTTTATGGATTTTTCCGAGAGATGAAATATTTTCGACCAACGAGAGGTGACACTTGTCCTCAAGTGGACGGCAATCCAAGGGATTTCTTGGCACGTTTTTTAGCTTTTTTTTTGTCAAGGAGTTGGTAGGATATTTTGTGTAGTAGATGAGCAAGTGGGACCCACACACACATGTACAAATCTTGACCATCCACTTGCCCACCACTTGACTTGATCTTGGCCATTGAATGTCCTATAAATACCCCTCTAATGCAAGACTATTTCTTCATCCTCACTTGATAAATTCCAAGGCAAAAATCCCTCTCCCTTAGTGTAGTTTTGTCCAAGCCACCCTCCCCTTCGAGAGGCCTTGGCCAAACATCCCCTTGCCTAGTTGTTTTCAGAAATACCCCCTTGGTAGAAAAGTATTCTCCAAGTATTGTTACTATTCCAAAATACTCGCCCAAATACCTTGTAGTATTCCAAGGTTACACCTATACTAAAAGCCCAAATACTATTATACTTCCTTTAGCCACTAAACTAAACCCTAAGGAAAATCTTCATAGCGGTTCAAGTATTAAGAAGAAGTTGCGAGAACTTCTAAGGGTTGTTTGGAGCGGTTCGAGCTGCTCGCATCAGAGCTAAACGCTGCTCAGATCGACATTAAAACTTGATAATTTTGGGCTTATCGAGGTAATTACTATTGTCCTTCTATCAGAATTGGAAATTACATACGTAGTAGTATAGAAACGAGTATAAGACGATATAAGGATGGTATAAGAAGAGAATCAATCGTAAGAATATTAAAGAAGAAGACCGAATCAGATTTACATAGGATCGTATTTACGAGACTCAGGTAGTTTGGGCAGGGATGGACGCGCCCAATTTTCCGTAGAATTAAGGAATCTGTATCTAGAAATATTTTACAGAGTAGTCTAGACGTTGATAGACTTTTATGA
Organism: Przewalskia tangutica; assembly: GCA_029844215.1. Taxonomy (NCBI): domain Eukaryota; kingdom Viridiplantae; phylum Streptophyta; class Magnoliopsida; order Solanales; family Solanaceae; genus Przewalskia; species Przewalskia tangutica. Next base: position 214,472 of record JAQGDG010000130.1, read on the forward strand.
CCGTTATAGGTTGAAGTATTGCAAGTAGCGTATTCTACTCGAATGGTGGAAAGGGCTAGCCTGACAAAGATTTTGGAGCTATTTGCTAATAATGATATCGTCGCGAGGTACGTGATTCTTCCTATCCTCTCGAGCATGATATTTTAAAAGAATATGTATAGTACTAGAGACGCATACGTGTTAACTGAACGTGGTTTTACTTCGACGTCTTTTGACTGGAGTTTTAAATAATAAAGAAGCTTGAAGTATATCAAAAGAATTAAGAATCATTTTTGAAAGAAGAGTAATACTTGGTTTTAAAAGCTTAAAAGTTATACTAGCTTTATGGGAAGTTAGGTATAACGACTTAAGAAAGATAAAAGAATGGTTTATTGATTTTAGAAGTTAAGAGACTTAATCTTAAAAGATAAGAAGCTTGACTTAAATGAATTGATATGAAAGTTGTTAAGAAGTGTGAAACCTCATTCGTGAGTAATGAGTACTTGGTTTTTAAAGAATAATGTTTTACTGATTTCGGAAATGAGAAAGTATCGAACGAACCATCGCAGCTGCTAATAAAGGAAAATGTATTGACAATTAAGTAATTATATTAAAAACAAGAGAAACCTCCATCCGCATGTAAGCTAAGATAAGACAAAATTGTATTATATTTCCTAGAACATGACTGCTTTAATAAGATTGTTATAAACAAGAATAACCTACTCACACATAAGGCATATGTTGCTCAAATTGTTTTAAAAGAGAATTACGTTATTAAATGATTAAGACTATGAGCTATGAAATCTTTCAAAATAAGAGACGGAATATTTGAAATTAGGCAAACTTGAACTTTGGAAAAGAATGTTGTAACTTGACTTTAAAGGAGAAGTGTTTTGGTTTAAAAAGGAAAGTATGGAAGTTGTTTTGGTTTACTTAAAAATGTTAGTCACTCTATTTTTATAATACGCATCGTGACCTTTGTAAAAGAAATGGATCGCTTAAAAGAATTTAACGACGTAGTACTTCTGGGGTTAAAACCTAGACTTTGGCATAAAATGAAAGTACTCGAGTCAGTGTAACTTGCCTATGTTTCGTGCGTGATAGCCTTGTCGCGCTAGTATTGTATTTCTATACCACCGCCTCTCAATGGAGGTCGATCGATTTGTTATGATATTACTCGACAGACCAGGACGGAGAATTCCACGCACGCCTCCGCTGATAGTGTTATTCCACGGACTAGCTCTCCGCAGGTTTTTACCGATTCGCCTTGGTATCCGTGGTCAAGCCAGACTTGCCCGCCTCGTGGTGATTCGGCCTTGGTACTGGTAGTTAGCCTTCGCACTTGCCCTGCTCAGCTTAGTGGCGGTCTCGATACGACTGGTATCCGTAGTTAGACCAGATTGCCTCGCCAACACGCGACACGCCTTGGTATCCGTAGTCGGCTTTCTTGCCCCATATCGCCTTCGTGGTTTGGTTGTATAGTATTGTTAGTACGGTTTGGTATCCGTAGTTGGCCGATTTGCCGGCCATTGACGACGCGCTTTGGTATCCGTAGTTAGCCTTCGTGACTTGCCCCGCATTTATTTTATGACTCGTAGGACTCGTGTTCATACGCACTCGTGTTATTATATCATGATCGCCAGCGGAGGAAGGTATGCCACGGGCATGATTGATGTTGAGGACGTGAGACCCAGAGTTACATTTGAGTGATGACTTTGAGGGCGTGAGTCCCTAACTTACATGACTGCTTATTTATTATGGACTGTAGTTTGGTTATCATACATGTCTCCTGCTTTATATAGACTACTATGATTTCATTTACAGTATTTTCGCCACATACTTGGTACCGTTGTATCGACTTCCTCGGGGCCGCGCTCACGCCGCAGTAGAGGTACACCGCCGCCGATCCTCGCCATGATCACAACAACAGATTGGGAAGCTCCGCTTTCCGAGGCTTATCTTTTGGTATAGTCCTCACATCGAGGTACTTGTACATCTGTGGTATGGCGGGCCCGTCCCGCCATGTTGTATAAAAACTCTAGAGGTCTGTAGTAATGCCAAAGGTGGTTTGTAAAAAGGATTAAAACTGCTGGCTTGAAAGATTTGTATATATATTTTATCGAAGGTGACCGCTTTGGTTATCCTGCTTTATCATATATCTTGTTTCATTTTTAAGTTTTTATTTCCGCCGATTTTCTCTCGATGTTGTATCACTAGGGTGCCTGGTAAGGCACCAACACTGCCCGGTTCGGTCGTGATAATTACCTCTTTCCTTTTATAAAAACCAAGGCATTATCATGCCACGGTGAATTGAACCCAAAGTACTTTGTACATCTATTCTTTATAAAAGAATCGCTTCATGAAATATTAGGCGTTGGACCCAAAAGTACTTTCACCATTAAAACCAAGTTACTTACTTTTTTAAACTCAAGTGACTTATACTTTTAAGACAAAGTAACTTATGTGTTATACCCCGTATTTCCAGAGTATGTACGTGAGGGCGTACGTACAAAAGTTTAGCCTTAGTTAGGCATAGGGGGACGAAAAATTGTGCACACCTATCAAAAAGAATCGCTTCCGATTTAAACATTTTACAAAACTTCATGTAGGGAAAATTACGGCTATGTCATTTATAATTTTTGCGGATTTTTCCGAGAGACGAAATATTTTGGACCAACGGGACCCTCATATGGACGACAACTTGGGCTTGTTTGGACGATTTTTGTGTCCTTGCTTAGTCAAGGGTAGGTAGGATATTTTTGTGTAGTAGATGGATAAGGACACTTGCCTAAATCTCCACCTTACACTTGCCTACCACTGGCTTCATCTCGCCCTCAAAGCCCTATAAATACCCCTAACTCAAGGTTTTCTTCATCCACAAATCATTTCTCCAAGTCTTGAAAATCCTTCCCCTCTCTTGTAGTGTTTCGCCCAACACTCCTCCCTCGTGAAGGCCCTCGTCAAACATCTTCCCCTCTAGCCTAGTAGCTCTAGCCGAAACCCCTTTGGTAGAAAGTTGTCTTCCAAGTATAGTTACTATTCCTAAATACCCTAGCCCAAATCCCTTATAGTATTTAAGTAGTTGTGTAGAACTTCTAAAGGCTTCTCGAGCTATCTGAAAGGCAAATTAGAGCAAAACCTCGCTCAGATCGACATTTAACTTGGATAATTTTGGGCTTATCGAGGTAAATACTCTTGTCCTTCTATTGTAATTCGATATTACATATAAGAATAGTTAAGACTTGAGTATAAGATATAGAAGGATATTAAAGAATAGAATTGAATCAAGTATCACAAAGTAGGGTATAATGTAAGAAGAATTAAACTGCATTTACATAGACCGTATTTTTACAGAGACTGGGTAGCTTGACGCAGGGAAGTGCTGCCCAATTTTCCGTAGAATATAGAACCATCTGCTTAGATGATCCTACTGCATAGTCTAAACGCTGATAGACGATTTGACTATTATAGGTTGATACTCGCGCGCACATATTCGGACTTGACAGTGGATTTCGCCAAGAAGGTACGTGATTCTTCCTATCCTCGAGCATGATATTTTAAAGTATATATATAGTACTAGACGACGTGTGTTAATCGAACATGGTTTTACTTGACTTGAGTCTAAATAATAAGAACTCGAAGTATTTCAAAAGAATTATAAATCAATTTTGATAAGAGTAATACTTGATTTTAAATGTAAAACTTAAGAGTTATACTAGCTTTACGGGAAGTTAGGTATAACGACTTAAGAAAGATAAAAGGAACGGTTTTACTTATTTGTTTATGAAAACTCGTATTGATTTCTACAAAGTGTAGTAAGATGGTTTGATAAGTAACATGTTAGGATACTACGCGTGTTAGTGTCTTGTGATATTGTTATTCTTGTCAGGCTTACGCTGTTAAACCAGAAGCCCGTAATCGCTATTATATCACCTACCCTCGACTTGTTATACCGAGGGCTCGCCACCCTTGACGCGTCTATACGCCTACGCAAATTGCGGTGACTACGCGAGTCAGCGGAGTTCCGTGATTGATCATTCCGTGTCTTATCCCGACGCAGGATGCCCATGCGCCGCGTGACTACGCGGCCTATGACTACGCGATCGCGGAGTTCGTGAGGTACCGGGTTAGCTACCCCGACGCGAGGAATACCTCACGCGGGTCTCTGGCGCGACCGGCGCGACTGCGGGAAGTCCGTGATTAGGCACACATAATGATACTACGGGCGATTGGCCTTGCTTCGATCATTCGCGCCTAGAAAAGACCGCTACATTATATCTATTTTGCTCTTGTTTATGTTGCGCACTACGTGCGCTTGAACTGTTGTATTTGCAAAAGGTTTTAAATACTTTGATTTTACTTCGCATTTACAAGGCGCATACTGTACCGTTGCATCGACTCATTCGGGGCCGCTCATGCCGCAGGCGGGCAACAGTGCTAGATCCGCATCCTTAGGATCTTTGCTTTGCGTCGTGAGCTCCATTTTCTCCGAGGCTCGACTTTTGGTACGGTTCTCTCGATGTTGTAGATATATGTACATTCAGGTACGGCGGGCCCCGCCCCGCCATAGTTGTTTACATTCCTGCAGGTCTGTAGTCATGTTGTAAAGTTGGGATGTAACTTGTAACGACTGCCCGTTCGCATCGTGCCTTACCCTGCACCCTAGTGATACATACATCGTAGAAAATCAGCGAACATAAAACATGAGTCATTTAACAAGAGATATAATAAATAAACAAAGCAACCAAAACAGCTTGCCTTCAAGATATACATAAAACTCCGAATAGCTTTAATCCTTTACAACCCCGCCACAACAAAGATTACTGCACTTAAGATTTACAACGACTATGACGGACAGGCCCCGCCATACCCCGAATGTACAAGAACCTACAACTCAGGAACACATACTAAAAGATAAGCCTCCAAGAAACGGAGCTTCCTAATACGCGAATCGTGATCCTAAGAGCGGGATCCACGACCGACGTACTCTACTGCAGATGAACGCACTTCAAGGAGGTCAAGATAACAGTACCAAGTATGTGAAATCAGAAAATATCAGAATGAAATCATACTAGTCTATATAAAGCAGAGACATGTATGATAACCCAACTACAGCTCACAACATAAAAGCAATATATCCAAATGTGACTCACGCCTCAAGTCATCACTCAAATATAACTACGGGTCTCACGCCCACAACATCAATCATGTTCGCATCACGGCCGCATGCCCCCTAATTTCAGATCGGTGTAGACATGTCCATGATGCAACAATAATACCAATGCCCCATGGCCACATGCCCGAATTTACCTCTCAGACACGCCCATGTGACATCAACAATAATATATCGTGATCAACCCCGCCGCATGGCCACATGCCCCGAATTTACCTCGGTAGACATGTCCATGTAACCACAATAACATTATATCGGTAATCAACCCGACCGCATGGCCGCATGCCCCTAATTCTGCATCTAGGCATGTACGCCCATGTGACATCAACAACAAGACAAGAATCAAATGGAAACATACCCGTGGAATTCTCCATCACCGCCAAAGACGCCCAAGTAAGTTCTCAATAAGTCGACCGCCTCTATCGAGACGCCAGAATACGTAAATACCACACTTGCACAACAAAGGCTATCATCACAATCATAGGCAAGTTTCACAACAACAAGCATAGTCAAGTTTAACAACAACAAGCATATGCAATTTTAACACAACACAAAGTACTAACATTTTAAGCAAAAGTCCTGGTTTTAACCCCAAAGTACTACATACGTTAAGTTCTTTTAAAAGAGATCCATTTCTTTATAAAAGTCACCCGATACGTAGTATTAGAATGACCAACCCACCTTCCTTTTCAAAACCAAGTAACAACATTCTTTCCTAAGTTCCAGCTTGCCTAGTTTCAATTACTCAAGCTTCTTATTTTCAAATGGTTTCATAGTTCCCAAACTTAATCATTTGATTCCTTTTAGAACAATCGAGTAACCTATGTCATATATGAGTAGTTTATTCTGTTATAACGATCTTATTACAAATCATGATCTAGAAAATGTAATATCATTTTGTCTTATCTTAGCTTCTACGCAGATGGAGGTTTCTACCGGTTTTAATACAACACATCATTATTCAATACATTTTCCTTTATTAACGCCGCAGGGTCCTGTCGATACACATTCCGATTCCCAAATCAAGAAACATTATCCCTTTAAAACCAAGTACTCATTACTCACGAATGAGGTTTCACACAAACATCCACATTAAAACAAATAAGTTAAGTCTCTTATCTTATAAGATCAAGTCTCTAACTTCTAACATCAAGAAACCATTTTCACTTACATAAGGTCGCTATAACTAACTTCCCATAAAGCTATTATAACACCCTATGTTTTAAAACCAACCAAATCACTTAGCACATGTACGCTCACCGCACTACATAGTTCACAACAATCATGCTAGAAAAGATAGGAAGAGGTTCACATACCTCGCGATTTAGCATCGACTAATAGCAAAACGCCCAAGTACTACAACCTTGCTAGCCCTTTCCACTCTCGAGTAGAATACGCTACTCTTAGTACTTTCACCTATAAAGGTCACAAACGCTCATTAACTCCAAAACACAAGTTTCTATCTTTCCAAAGAAAATTCGCAAAGACTCTCCCCGCAACAACAGAAATCTCCTCCTCTATCGAGGCCGCTACCAAGCCAACCAGTGGGGTCTACACGCCTAACCGACGTACAATTCTATTCAAGAATACTACACAAGTCTACCGCAATACACCCCTATGTAAATACGCCTGGGCTTCTTCAGCTTAAGTCAAAAGACATCGAATACTAAGTAGTTCCATATATAGTATACTTCAACTATATATTCAACCAAACATGTAATTTCCAATTACAATAGAGGACAAGATAATTACCTCGATAAGCCCAAAATTATCCAAGTTATAATGTCGATCCCGAGCAAGGTTTAGCTCCACCCGCGCGCCCAAACCACTCCAAACAACCCTTAAGTTCTAACTAACTTCTACTCAAATACTTCAACCAACTACGAAGATTTCCTTAGGTTTCGGCTGAGACTAAAGGACAAAAGGTAGTATTTCCTGACTCTACGTGAAAGAGGTATCTTTGGAATACTACAAGGTACAAGGCTAAGGTATTTTGGGCATTATAACAATACTAGTGAGTATTTCAATACCACTTAGTGGTATTATACGAAACAACTAGCTAGTGGGTACCCCACTACCAAGCCTCACAGCGGAGTGGAAGCCTCTACCAAGCTCCTCAAAAAGTGGGGTAGACTCGACGAGAACAACACTAAAGGGGAGGGATATTTCAAGACTTAGAATGAAATGAGGATTAAGAAAACCTTCAAGCAAGTGGTATTTATAGACACCAACTGACAAGATCAAGCCACGGGGCAAGTGGATGGCCAAGATTGGCACAAGTGCACCCTAACCTACTCCTTAAATCCTCACAAAACAAAGACCCATGAAAAGTGGCCTTAAAACCTCCTACCGTGGCCCTCTCAAATCACAACGAGGTGACAGGTCACCTCCCGCTGGTCCAAAAATGTTCCGCCGCCAAAATCCGCAAAATACAAAACGACATAGCCGAATTTTCCTTCGCAGTTACGCAAAACGCTTCGCTAAAAACGACTCTAACCGTGCGCACAAAGGTAAAATCGCCATGGTGCCACATGGGTGACACGTGTCGCTCGATTCGCCTGCATTATTTCGCCTTCCAAAATATCCAAATTACCGGAATCTCAAAACAAAGCTGCCCTACAAACCAGAATTTCTCCCGGGCCCCACGTGACCATTTCCAAAATAAAATCTCAAAATTCTAATATAATCTATGAAGTCCAAATACCAAACTGGGAATCCAATTCCCATTAACGAACCTTTTCTTCACAAATAACCTAAACCTTCCGCAAAAACTCACATCTTTCTTTCTTTTCAAAATTTCTCAGACTCTCGCACGCACGCCCTCACATACATACCCCGCAACTACGGGTATAACATTCTCCTCCTTAGAAACATTCGTCCGAATGTTCCTTCTCAAGACAGATATCGATGAAGTTCCTCCAACAAGCTGCCAACGCCACGCTGGGCCACTAGATAACACACGCTATCTTCCTCCCTTACTCGCAGACCTTCTAACACTCAACTCTCCCAAGACGTATCATACTTCAGTCATTACTCCGCTCCAAAATCTCCGAGTCACTACCTCCAAACTTGGTCATCTTACTAACCTCAAACTTCCTTAAGGCCATTCCCGCCTTTACGAACCGCTTCTGGTCGAACGCTGCCCACGAACTCATACGATGATCATACAAACTTGGGCCTAGCATCCCCGTGACTCCTACCACCTGGCGGGACCACCCAGAACTGACCCCACCCCAAACCGGGTTACGGTTTGACCCGCAAATGGTCCTAAACCCGACCCCAACCGCCAACTCTTGTTCCCGATCCTAACAATCTTACTAATTCACATCACGAAAGCTACCACTTCCATCTCACACTACCCACTGACTTATCACACAAATAAATCCCACGATACCACTACTCCGATAAGGGTCAAACATAAAATAAATCTTTAATCTCAAGACGACCTTACCCCTAAGGTCTCACTGTGACATAGTCTAAGGTTCACACTTACCATGCCCCCATACGTAACCTCCCAACTAAACATGTTTTCAAACTCACAATTAACACAACGCTATTCGCATAGCACATAATAATGAGACCATCATAACAAGCATACCAAAACTCTAGAGGGTTAAGGATATACCGGCTACCGCCCACTCTAATCATAGGCCACTCGCAGGCGATAATCGTAGGGCGGCGAACCACCATCGATCCAGAGTCGAGTCAGAACATCCGCGGCTACCTTGGTCGGACAGCCATCAGAAATGGCCCCGCTGGCCGCAAAATAACAAGCTCCCCGCACCACGACATTCAAATGCGTCACTACATCGACCACACCGGCGTAGTGACCGTGATCCGCCAACACCCTTACTTCCTCGAAACTCAACCTCGAGCTCGACCGCCTCAAGACGGAGGACCACTCGCACAGCGGGGTACAAAACTAGTTCACACCGAGGCGTCCGCCGAAGTCGCCAAAGACCTCGGCGTCCTCGCCTCTTCTCGCTGATCCGTGTCATTCCGCCGACCTCTCCGCACTCACATCCTAGCGCATGAGTCGCACGCGGCAATGTCCATGCCCTACCGGCGGTTACTCCCGAACATGCCTCGATATGTAATCATCGAGCTCAGAACATATCGGTGCACTCGATCCTCCATACTAGCTACCAACGCTGACGCACGCCAATGAGTCGAACTCACATTGTACTCCCGAACCGCACGCCCGCCTCGTTTAAGCATCAAAAATCGTTTACCGCGTTCTCCTCATCTCGCGAGGCAAGAAGTGCGCGAGGAAAGCCCCAAAACTCATCCCATACCGCTAGAGGTGCATGCTCTCCCGAAAGCTCCCATGAATCAAACCAATCGATCGCGTATCACGCACCGACGCGAACCAAAGGTCACAGACTGCTTCAAGCCTGATCACCCGCACGATCCGTCAGAATCGCCGATGAACTCCTCGCGATCATCCTCGTGCCTCACCCATAAAACTCGGGCGCTACAACTCGTAAAGTCCCGTAGCCTCAAACTATCTCGCCGGGGTGAACCATCGTGCATCGAATCGAATCACCGTGATCCAAATTATCCTCATATCTGCCACGACTCGCCAAAGAATCGCCATCTCCTTGTAACCCATCTCCTCCGCCTCTGCATCGGACCTGAGGCTCGTGTATCGCGGTCTCAGCAGCCATTGCCGCGCCTAACTCTCGCTGGGCCGGGCGCGCTACAAAACCCGCTGTCAAGCACAACCTCGTATCGTCGGGCTCGCGCTGCATTCTCTCAGATCTCACTAGCAAGCACTCGGCCGCCTTGCCCTTCTGGCTCGTTGCTTGCGCGGAGGCATAATCGTAAAAACGAGATACGCTGCAGGGTCCAACTTACAACATGCCTCTAAGGCACGATCTCTGAACGAGAAGAATGGAAACTAATCCTAAATGTCCTATAGCCTCCCGACATAGACGTGGTGCACAACACACCGATAATCAAGACTCTACTAGACACGGTTCAGACACTTTCCGAGGATTAATCGCTTCGATACCACTTTTGTAACGACTGCCCGGTTCACATCGTGCCTTACCCGCACCCTAGTGATACATACATCGTAGAAAATCAGCGAATATAAAACATGAGTCATTTAACAAGAGATATAATAAATAAACAAAGCCAACCAAAACAGCTTGCCTTCAAGATATACATAAAACTCCGAATAGCTTTAATCTCTTACAACCCCGCCCACAACAAGATTACATGCACTTAAGATTTACAACGACTATGACGGACAGGCCCCGCCATACCCCGAATGTACAAGAACCTACAACTCAGTGGAACACATACTAAAAGATAAGCCTCAAGAAACGGAGCTTCCTAATACGCCGAATCGTGATCCTAAGAGCGGATCCACGACCGATGTATTTACTCGCAGATGAACGCAGCTTCAAGGAGGTCAAGATAACAGTACCAAGTATGTGAAATCAGAAAATATCAGAATGAAATCATACTAGTCTATATAAAGCAGAGACATGTATGATAACCCAACTACAGCTTCACAACATAAAAGCAAATATATCCAAATGTGACTCACGCCTCAAGTCATCACTCAAATATAACTACGGGTCTCACGCCCACAACATCAATCATGTTCGTGATCACGCCGCATGCCCCTAATTCAGATCGGCAGACATGTCCATGATGCAACAATAATACCAATGCCCCATGGCCACATGCCCCTAATTTACCTCGCAGACACGCCCATGTGACATCAACAATAATATATCGTGATCAACCCCGCCGCACGCCACATGCCCCTAATTCTACCTGCAGACATGTCCATGTAACCACAATAACATTATATCGTAATCAACCCGACCGCACGGCCGCATGCCCCCTAATTCAGACGGCAGGTACATGCCCACGTGACATCAACAACAAGACAAGAATCAAAATGGAAACATACCCGTGGAATTCTCCATCACCGCCAAAGACGCCCAAGTAAGTTCTCAACAAGTCGACCGCCTCATCGAGACGCCAGAATACGTAAATACCACACTTGCACAACAAAGGCTATCATCACAAGCATAGGCAAGTTTCACAACAACAAGCATAGTCAAGTTTCACAACAACAAGCATAGGCAAGTTTCACACAACTCAAAGTACTTTCATTTTATGCCAAAGTCCTGTTTTTAACCCCAAAGTACTACATACGCTAAGTTCTTTAAAAGAGATCCATTTCTTTTATAAAAGTCACCCGATACCCGTAGATTAGAATGACTAACCCACCTTCCTTTTCAAAACCAAGTAACAACATTCTTTCCTAAGTTCCAGCTTGCCTAGTTTCAATTACTCAAGCTTCTTATTTTCAAATGGTTTCATAGTTCCCAAACTTAATCATTTGATTCCTTTTAGAACAATCGAGTAACCTATGTCATATATGCGAGTAGTTTATTCTTGTTATAACGATCTTATTACAAATGAACTATGATCTAGAAAATGTAATATCATTTTGTCTTATCTTAGCTTCTATGCAGATGGAGGTTTCTACCGGTTTTAATACAACACATCATTATTCAATACATTTTCCTTTTATTAACGCCGCAGTTGGTCCTGTCGATACACATTCTCGATTCCCAAATCAAGAAACATTATCCCTTTAAAACCAAGTACTCATTACTCACGAATGAGGTTTCACACAAACATCCACATTAAAACAAATAAGTTAAGTCTCTTATCTTATAAGATCAAGTCTCTTAACTTCTAACATCAAGAAACCATTTTCACTTACATAAGGTCGTTATAACTAACTTCCCATAAAGCTATTATAACACCCTATGTTTTAAACCAACCAAATCACTTAGCACACGTACGCTCACCGCACTACATAGTTCACAACAATCATGCTAGAAAAGATAGGAAGAGGTTCACATACCTCGCGACGAGTATCGACTAATAGCAAAACGCCCAAGTACTACAACCTTGCTAGCCCTTTCCACTCCTCGAGTAATACGCTACTCTTAGTACTTTCACCTATAAAGGTCACAAACGCCTATTAACTCCAAAACACAAGTTTCTATCTTTCCAAAGAAAATTCAAGAAGACCTCCCCGCAACAGAAATCTCCTCCTCTATCGAGGCCGCTACCAAGCCAACCAGTGTGGGTCTACACGCCTAACCTGACGTACAATTCTATTCAAGAATACTACACAAGTCTACCGCAATACACCCATGTAAATACAGCCTGGGCCTTCTTCAGCTTAAGTCAAAAGACATTGCCGAATACTAAGAGTTCCATATATAGTATACTTCAACTATATATTCAACTAAACATGTAATTTCCAATTACAATAGAGGACAAGATAATTACCTCGATAAGCCCAAAATTATCCAAGTTATAATGTCGATCCCGAGCAAGGTTTAGCTCCACTTCGCGCCCAAACCACTCCAAACAACCCTTAGAAGTTCTAACTAACTTCTACTCAAATACTTCAACCAACTACGAAGATTTCCTTAGTGGTTTCGCTGAGACTAAAAGGACAAAAGGTAGTATTTCCTGACTCTACGAAAGAGGTATCTTTGGAATACTACAAGGTACAAGGCTAAGGTATTTGGGCATTATAACAATACTAGTGAGTATTTCAATACCACAAGGAGTGGTATTATACGAAACAACTAGGCTAGTGGGTACCCCACTACTGCCAAGCCTCACAAAGTGGAGGGAAGCCTCTCGCCAAGCTCCTCAAAAAGTGGGGGTAGACCTGACGAGAACAACACTAAAGTGGAGGGATATTTCAAGACTTAGAATGAAATGAGGGACGAAGAAAACCTTCAAGCAAGGGGTATTTATAGGACACCAACTGACAAGATCTGCCATGCGCAAGTGGATGGCCAAGATTGGCACAAGTGCACCCTAACCTACTCCTTAAATCCTCACAAAACAAAGACCCATGAAAAGTGGCCTTAAAACCTCCTACCGTGGCCCTCTCAAATCACAACGAGGTGACAGTGTCACCCTCCCGCTGGTCCAAAAATGTTCCGCCGCCTAAAAATCCGCAAAATACAAAACGACATAGCCGGAATTTTCCTTCGCAAGTTACGCAAAACGCTTCATTTAAAAACGACTTAACCGTGTCGCGCACAAAGGTAAAATCGCCGCGGTGCCACACGGGGTGACACGGTCGCCCCGATTCGCCTGCATTATTTCGCCTTCCAAAATATCCAAATTAATGGAATCTCAAAACAAAGCTGCTCTACAAAATCAGAATTTCTCCCGTGGCCCCACGTGACCATTTCCAAAATAAAATCTCAAAATTCTAATATAATCTATGAAGTCCAAATACCAAACTGGGAATCCAATTCCCATTAACGAACCTTTTTCTTCACAAATAACCTAAACTTTTCCGTCGAAAACTCACATCTTTCTTTCTTTTCAAAATTTCTGCCGTACTCTCGTACGTACGTCCTCACATACATACCCTGCAACTACGGGGTATAACATAACTGTTCACTCTTTATATATATATATGCCGAAAGGCGACATTTTCTTAGATATAAACTGTGTCTCAATTTACATTTGTTTCATGTCTTGTTTTTATATTCACGACACTGACGATGACTACTGGTGCCCTGCAGGCACTACCATCGCCCCGAACGGGTCGTGACAAAAGTGGTATCGAGCGCTTAATCCTCTGAAAGTGTCTACGCATCGTATCTAGTAGAGTCTTGATTATCGCGGTGTCGTGCACTACACCAATAATCATGAGGCTATAGGATATTTAGATTGGTTTCATTCTTCTCACTCGAGATCGTGCCTTAGAGCCGTGTTATAAGTTCGACCCTCTAACGATTCCTTTCTCAGAATAGCTTATGTCTCCACGCAGGCAACCCGCCCGGCGGCAAGGCACTGAGGAGCCGCTAGTAGGACACCGAGAGTCACGAGGGCTCGTGCCCGCCTATACCCGAGACGGCGAGTTCCATGACGCCGCCGCCCCAAAGAGACCACAGCACTCGCACCTCCCGCCCCACACCGCGCAGGAGTTAGGGTACGCGAGATGGCCCAGCTTATTGGCCGTGATCAGGCTGACACGGTGATAGGCCGGATGCAGCAGCATTTCGGGCCCAAAGAAGCACTGGGTTCACCCGAGATCGCATACTGAGGCTACGGATTTTCCGAGTCAGAGCCCGCCAGAGTTCTACGCGTCGAGGCTCGAGGATGATCCGCAGAGTTCATCCGCCGCCATGAGGATCATGCGCGTAATCAAGGCTTCGATACCGAGTCCGTGATCTTGCCGCATCGGCCGCGTGATACCGCAATGATTGGTTTGATTCGCGAGCTTTCCCGGGAGAGCACGCGCCTCCAGCAGATGGACGAAGTTCTCGAGGCTTTTCTCACTCACTTCTTGCCTCCGCATGAGGAGGGCACGGCCGACAAGTTTTTGTTGCCGAGACAGAGAGGCGCACGCTAGTGGAGTACAACGCCGAAGTTCGATTCTTTGGCTCGATATGTCCTCGCTGGTACCAGATACGGAGGATGTGGTACACCGCTACGCCACCGGCTAGATGATTATATGGCCGAAGTCTTGTGCGGTGTGTTGCTCTTCACCGTATGGACATTACCCGCATGCGCCTCACGACTGGATGCGAGGAGCGTAGAGACCGACGGTCGATAGCTATCGCCAGCAGGTTACGCCAAGACGGCCGGATCTTTGGTAGCTCGGTGGACGCCTCAAGAGACGCTCAGATTTGCACCACACCACTCAGAGCACTCCTACATCGCTGGTACAACCGCAGCATTCGGGGCGTCGTGGCCCCGTGACTTTGGATTTGTGGTAAAGAAGCGCTAACCGATCGAGGTCCGCCTGTGTCCGATGTGGTATATTCCATTCGGGAGGTTGTGGTACTACTTCAGGAGCTTGCTATACTTGTGGCCAGCAGGGTCATTATGCGAGAGTCCGTCCACTGCGGCGCTGATGGTAGGGTCACCGCAGGTCTGCCGGCACATCCCTTCGCCATCGCCCCGAGGGCGTGGTACTCATGGACCAGCAGGTCGCGCAGAGGTCGTGGGCGCGTCTCAGCCTAGCGGTCCTCGTAATCGCATTTATGCCTTGTCCACCGGCAGACTGTGAGGCGCCGCCGACGCCGCCATGTGTACTTTATCGGGCCGTTACGATGATGGTACGCCTTGATAGATCCGGTTCTACTGGCCCTATATATCTCCTTATTGCTAGTAGGATAGGGATAGAGCCCGAGTCCATAGACCTTTCGAGGTAGCTACGCCAGCCGGGTGATTCTTGGTAGCTCGGCGGATATATAGGCTTGTCTAGTGACTATATGCAATGCCGACTTAGCCGACTTGATAGAGTCGATATGACCGATTTTGATGTAATCACGGTACGGATTCGCTAGCTTGCTACGCCAATGTAGACCGCAGGAGAGAGTAGTACGGTTCCAGCTTCGAGAGCCATTGTCGAGCGGGAGGAACACCAGACGCCGGCGGGTAGGTTTATTTCCTACCTCGGCTAGGAAGACGCGCAGGGGTACATCTACCATCTCGCTCGTGTTTGATACCGAGGCCGCAGCGCGATTTCCAATGGCCCAAGAGTCGAGAGTTCCCGACGTGTTTCCGCACGACCTCCCGCATCCTCCCGAGAGGGAGATAGAGTTCTGTATTGACAAGTTGCCAGACACTCGCCTATTTCCATTCCGCCATACGTAACGGAACCCGCCGAGTTGAGAGAGTTGAAGGACCACCGAGAGATTTGCCGAGAAGCGGCTTCATCAGCCTAGTGTTTCTCCTCGGGAGCGCCGTATTGTTCGTGAAGAAGCATGACGGACGCCGCGCATGTGTGTTGATTACGTGCACCAACAAGGTGACTATTAAGAACAGATACCCCCTTCCCAGGATTGATGATTTGTTCGACCAGCTGCAGAGTGCGAGATGTTTCTCCAAGATTGATCTACGATCGGGCTATCATCAGGTACGAGTCAGAGAGGCGGATGTCCCTAGGACTGCATTCCAGACCCGGTATGGGCATTATGAGTTCAGGGTCATGTCTTTCGGATTGACCAATGCTCCGCAGATTCATGGATTTGATGAACCGAGTGTTCAAGCCATTTTTGGACACGCTTGTGATAGTGTTCATCGATGACATCTTGGTTTATTCTCGCCAGAGCGTGAGCATGCGAGCATTCGGCGATCGTGGCCGAGTTCTCCAGACTGACAGCTATACGCCAAGTTTTCCAAACGTGAGTTTTGGTGGCTTCGTGGCATTTCTGGGCATATTGTGGGCTGATGGTATTCGTGGATACGCCAAGATCGAGGCAACAGACTTGGCCTGCACCCACTACTCCGGCAGCAGGCGTAGCTGGGCCTCGCAGTTACTATCGGCGTTCGTGGAGAAGTTTGCTTCTATCTCGCACCATTGACTAGCCGACTCGTAGCGCCTAAGTTTCAGCGGACCGATGCTCAGGAGCGTGGTTTACGCCATCGGAGAGATCGACGACTTCCCCGCTTCTACTTTCCGCAGGGTCCAGACGCTATATCGTATCGCGACGCTGCATCGGGTTGGGATGTGTGTTGACGCAGCAGGCAAGGTTATAGCGCACGATCCCGACACCTTAAGAAGCATGAGAGGAACTACCCCACCCATGATTTCGAGTCGCGCCGTGATTCACGCCAAGATCCGAGGCACTATTTGTACGAGGTTCATGTGATATTTATACGCACCACAAGAGCCTCCAAAGATATCTTCACCAGCAGGAGTCGAACTTACGGCTGTAGATGGTGGTTAGAGTTGCTTAAGGATTATGATATCGATATCCCGCACTCACCCGGAAGGCCAACGCTGTGGCGTATGCCCTTAGTCGTAGGTCGGCGGGTAGCCTATCGACGCAAATGAGAGGAGGGTATGGTTCGCGATTTGCATCGCCAGCGAGCCTCGTGTCCATTTGATTGATTCTCGATAGCAGCTGGGTTCGAGTTCGAGAGGTTGCCGAAGTCTTCCATCGCCGGCGAGGCGAAGAGGCAACATGAGGATCCGGCTTGACGCTGCACCGCGATACGCCCTTCGTGGGGAAGCGGTCCTTTTGAGGCAAGCACCACGGGTGCTAAGGTTCGAGGTAGGCTGTGTGTTCGGATATTGCAGACTTCCTAGCAGGTTCTGTGGAAGCACACAGCGCGCGTTACTCATCCATCCGGTCGACCAAGATGTACCACCTTAGATCTATGTATTGGTGGATGGCTTCAAGAGGACGGAGTTTGTAGCTCAGCCCGCCCGGTTGTCGCAGCGAAGATGTAGCACCGCAGGCCTGGTGGATTATTGCAGACGATAGAGATCCCGACCTGGAAGTAGGAGGTGATCAACATGGACTTTATCACAGGATTACCTCGAACTTAGAGGAAGCATGATTCTATCCGGTTATCACGACAAGTTGACGAAATCAAATTTCACTTTCTTCCCGTCAGACGACTTTTCTACCGAGGATTACGCTGACTTTACATCCGAGAGATCGCCGATCGCATGGAGTCCCTATTTCGATCATATCGCATGTAGGAGCCCATTTACGCTAACTTCTGAGGTCCTTCCGTATGGTTTAGGACGCAGTGAGCCTGAGTATCGTGATTCCATCCACGTAGACGGACAGCCGAGCGCACTATCCAGACTCTTGATATGTCGCGAGCCCGTTATTGACTTCAGGGTATCCGGGAGGATCATTTGCCTCTAGTTGAGTTTGCGATAATAATAGCTACCACCCAAGATTCGCATGACGCCTTAGGCCTTGTATGAGGAAGTGCGATAGCCGGCCTGACGCGGGCGAGGTGCGCTTAGTGGGACCAGATTTGCGCAGCAGTGCGGGATAATGCGGCTTATCCAGAGCTGCCATCGATTTCGTAGTCGCATAAGTCATATGCAGATCATCGTTGTCGGCATCTAGAGTTCGAGATTGATCATCGCCGCAGATCGTAGTCTCACCAAGGTACATCAGCCCTATCGATTGTCCGCAGGTGCAAGGTTGCTCACGAATGGATCCGCCGTCCGATCCGGAGGCAAGACATCCGGTGTTTCATGTTTCTATGTTGAGGAGATGTATCGGATCCATCTAGAGTGCACCATCGACGATGTCCAGTGACCGAGGGTTATCATACGAGGAGATTCCCATAGCGATAATCGATCGCAAAGTTAGGCGCCATGACAAGGACGTGGCTTCCACAAAGTCTTCAGGCGAACGAGCTCGTGGAGGAGATGACGTGGGAAGCCGAGGAGGACATGAGGCGTAGTATACTCACCTATTCCCACACCTCCGTAACTCACTTTCCTACTTGTAAATTTTTCATTAACATATTTGCTTAAGTGTCAGATTGCGCCATGTGTGGCATTTGCAAACTGCTTAAGCTGTGAGAGACTTCATCGTTATCTGTTTAAAGGAACATTCGGACGCATGTTTCGGCGAGGGGAGAATGTTATACCCCATATTTCCAGAGTATGTACGTGAGGGTGTACGTACAAAAGTTTAGCCTTAGTTAGGCATAGGGGGACGAAAAATTGTGCACACCTATCAAAAAGAATCGTTTTCCGACTAAACGCTTTACAAAACTTATGAGGGAAAATTACTACTATGTCATTTATAATATTTGGATTTTTCCGAGAGACGAAATATTTTGGATTAACGAGGGTGACACTTGTCACCCTCATACGGACGCAACTCGGGCTTGTTTGGACGATTTTGTGGCCTTGCTTAGCCAAGGGTAGGTAGGATATTTTGTGTAGTAGATGGATAAGGACACTTGCCTAAATCTCCACCTTACACTTGCCTACCACTTGGCTTCATCTTGGCCCTTGAAAGCCCTATAAATACCCCCCTAACTTGAAGGTTTTCTTCATCCACAAATCATTTCTCCAAGTCTGGAAAATCCTTCCCCCTGTCTTGTAGTGTTTCGTGCAACACTCCCCTCCTCTGAAGGCTCTCGTCAAACATCTTCCCCCTCTAGCCTAGTAGCTCTAGCCGAAACCCCCCCCCCTTTGGTAGAAAGTTGTCTTCCAAGTATAGTTACTATTCCTAAATACCCTAGCCCAAATCCCTTATAGTATTTAAGTAGAAGTTGTGTAGAACTTCTAAAGGCTTCTTGGAGCTATCGGAGCGTGCAAATTATGAGCTAAACCTTGCTCAGGATCGACATTTAACTTGGATAATTTTGGGCTTATCGAGGTAAATACTCTTGTCCTTCTATTGTAATTGGATATTACATATAAGAATAGTTAAGACTTGAGTATAAGATATAGAAGGATATTAAAGAATATAATTGAACCGTTATCACAAAGAGAAGGGTATAATGTAAGAAGAATTAAACTGCATTTACATAGGATCGTATTTACAATAGACTGGTAGCTTGACTAGGGAAGTGGCGCGCCAATTTTCCGTAATATAGAACCCTCCGCTTAGATTATCCTACGTAATAGTTTAAACGCTGATAGACGATTCGATTATAGGTCGATACTCGCGCTACATATTCGACTGGCAGTGGATTTCAAGAAGGTATGTGATTCTTCCTATCCTCTCGAGCATGATATTTTAAAGTATATATATAGTACTAGATTTACGACGTGTGTTAATCTAACATGGTTTTACTTGACTTGAGTCTAAATAATAAGAACTCAAAGTATTTCAAAAGAATTATAAATCAATTTTGATAAGAGTAATACTTGATTTTAAATGTAAGCTAAGAGTTATACTAGCTTTTTGGGAAGTTAGGTATAACGACTTAAGAAAGATAAAAGGAACTGCTTTACTTATTTGTTTATGAAAATCCTGCATTGATTTCTACAAAGTGTAGTAAGATGGTTTGATAAGTAACATGTTAGATACTACGGTGTTAGTGTCTTGTGATATTGTTATTCTTGTTGTGCTTACGCTGTTAAACGGTGCCCGTTGCATCATATTATATCACCTACCCTCGACTTGTTATACCGAGGGCTTCACACTCGACGCGTCTATACGCCTATGCAGTCAGGTGACTATGCGAGTCGCGGAGTTCCAGATTGATCATTCGGTGTCTTATCCCGATGCAGGGATGCCTATGCGCGGCTCGCGACTACGCGGTCTATGACTATGCGATCAGGAGTCTGTGAGGTACCGGTTAGCTACCCCGACGCGAGGAATACCTCACGCGGTCCGTAGTGACCTATGCGCGATCGCGGAAGTCCAGATTAGCACGATAATGATACTACGGGCGATTGGCCTTGCTACGATCATTCGCGACTAGAAAAGACCGCTTACATTATATCTATTTTGCTCTTGTTTATGTTGTGGCACTATGAACTGGTTGTATTTGCAAAAGGTTTTAAATACTTTGATTTTACTTCAAGATTTCACGCCGCATACTGTACTGCTGCATCGACTCCTTCGAGGGCCGCTCATGCCGCAGTAAGGGCAAGGTGTGCTAGATCCGCATCCTGATCTTTGTTAGCGTCGTGAGCTCCATTTTCTACGAGGCTCGACTTTTGGTACGGTTCTCCCGATGTTGTAGATATATGTACATTCAGGTATGGCGGGCCCGTCTCCGCCATAGTTGTTTACATTCCTGAGGTCCGTAGTCATGTTGTAAAGTTGGGATGTAACTGCTCACACTCTTTATATATATATGCCGTAAAGGCTTACATTTTCTCGTATATAAACTGTGTCTCAATTTACATTTGTTTCATGTCTTGTTTTTATATTCACTGACACTGATGTATGACTACTGTGCCTGTAAGGCACCAACATCGTCTCTAACGGGTCGTGACATTATGCCTTCAAATAAAGTCACTTACTCTCTTTAAATCAAGTAACATATACTTTTCAAAACGAGTTACTACACATTTTCGAAATTCAAGTCCCAAGTACTTTCAAAAATCAAGCTTCATGTACTTACAAAATTAATACTTTTATGAGCCGTGAATAGGTTATTCTTGTTTATAACGATCTTGTTAAATCAACCATGATCTAGAAAATGTAATACAATTTTGTCTTATCTTAGTTTCTATGCAGATGGAGAATTCTACTCATTTCAATATAATTGATTGTTGATACATTTTCATTAACGCTGCAATGGCTTGTTCGATACCTATTCTCATTAGTGTAGTAAATTAGCAAGGTCACTCGACTCCAATACTTCTTAACGACTCTTACCAACGTCCCCCATAAGACTTGGTAAGAACTTAGGAATATTCTAGACATGCCTTTAGCATAAAATCAATAACATGAATACTTCCCATGACAAGGAAAGTATACTCAAGAACAAATCATGGGTACTCCTAACAACAAGGCAAGTATACCTCAATTATCCAGTCATGTATACTCCTAACAACAAGGCAAATATACTTCAAACAACAAGTCATGTATACTCCTAACAACAAGGAAAGTATACCATAAAAATACTCATGTCTATAGAAAGAAGAAGTTCACATACCTCGTGATTTACTAACCCATACGACAAGTAGCAAAATGCTCCAAGCACTTCAACCTCATCCGCTATTCCTGCCAAGTAGACTCTGCTACACGAGTACTTCAACCTAAAATGACCATAGTACTTCTATCAATATCATACTTACTATTGTAAGACTTATACAAAATAATTGCCTCTAATTCTAATGGAAAATCTGCAAAGATTCCTTTATTTCTACGTACTTTTCCACCTTTTCTAAGGCCCGTATTCACCAACCAACAAGCCACATTTAAGGCGCAACCAACAGTTAGCCAAAGGGGATTACACGCCTAACTGGACGTGTAAAATTCTGCCCCACAGTTATACAAAACAGTCCACAAATTAGCCCATAAAAACAGTCCGTAATCCAACAATAACGAGGGTAAAATGTGAGGCGTTTCAACACCTTTCCACACCCCTATTTCCTTAGGACTTTCATTAGCAACTACTACTCTTAAACATGCATTTTTGGGCTGATTTTTTCAGCATAACCACACCCCCAAAACAGTCCATAAAATGATACGACAACGTCTAACAGTTTTGGGCAGTTTTTCGGCTAAAACAACTACAATCCGATAACTTTTTCCTTAATCTATTTTATTCCAATTCGAGTTCCAACACATCCATATATGACATACCAACTTATCAACAACCATATTACCTTATTTTAACATGCGACAAGTTTGGATAACAACAACCATATAACAAACGAAACCAAGGGCACAAAATTGTCTCAAATCGGCCAACAACATATCTACCTCATACACATCTTATTTTCAATTTCTTCCTTAACATGAATTCATCTATACATTATAAAAATAAGTAATATCCAATTACTTTAATTTTTGAAGAACTATTACCTCATTTTTGTGCCCAAAAACGTCCCGGGCAGAATGCTCAACAATGGCTCGTAGTTTTTGTTTCGCTCCACTCTTCAAGATACAATCACATATATGTATCCCCTACAACCTTAGGAGCAACTTCCCTTCACATTCCATTACCAAAAAGTCGACGTAACCCCTAGGGTTTCACCCTCTATTCTCGACCTAGTGTAGCGTTTTTGCACACTGTTTTGTTAGCTGAACTTGTGACGTCTATAACTCTTTACTCTGATGTCCGATCGACAAACAGTTTATTGCGTTAGAAACTAGACTCGACGAAATTCATTTTAGGCTTTTAAAACACCCAAAACCTCCTCATATACCAGGATATATACCTCTCCAAAGTTGGATGAAATCTGTCAACCTTCGCCGAGAGCATAAGAGAAGAGGGAAAGAGATGGAATATTTCTAAGTGTCAGTAAACGGTTCAGAATGTCTCTAAGTATACATATATAATGTATCACAATGGGTAAGATGAGGACAAGTGTAGGGACTAAGTGTAGCAAGACAAGTGGAGTGGGACCCACATAGCCCACTTGTCCACTTGTCTCTAAAATATCTAAGGTCAAAATCTTCCAAGACCAAGACAAGTGGGGTGGGGGGTGTGCCACGTGTCACCATATCATTGGTCTAAAAATATTTCATCTCCCAAAAATCCATAATTGGCAAAAATATCTCAAAAATTATTGTGGGCCCCACAAAACCGTAAAATTTTCCCGTGGGCCCCACATGACCAAACCCGGAATTTAAAATCCAAAATTCCAATATATTAAAAAAGTCTCAAATACCAACTTTGAGAACCAAATTCCATTTAACAAACATTTTTCCTTCACGAGGTTCGAATTTTTTTTCTTAGAAAACACAATTCTTTCTTTCGTTCCAACTTTCAAATCTTATTTCCATACGTTCGTTCTCATTTCAATCTCTTGGAAATACGGGGTGTAACACTTTATTCAAAGTCCGAGTGATATAATTCTGTTCGAAAAGTTGTAGTATTCACTCGAAGAGTCTAAATGATGTAATTCCTGCCGAAAGGCTGCAATCTTCCTTTAAAAGTCTAAGTGATGTAATTTCGGCAGAAAGGTTGCACTCATCGTCATAATGATGTAATTTCGGTTGAAATGTTGCAGTCTTCATTCAGAAGTTGGAGTGATGTAATTATATCCAAAAAGCTGCAGTCCTCACTCCAAGAGTCTGAATGATGTAATTTCGGCTGAAAGGTTATATTCTTCATTACAAATTCATAGTGATATAATTTTTGGCCGAAAGGCTATAGTCTTTATTCAAAAGTCATAGTGATGTAATTCTGGCCAAAAGGTTACAGTCTTTATTCAAAAGTCAGAGTGATCTAATTCCGGACAAATAGCTGCAGTCTTCACTCCAAGATTTATAATCATGTTATTCTGGCCAAAAGGTTGCAGTCTTTATTCAAAAGTCTGGATGATGTAATTATAAATGAAAGGTCGATTTTTCACTCCAAGCATCAAAATGATGTAATTATGGCCAAAAGATTGTTATCTTCATTCAAAAGTCTGAGTAATGTAATTCCTGCTGAAAGGTTGTAGTCTTCACTCCAAGCGTCAGAATAATGTAATTAAAGAATAAAGGTTGTAATTTTCATTCAAAAGTTAGAGGTGATGTAATTTCGGCCGAAAGGTTGCAATATTTACACCAAGAATCAGAATGATATAAGTTTGACGGAAAGGCTATAGTTTTCATTAAAAAATGTGAGTGATGTAATTCTAGCCGAAAGATTGTAGTCTTCACTCCAAAAATCAGAATAATTAAATTACAGCCAAAAGGTTGTAGTATTCCCTCCAAGTGTCAGAATGATGTAATTCCTACCGAAATGCTACAGTCGTCATTCAATAGTCTGAGTGATTTAATTCCGACCGAAAGGTTATAGTTTTCACTCCAATTGTCAAAATAATGGATTTTTGGTCTAAAGGCTTCAGACATCATTCAAAAGTTTGAGTGATGTAATTTCGGCTGAAATGTTGTAGTCTTCACTCCAAGTGTCAGAATGATGTATTTTTGGCTGCAAGGTTGCAATATACACTCCAAGCATAAAAATGATGTATGTTTGACCTTAAAGGCTGCACTCTATTCAAAATTCCAAGTGCTGTAATTTCGTTCGAAAGGCTGCAGCTTAACTCAAGGAGTCTGAATGATATAATTTTGGCCGAAAGGTTGTAGTCTTCACTCCAAGTGTCAGAATGATGTATTTCTAGCCGAAAGGTAGTAGTATTCATTCAAAAGTAAGAGTGATGTAAATTCGGCCAAAATGCTACAGTCTTCACTCCAAGAGTCATAATAATGTTATTTTGGCACAAAGGCTGTAGTCTTTATTCAAAAGTATGAGTGATATAATTTAGTTCGAAAAGTTGTAGTATTTACTCCAAGAGTCTAAATGATGTAATTCCTGTTGAAAGGTTGCAGTCTTCATTTAAAACTCTGTGTGATGTAATTTCGGCAGAAAGGTTGCACTCATTGTTAAAATGATGTAATTTCGGTTGAAAGGCTGCAGTCTTCATTCAGAAGTTGGAGTGATGTAATTACATCCGAAAAGCTGCATTCCTCACTCCAAGAGTTTGAATAATGTAATTTTGGCTGAAATGTTGTAGTCTTCATTATAAATTCATAGGGAATATAATTTTGGCCGAAAGGCTGCAGTCTTTATTCAAAAGTCAAAGTGATTTAATTCCGACCAAAAGGTTGCAATCTTTATTCAAAAGTCAGAGTGATATACTTCCGGCCAAAAGGTTGCAGTCTTTATTCAAACGTCTGAATAATGTAATACCAGCTGAAAGGTTGCATTTTTCACTCCAAGAATAAAAATGATGTAATTATGGCCAAAAGATTGATATCTTCATTCAAAAGTCTGAGTAATGTAATTCCTGTTGAAAGGCTGTAGTCTTCAGTCCAAGCGTCCGAATGATGTAATTAAAGAATAAAGGTTGTAGTCTTCATTCAAAAGTTAGAGGTGATGTAATTTCGGCCGAAAGGTTGCAATATTCACTCCAAGCATCAGAATGATGTAAGTTTGACTAAAGGTCGCATTTACATTCAAAAGTGCGAGTGATGTAATTCGGTCGAAGATTTCACTTCACCAAGAGTCGTAATAATTAAATTTCAACAGCGTTGTAGTATTCACTTCAAGTGTCAGAATGATGTCATTCCGACCGAAATGCTACAGTCGTCATTCAAAAGTCTGAGTGATTTAATTCCGGCCGAAAGGCTATAGTTTTCACTCCAATTATCAAAATAATGGATTTTCGATCTAAAGGATTCATATATCATTCAAAAGTTCGAGTGATGTAATTTCAATAAATGTCGTAGTCTTCACCCAAGTGTCGAATGATGTATTTCTCGCAAGGTTGCAGATACACCCAAGCATCGCAATGTCAGATGTTTGATCAAAGGTCGCAGTCTTCATTCAAAATTCCAAGTGATGTAATTTCGTTCGTAAGGCTGCAGTCTTAACTCAAGGAGTATGGATGATATAATTATGGCCGAAAGGTTGTAGTCTTCACTCCAAGTGTCAGAATGATGTATTTCTAGCCGAAAGTCTTCATTCAAAAGTAAGAGTGATGTAAATTCGGCCAAAATGCTATAGTATTCACTCCAAGAGTCATAATGATGTTATTCTGGCAAAAAGGCCGCAGTTTTTATTCAAAAGTCCGAGTGATATAATTCTGTTCGAAAAGTTGTAGTATTCACTCCAAGAGTCTAAATGATGTAATTCCTGCCGAAAGGCTGCAGTCTTCCTTTAAAAGTCTAAGTGATGTAATTTCGGCAGAAAGGTTACATTCACCGTTAGAATGATGTAATTCCATTGAAAGGTCAGATTCTTCATTCGTGTCGAGTGATGTAATTATATCCTAAAAGTCGCAGACTCACCCAAGAGTCCAATGATGTAATTTTGGTAAAGGTTGTAGTCTTCATTATAAATTCATAGTGATTTAATTCGCTAAAAGGTCATTGTTTTTATTCAAAAGTCTGAATAATGTAATTCCAGCTAAAAGGTTGCATTTTTCACTGCAAGTATCAAAATGATGTAATTATGGCCAAAAGATTGTTATCTTCATTCAAAAGTCTGAGTAATGTAATTCCTATTGAAAGGTTGTAGTCTTCAGTCCAAGCATCAGAATGATGTAATTATAGAAGAAAGGATGTAGTCTTCATTCAAAAGTTAGAGGTGATTTAATTTCGGCTGAAAGGTTGCAATATTCACTCCAAGCATCGTAATGATATATGTTTGACTGAAAGGCCGCAATCTTCATTCAAAAGCATGAGTGATGTTGTTACACCCCGTAATTCCATGACATTGATTCGAGGACGGATTAAGGAAAGAAGATTTCGATATTGAAGGAAAATTTATTACATTTTTTAAAGGAAAATTTCTAAAACGTGTTATACCGTATTTGCAGTACGACGTAAGTGGAATACGCATAAAAAGTTTGGCCTTAAAGTTTAGGCCTTCGAAGATTTTTTTGGGCACAACTCACAAAACGAATAGTTTTCCGACGCAAACGCTTTCCACAACTTTCGTAGGTAAATTCCGCCATGCCATTTCTAATTTTTGGATTTTTCCGAGAGACGAACATTTTGATCAACGAGGGCGACACTTGTCACCCTCTCATCGTGGACTTGTCACGCAATAGCCGAATGGATGGCCATCTTTGTCGCGTAGTTGGTAGATATTTTGCAAGTCCAAGGACACTTGCCCTAATCTTCGCCTTACACTTGCCTAGCACTTGGCTAAATCTTGGCCCTTGTCACATGTGTCTCGACCTATAACACCCCCTTAGGATGAAGAGTTCTTCATCCACAAATTCCTTTCCAAGTATTCAAAATCCTTCCTCTCCTTGTAGCCTTTTCGCCCAACACCCCCTTTGAGCGAGCTTGGCCGAGGCAACCCTCCCAGCCTAGCCGAAATCTACCCTCCCTTGGTAGAAAAGTTGCCTTCTAGTATTGTTATAATGCCCAAAATACCCTAGCCCAAATCCCTTAGTCCTTAGTGTAAGGTGAAGAACTTCTAAGGTTTTCGAGCTACCGAGCGCATAACTTGGTGAGCTAAACCTCGCTCAGCGACTTTTATCTAGGATATTATTGGGCTTACCGAGGTAAATAATCCTAACCTCTTTGTATTAGAGAATGCATCGTAGAAGTATAAGAATAAGTATTAAATACTTGTAAGAATATTACGTATTTGAATTGAACTGTTATCACAGAGAAAGGTTTAAAAGAAGAATAATTGAACTACGCTTATATAGACTGCTTTCACAAAGAGACTTATATAGCTCACCGCAGTGGAAGCCCCACTTTCCGTAATTGTGAACCCTCTGCTTAGAATGACCTTGCAGTAGTCTAGACTTTGATAGATGTCCGTGACTATTATAGTCGATTCTCTCATACAACATATTCAACTTCGCAGAGGTTTTCACGGTATGTATGTGATTCTTCCTAAAGCATGATATTTTAAATATATATATAGTACTAGACGCATACGTGTTAACCGAATAATAACTACGCAATGTCTTTCGACTTAAGCCCGAATAATACTTACAGAATGTCTCACGACTTAACTCAATAATAAAGATCTTAAAAGTCTTTCAAAAGAATTATAACACGCTTTGAAAGAAGAAGAATAGTTGTTTTTAAAACAAGAAGCTTAAGGTTATACTAGCTTTACGGGAAGTTAAATATAACGCTTAAGTTTTATAAAAGGAACAATTTACTTACGTGTTTTATAAAAGACTTGTATTGATTTAAAGGTATAATAAGATGGTTTTGTAGTAGACATATCATGATGCTACGTGTTAGTATCTTGTAACGCTTGTGTAAAGAGGTCACCTTACTTACGCTTATGTTGTTTGAACTATGTCGCTGTGTTAGTACTATATCACTCACCTCTCGAGATGATACGGGGTTGTCCGCCGACGCGGTAGACTCAGCGGTCCGGGACCATGATTCGAGAATACCTCACGCGGGTCCAGGGGCCTACGCGAGCTACGAGAGTTCCGTGTTAGTACGCGGGTTATGCCTCACGCGGCCTATGCGCCATGCGCGACAATGAGTCCAGACGCCGCCGAGGAGCTACCCTCGACGCGTGGTTATACCCTACGCGCCTACGCGAGTGGCCCACGCGACTCGGAGTCGTGATTAGGCTTGCACGATAATACGGGCGAGTGGCCCCGCTCGATCATTCGCACCTAGAAAAGACCTATTACGCTACCTATCATGTTTTGTTTATGATACGCACTATGTGCGTTACATTTGTTGCTTCGCGCATATTTGTAAACCGGTTTTTAAAGTGATATGATTTCATTTAAGTACTTTGCGCTTTCACATATTTTGTACTTTAGATCGACTCTCCTTCTAAATCGTATCATTTACAATTATTTCATGTCTTGTTTTATATTCCGCGATTTTCTCGACGATGTATGACTACTGGGTGCTCCTAGCACTAACACGCCCCTGAACGGGTCGTGACAAATGTGACAAGTGGAAAAAATTATTAACTCAAGTTTAATATTTCTAATTGAATTTATGGACTTCGTATTGATTATAAGGTATCGAATTGATAATACTGGTCCGCCGAGAATTTCACAATTTCGCGGGGACCTTCGAAAATTTATAATATTTTGGACCAATCGGAGGGCGACACGTGTCACCCCTCCACTTGACTTTGACTAGATATTTTGAAGACAAGTGGACAAGTGGGTCCCACTCCACTTGTTTTGCTACACCTGTAGATATTTATATATATCAAGAGAGCTTGCAAGACTTATCTACACTTAGAAAATATTTTCATTACACAAGTTCTATCTCTTCTCTCTCAAGATTTTGGCCAAGGGCCATTATTGAAGACCAAGATCCTTAAATCTTCCAAGATTAGTTCATAATACAAGATTAAGAACCCTAACCAAGTGTTAAGCCAAGATAAACCACCATTAACCTCAAATCCCATTTGGGCCGTGGCTAGGGTTAGAGATTTCAGGGTTTTCCGTCGACTTTTTGGTGATGGAAAGTGAAGGGAAGTTGCTCCTAAGGTTGTATGGGATACATATATGTGATTGGATCTTGAAGAAGTGGAGCGAAACGAAAACTGTGGGCCAAAGACGAGTGGACTATTTTGGGGCGTTTTGGGCACAAATAAAGGTAAAAATTCTTCCTTCTCTTGAAGTAATTGGATATTACATGTTGTTATAATGTCTAGATGAGATTTTGCTAAAAATAATGAAGAATAAAAAGCATTTGAACCATTTTTGGGGCTAAAACCGTGAATGGACAGATTTGGTGATTATCGGATTTCGTTGGTTATTGTCGTTATTAACGTCACCTATTGCATGTTATAATGGAGTAATGTTGTTGTTAATAAGTTGTTATAACTTATCTAGAAGTATTGGAATTCGAATTTGGATTAAAAATGGTTGAGGAAAGGGTAATCGGTTCCTAGTTGTTGGCCGAGTTTTGCCTAAAACTGTGGGGTATCGTTATGTAGTTTTAAGGGACTGTTTTGTGGTGTTAGGCTGCTGGAAAATCAGCCACCATATTGCATTTTTAATGTGGTAAAATGGCTAATGAAAGTCATAAAGA
The DNA here is from genome assembly GCA_029844215.1 of Przewalskia tangutica. Taxonomy (NCBI): domain Eukaryota; kingdom Viridiplantae; phylum Streptophyta; class Magnoliopsida; order Solanales; family Solanaceae; genus Przewalskia; species Przewalskia tangutica. Next base: position 244,532 of record JAQGDG010000130.1, read on the forward strand.
ATAAGGGTATAAAAAGGGTGTTAAAGGCTTCACATCAGACTTAATATTGTAGAATTGTGGACTGCTTTGTTCCGAGAATTATGGACTGTTTTATAGACTATTTTAATGTGATTGTGGGCAGAATTTACACGCCAAGTTAGGCGGTAATCCCCTTTGGTTAACTGTTGGTTGTGCCTTAAATGTGGCTTGTTGGTTGTTGTATTCGCCTTGGAAAAGTGGAAAAGTACGTGAAAAGGTGTCACGACTGCCCGGCTCGTGGATCGTGCCTTACCCGCACCCAAGTAGTAATACATCGAGTAATCGAATATAAAAGCAAGACATGAAACAGCTTGTAAAATGAGACACGCTTTATGTGAGAAAATGTCGCTTTCGCATATATATATAAACATAGTTTAGCTATATCCCAACTGCATAATAGACTACGCACTTAAGAAGTTAATCAACTATGGCGACAGTGGCCCCGCCATACCCCGAATGTACAAAACTATATACAACAACAGTGAGATCATACCTAAAAGTCGAGCCTCCTATAGGCGAGCTCGACACCAAAGCAAAAGATCCTAAGGATGTGGATCTAGCACCGCTGTTCTTACCTAGCGCATTTAACGCAGCCAAGGAGGTCAAGACAACAGTACCAAGTATGTGAAATCGTAGCATCAAGTAAAATCAAAGTATTTAAAACCATTTGCAAATACAACTAGCCTAATCGCATATAGTGCCACAACATAAACAAGAGCAAAATAGATATAATGTAACCGGTCTTTTCTAGGCCGCGAATGATCAAGCAAGGCCAATCGCCTATAGTATCATTATGCGCTTAATCCTCGACTTCCCGCACCGCATAGGTCACACACGCACCGCATGAGGTATTCTCGCACGGTAGCTAACCCCGTACCTCCTCGACTCCCGCAGTCCGCATAGTCTCATAGACCGCATAGTCACATTGCATCGCATAGGCATCCCCGTGACGGATAAAATACCCGAATGAATCAACTCGAACTCCCACACCCGCATAGTCTCACAGATCGCATAGCCGTGATAGACCGCATCAAGGGTGGCAAGCCCTGTGATAACAAGTCAAGTGGTATGTGATATAATAACAAGATAATAGCCTTAACGCTTAACAACGAAACACAACAAGAATAACATCACAAGACACTAACACACGATATCATAACACGCTTACTTATCAAACCATCTTACTACATTTGCGTAAGTCAATACAAGGTAAACAAATAAGTAAAACCGCCTTTTATCTTTCTTAAGTCGTTATACCTAACTTCCCATAAAGCTAGTATAACTCCTAAGCTTTCTGTTTAAGAATCAAATATTCTTCTTCTTTGAAATGATTTATAATTCTTTTGAAAGAATTCAAGATTTTTATTATTCAGGCTTATGTCAACAGTCATTGCGGTGAAACTACGCCCGGCAACACACGCACGCTCACCGCATCATATATATATTTTAAAATATCATGCTCAAGAGTATAGGAGAATCACATACCTTCTCGCGAAACCACCGCCAAGTCGAATATGTCAAGCGCAGAGTATCGACCTATAATACCAACACGCCTATCAACGCCTAGACTATACCGTATAAAGTTCTAAGCAGAGGGTTCTCTATTCTACTTTAAAATTAGGCAAGACTTCCCTACCCGTCAAGCTACCTAAGTCATCAGAATACAAATTCTATGTAAGTACAAATAATTATTCTTCTTTATACCCTTCTATCGTGATAACAGCAATCAATCGTTTCTTTAATATTCTTCTATAACATATACTCAAGTCTTAACTATTCTTATATGTAATATCCAATTACAATAGAAGGACAAGAGTATTTACCTCGATAAGCCCAAAATTATCCGAGTTAAATGTCGATCCTGAGCAAGGTTTAGCTCCTAATTGCACGCTCCGATAGCTCCAAGAAACCCTTAGAAGTTGTTATACCCCGTATTTCCAGAGTATGTACGTGAGGACGTACGTAGAAAATTCAAGCCTTAAGATTAGGCAAGGACCGAAAATTTTGTGCATAACACACGAAAAGAGTCATTTTTCGACGAAACGTTTTACTAAACTTCATGAAGGGAAAATACGGCTATGTCATTTATAATTTTTATGGATTTTTCCGAGAGACGAACATTTTGGATCAACGGAGGGTGACACGTGTCACCTCACATCGACGGAGATCGGGCAGAATGGACGAAAGGGTGGGCTTCAGAGTTGGCAGGATATTTTGTGCAAGTTGGCGTGGTAGACGGATAAGGTACACATGGTTAAATCCTAGCCCTACACTTGCCTAACACTTGATCGATCTTCGCCATTGGTTGGCCATTGCTTGACCTATAAATACCCCTTAGTTGATGAACTTCTTCATCCAAAATTGTTCCAAGTCTTGAAATCCTCCCCCTTCTTGTGGTTCTCGCCCAACCCTCGAGAGACCTTCGCCGAAACCCTCCTCGCGAGCCTAGCCGAGGCAAACCCCTAGCCTAGTTGTTTTCGTGATAAATACACCCCCTCTTGGTAGAAATACTCTCCAAGTATTGTTATAATGCCAAAATACTCTAGCCCTTATACCTTGTAGTATTCCCAAGGTTACCTCTATACTAAAAGCCCAGAATACTATTATACTTCCTCACCACAAAAACGAAACCCCAAGGAAAACCTTCATAGTCGGTCAAGTGTTAAGTAGAAGTGAGAACTTCTAAGGGTTGTTTGGAGCGGGTTGGAGCGCACTGAGTAGAGCTTAATGCCGCCAGATCGACATATATACTTGGATAAATTTGGGCTCATCGAGGTAAATACTATCATTCTTCTATCAGAATTGGAAATTACATACCGTAGTAGTATAGAAATGAATATAAGATTCATAGAAGAGAATTGAACTGTAATAGAAGGATATTACAAGAAAGACTTGAATCAAATCACATCGTAAGAATATTTAAGTAAGATTAAATCAGATTTACATAGATCAGATTTACAGAGATCGATAACCTTTATCGTCAATGTTCTCGCGAGTAGCGGTACTACTTGGAAGGTGACAAGGCTAGTCGTTATAGCCGCGAGCGCTTGCTAATAGTCGATAATCGCCGCGAGGTATGTGATTCTTCCTATACTTCGAGCATGAAGTATTTTAAAAGAATATATATATGGTACGTAGACGACGCGTGGCAAATGTCTTTGACTTAAGCCCAATAATTAGAATCTTGAAGTATTTTAAAAGTATATATATATAGTACGGTGACGACGCTGTTAATCGAACGTAGTTGTACGGAAATGTCTTTTGACTTAAGCCTGAATATTAAGAAACTTGAAGTGTTTCAAAAGAGTTAAGAAACCTTTTTAAAAGAAGAGTAATACTTGGTTTTGAAAACATAAGAGTTATACTAGCTTTATGGGAAGTTAGGTATAACGTCTTAAGAGAGATAAAAAGAATGGTTTATTAATTTTTGAAGTTAAGAGACTTGATCTTAAAAGATAAGAGACTTGACTTAAATGAATTAATACGAATTTTGTGTGAAACCTCATTCGTGAGTAATGAGTACTTGGTTTTTTAAAAGGAATAATGTTTTACCGATTTCTAAATCGTAACGAGTATCGACAAACCACCGCAGCTGCTAATAAAGGGAAATGTTTTGACTAATTAAGCATTATTAAAACCAAGAGAAACCTCCATCCGCATGAAGCTAAGATGAGACAAAATGATATTACATTTCCTAGATCACGGTCGCTTAATAAAATTGATTATGAACAAGAATAACCTACTCACATATAAGGCATATGTTTCTCAGATTGTTTTAAAAGAGAATTATATTCTTAAGTGATTAAGACTATGAACTATGAAACCTTTCTAAAATAAGAGACTTAAGTACTTGAAATTAGGCAAACTTGAACTTAGGGAAAAAATGTTGTTACTTGATGTTGAAAAGGAAAGTGTTTGGGTTTACTTTAAAATGCGAGTCACCCTATTTTTATACTACGGTATCGGTGACCTTTATAAAAGAAATGGATCTTTTAAAAGAATTTAACGACGTAATACTTTGGGGTCGAACTCGACTTTGGCCTCAAATAAACTTCGAGTTGTGGTAACTTGCCTATGTTCGCGTTGATAGCCTTGTTATGCAAGCATCAGATTTCTATACCACCGCTGCCTTCATGGAGGGCCGTTGATTTGTTATGAATGATTCTTACCGAGTCCCACTGACGGGCCGACACGATTTCATCCGATTCTTTACCGAGTCCCACGACGGGCCGACACATATTCCACATGATTTTACCGAGTCCCACGGACGGGCCGACACGATTCCACACGATGTATACCTAGATCACGGCAGCGATGGAAGGAGTTCCACGCACGCGGATGACTTGAGGCGCGAGTCCCCGACTTGACATGATCGCTTTATGTCGGGAATCAGAGTTTGCTATCATACATGTCTCCCGCTTTATATAGACTATTATGATTTCATTTACGTGATTTTACGCTTTCACATACTTGGTACCGGCAGATCGACTCCTCGGGGCCGCGTCACGCCGCAGTAAGTACATCTGTAGATCCTCGCCATGTGATCAAAGTTCACAGGCTGGGAAGCCCCGCTTTCTGAGGCTTATCTTTTGGTATGTTACCCGAGTCCGTAAGTTCTGTACATTCAGGTGGTATGGCCCCGTCCCGCCATAGTTGTCATTTCATTCTGTGAGGTCTCAGTAATCATGTAAGTGTGGTTGTAAACAGGTTAAACTGTCGGTTTTAATGTATATATACGTAAGACAACCGCTTTGGTCAGCCTGCTTGTTTATCATGTCTCTTGTTTCATATTTATGTTTTATGTTCCGCTGATTTTCTCTCGATGAATGACTACTTGGGTGCCTGGTAAGGCACTACCACGCCCCTGACGGTCGTGATGTAAGTTTCTAACAACTTCTACTTAAGTACTATATGGATTCGGGCTAGGTATTTAGAATAGACCTATACTTGGAAGACAACTTTCTACCAAGAGTGGGTGTATTTACCGGCCACTAGGCTGTATGGGGAGAGGTGTTTCTGCCAGGGCTTTCTCAAGGGGGAGTGAGGACTGACTAAACACTTCAAGAGAGTGGAAGGATTTTCAACACTGAGAAGTTGATTTGTGGATGAAGAAAACCTTCAAGTTGTGGTATTTATAGCCAACCAACGGCCAAGACGGCTGCAAGTGCAAGTGTAGTGTGGATTCACCCACGTGTCCTTATCCATCTACTACACAAAATATCCTACCTAACCTTGACTAAAGAAAGGCCAAGAAATCGCCCAAACTAAGCCCTCTTTGTTGCTCCACTGGAGGTGACAAGTGTCACCTCTCGTTGGTCCAAAATATTTCATCTCTGAAAAATCCGCAAAAATTATTAATGAGATAGCCGAATTTTCCTACGCAAGCTTTGGAAAACGCTTCGCCGAAAAACGATTCTTTCGTGTCAGGCACAACTTTTTCGCCCCATGCCTAACTAAGGCTTAACTTTATACGCACGCCTCACGTATATACTGGAAATACGGGGCATAACATTCTCCCCTCCTTAGAAACATTCGTCCCGAATGTTCCTTCTCAAGACAGTTAATGATAAAGCTTAAACAGTTGCAAGTGCCACACATGGCCACAATATAACACTTAAACAAATACGAAAAATTAAAACCAGCAAGTGGAAGTAAATTACCTGAGGTGCTGGGAATAAGTGAGGATACCTCCGCCTCATGTCCTCCTCCTCTCGCTCCCACGCCATCTCCTCCTCGCTCGCTCCGCCATAGACCTTGACAGGCCACATCCTTCGTCCGCAACCTCCTAACCCGACGATCGAGTATCGCTACGGGACTCTCTCATATGATAACCCCTCTCACACCGACATCGCCAATCGGATGCACTCTAGATGGATCCTCGATACATCGCCAAAGATAGAAACATGAAAACCGGATGCACCGCTTCCAGACGGACAGATTCAACTCATAGGCAACCTTGCCTACCTCGCGACATCCGATAGGCCCAATGTACTGGCCGAAGCTTCCTTTCTTCCCGAATCTCATCACACCTTCACGGGTGACACCTTCAGAAAACCCAATCATCAACTCAAACTCTAGATGTCGACGACGATGATCCGTGATACGACTTCGCCGACTCGAAGCCGCCAATACGCTCGGATAAGCTTCACCTTATCCATCGCCGCCGCACTAAGTCTCGTCCTACTAATCGCATTCTCGCCCACATCGAACCAACCTATCGGGCGACCGCACTTCCTCCCATACAAGGCCTCATAAGGCGCCATCCAATACCGGAGCGGTAGCTATTATTATACGCAAACTCAACTAGAGGCAAATGATCCTCCTGGGCCAACCTCGGTCAATAACACAGCTCGCAGATATCCTCAAGAGTCCGATAGTGCGCCGCCTCGTCCGCTCTGCGGATGGAATGCGACGTGCTCACCGCCCCTAAACTCCTTCTCGAAAGACTCCGTTAGCCAGAACCGGGCTCTCTGTCGATATGATCGAAATAGACTCCACGCAATCGACGATCTCTGATGTAAAGTCCGCATAATCCTCACCAAAAGTCGCCCGACGGAAGAAAGTGGGCTGATTTCACACCGTTTCGACGATAACCCGATAGAATCATGCTTCATCCGAAAGCAGCTAATCCCGTGATAAAGTCCATGCTGATCACCTCCCACTTCCGTGCCCGATTCTATCGCTCGCAACAAACCACCGTGCCTCCGTGCTCTACCTTCACCACGACAACACGGACATCGAGCCACAAACTCGCAACGCCCTCTTCAAGCCATCCCACCAATACACGATCCGAGGTCGCGGTACATCTTGGTCGACTTCGACGGATAGAGTAACGCGCGCCGCAGGCTTCCCTAACTCCGCCAAGTCCTCGCAATATCCGAACACACAACTCGCCTCAACCTTAGCACCCCATCAAAGTGCTACTCAAAAGCGACCTTCCTCACGAAGAGCCGTGATCTCTGCATCGCGTCAAAACCGATCTCAAATCGCTTCTTCACCTCTCGACGATGGAAGACTCGACAACCTCTCGAACTCGAACCCCACCGCTATCGTAATCAATCAATCGGACTCCAAGGCTCGCTAATCGATGTAACTCGCGAACCATGCCCTCCTCTCTCGCCGCACATCCGATAGACTCCCATCGACCTACGCCTAGAGCATCTCGCCACAACATCGCCTTCCTCGTGGTACAGATATCGACATCATAATCCTTAAGCAACTCTAACCACCGCCTCGCCGTAAGTTCACTCCTCCGCCGAAGATATATCGAGGGTCTTGTGGTCGTAAAACATCCACACGAACCCCATACAAATAGTGCCTCCAGATCTTCAAGGCGTGAATCACCACGCTAACTCCAAATCACAGCGGGTAGTTCCTCTCATGCTTCTTGTTACCGATGCGACGCTTATAACATTGCCCCGCCGCATCAACACACATCCCACCCGATGCCCGACGATCACAATACACGACATAGCCGCTCGACCTCCGGAAGAGTAAGAACGGGCGGCCGGCGCCTCCTTCAAGAATCGGAAACCTCGCCACAAGCATCACCATCAAACTTAGCCGCTTCGCGGCCTAGTCAACGGTGCGTAGATAGAAGCAAACTTCTCCACGAACCGCCGATAATAACTCGCAAGGCCCGTAAATCGCGAACCTCTGTCGGAGTAGTAGTTCTAGGCCAACTCGATCGCTTCGATTCGCCGATTCACCGAATACCATCTACCCGACTATATGCCCAAGAAAAGCCACAAGTCAACCAACTCACATTTCAAAACTTGGCGATAATCAGCAGTCTCGAGAACTCTCAAGATACCTCAAATGCTCCGCATGCCCTCGTTTCCGAGCGAATAAACCAAGATATCATCAATGAACACTATCACAAACGTGTTCAAAAATGGCTTGAACACTCGCTCATCAAATCCATGAATACCACGAGCATCGTCAAACCGAACGACATAACCTCGAACTCATAGTGCTCGCATCGTCCGAATGCACCTAGGGACATCCGCCTCTCGACTCGCACTGATGATAGCCCGATCGCAGATCAATCTCGAGAAACATCTCGCCCTCGCACTGGTCGAACAAATCATCAATCCCGGGAAGGGGTATTCGTTTAATAGTCACCTTGTTCACCGTCAGAATCAACTCACATGCGCAGCTGGCCCCATCCTTCTTCTTCACGAACAATACCGCGCCCCTGCGAGAAACACTAGGCCCGATGAAGCCTTCTCCAAAGAAATCTCTCACCGTCCTTCAACTCTCTCAACTCGGCAAAGCATTCTCAGATGGCTAATGGAAATAGGCCGAGTGTCCGCAAAGACATCGACATAAAACTCTATCTCCTCTCGTGAGGGATACCCGAGGTCGCCCGAAACACGCCCGGAACTCGTGACTACCGGAATCGATCAAACCGCACCGCACTCGTGATCAAACACCCGAACGGTACGGTAGATATACCCTTCGCACCATCTTCCTAGCCTTGAGGTAGGAAATAAACCTACCCTCGATACAAAGGTTCTATCCCACTCAATAACCGGCCTCAGAAACCGAACCGCACTCACTTTCTCCTCGCAGCTTCACATTGGCGTAGAAGCTTAACCAATCCATGCCCACGATCACATCGAATCAATCATGTCCAACTCTATCAAGTCGCCAGGTCCGACGATCGCATAAAGTCACCGGGCAAGCCCTATATACCCGCCGAGCCACCACCGAATCGCCCATCGCGTAGCTACCTCAAATGGTTCATGGACTCGTGCTCTATCCCTATCCTACTAGCAATAAGTGAGATATATGTGATGAGTAGAACCCGATCTATCAAGGCATACACATCACAACCAAACCGATAAGGTACTGCGGATTTATCGCCAGCGACGCCCCGGTCCCGCTGGCCGATAAGGCATAAATGCGGTTTGAGGACCGCTAGAATCGACCCGCACCACGACCTCTCGCCGCGACCGCCCCTCGACACTCGCTCGGGCGAGTAATCGTAGAGGAGATGAAGACCCGCAATGCACTCGTAGGTTGACTCCTACCATCGCCACGCTCGGCTCTGATCGTTTCTCGATAACGCACCGCCGCCATAAGTGTAGCAAGCTCCCGGCGTAGTACTACACCCGAATGGAATCTACCACAACGGACACACCGAGCACTCGATCGTTAGCACCTTGCTACCCGAAGTCCAAGTCCCGCCCCGACCGCCTCAATGCTCGTCAGACGAAATGATGAGGAGTGCTCGAGCCGGGCCGTGGTGCAAATCCAGACGTCACGAGGTCGCCCACCCCGAGAGCTACCAAAAGATCCGCCTTTCGCCTTCTTCGCCGCCGATATCCGCCGACCCGCCGGTCTTCTACGCCTCGCATCCAAGTGCACGAGCTCGCACGCGTAATGTCCATACCCGGCCAAGAGCAACACCCGCACAAGACTCGCCATATAATCATCTAGCCCGGCGATGTACGGCACTTTGGCCCTCCATATCCGCTACTAGCGCAGTGGACATATCGAGCCAATGAATCGAACTCGACGTTGTACTCCCTAATCAGGCGCCTCTCGTCTCAAAGAATAAAATCTGTTTACTGCGCTCCTCATCCGCGGAGGCAAGAAGTGCGTGAGAAAAGCCTCCAAAACTCGCCCCATACCGCTGAGGCGATGCTCTCCTGTGGAAAGCTCCCACGAAGTCAAACCGGGCCGATCGCGGTATCACGCACCGATGCGAACCAAGATCACGAACTCGGCCTCAAGCCTCGATCACCCGTGACGATCTCTCAGAATCGACGGATGAACTCGCGATCATCCTCGTGCCTCGACCAGAACTCGCGCTACAACTCAAAAAATCCCGTAGCCTCAAATCGCTCGATCTCGTGAACTGCAGTACTGAACTGCATCACAGATCCAAATTATCCTCATGTTCGCCACAATCTCGCCAATAATCGCTATCTCCTTGTACTTAACTCCTTCGCCTGTGCCGTGGACTGAGGCGCGGTATCGTGGTTCGCTGGGCCGGCGGCGCTGGAACTCGCTGCCTGCATAGATCGGGCTCGAGCCTCGTGACTCTGTCCTACTAGCAGCCTCCTACCGCTTTGCCCTTCTCGCCCGGTTGCCTTACGCGAGGCATAATCACGTAAAAGGAATACGTTAGAGGGGTCCAACTTATAACATGTGTCTAAGGCACGATCTCGCAGTGAGAAGAATGGAAACCAATCCTAAATATCCTATAGCCTCCTCGATTATCGTATGGTGCAAAACATACCGATAATCAAGACTTACTAGATACGGCTCAGACACTTTCCGAGGATTAATCGCTCGATACCACTTTTGTCACGACTGCCCGGCTCGTGGATCGTGCCTTACCCGCACCCAAGTAGTCATACATCGTAGTAATCTGAATATAAAAGCAAGACATGAAACAGCTTGTAAAATGAGACACGCTTTATGTGAGAAAGTGTCGCTTTCAGATATATATATAAACATAGTTTAGCGCTATATCCCAACTATACAATAGACTACAGCACTTAAGAAGATAATTAACTATGGCGGACAGTGGCCCCGCCATACCCCGAATGTACAAAACTATATACAACAACAGGAGATCATACCTAAAAGTCGAGCCTCCGAGGTGCGAGCTCCCGACACCAAAGCAAAAGATCCTAAGGATGACGTGGATCTAGCACCGCTGCCTTACTCGCGCATTTAACGCAGCCTTCGGGCGAGGTCAAGACAACAGTACCAAGTATGTGAAACTGTAAAGTACTTAAGTAAAATCAAAGTATTTAAAACCATTTACAAATACAACCAGTTCAACTGCACATAGTGCCACAACATAAACAAGAGCAAAATAGATATAATGTAACTGGTCTTTTCTAGGCCGCGAATGATCGGGCAAGGCCAATCGCCATAGTATCATTACATGCTGCCTAATCTCGACTTCCCGCACCGCATAGTCACACATGCACTGCATTTAGGTATTCTCTCATCGGGGTAGCTAACCCTCGTACCTCCTAGACTCGCAGCCGCATAGTCTCATAGACCGTGATAGTCACATTGCATCGCATAGGCATCCTCAGACGGATAAAACACCAAATGAATCAACTCGAACTCCCGCAGCCCGCATAGTCTCACAGATCGGATAGCCGATAGACCGCATCAAGGGTGGCAAGCCCTGTGATAACAAGTCGGGGTATGTGATATAATAACAAGATAATGCCTTAACGTTTAACAACGTAAACACAACAAGAATAACATCACAAGACACTAACACACGTAGTATCATAACATGTTTACTTATCAAACCATCTTACTACATTTGCAGAAGTCAATACAAGGTAAACAAATAAGTAAAATCGTTCCTTTTATCTTTCTTAAGTCGTTATACCTAACTTCCCATAAAGCTAGTATAACTCCTAATCTTTCTATTTAAGAATCAAATATTCTTCTTCTTTGAAATGTTTTATAATTCTTTTGAAAGACTTCAAGATTTTTATTATTCAGGCTTAAGTCAAAAGACATTGCCGTAAAACTACGTCCGGTTAACACACGTACGTCTACCGTACTATATATATATTTTAAAATATCATGCTCAAGAGTATAGGGAGAATCACATACCTTCTCGGCGAAAACCACCTGCCAAGTCGAATATGTCGCGCGCAGAGTATCGACCTATAACAGTCAAATACGTCTATCAACGTCTAGACTATACTGTATAAAGTTCTAAGCAGAGGGTTCTCTATTCTACGGAAAATTGGGCAGCACTTCCCTACCCGTCAAGCTACCCAAGTCTACTGTAAATACAGTCCTATGTAAGTACAGTTCAATTATTCTTCTTTTATACCCTTCTACTGTGATAACAGTTCAATTCTATTCTTTAATATTCTTCTATAACATATACTCAAGTCTTAACTATTCTTATATGTAATATCCAATTACAATAGAAGGACAAGAGTATTTACCTCGATAAGCCCAAAATTATCCGAGTTAAATGTCGATCCTGAGCAAGGTTTAGCTCCTAATTGCACGCTCCGATAGCTCCAAGAAACCCTTAGAAGTTTCTAACAACTTCTACTTAAGTACTATAAGTGATTTGGGCTAGTATTTAGAATAGTAACTATACTGAAGACAACTTTCTACCAAGTGGGGTGTACTACTGGCCACTAGGCTGTATGGGAGAGGGTGTTTCGCCAGGGCTTTCTCAAGGGAGGGGAGTGTTGGACGAAACACTTCAAGAGAGGAAGGATTTTCAAGACTTGGAGAAGTTGATTTGTGGACGAAGAAAACCTTCGTTGTGGGTATTTATAGTCAACCAACGGCCAAGACGGCTGCCACAGGCAAGTGTAGGTGGATTCACCCACGTGTCCTTATCCATCTACTACACAAAATATCCTACCTAACCTTGACTAAAGAAAGGCCAAGAAATCGCCCAAACTAAGCCCTCTTTGTCGTCTAATTTTGTGTGACAAGTGTCACCCTCTCGCTGGTCCAAAATATTTCATCTCTCGAAAAATCCGCAAAAATTATTAATGACATAGCCGAATTTTCCCACGCAAGCTTTGGAAAACGCTTCGCCTGAAAACGATTCTTTTCGTGTGTCAGGCACAACTTTTTCGTCCTTAATGCCTAACTAAAGCTTAACTTTTATACGTACGCCCTCACGTATATACTCTGGAAATGCGGGGCATAACAAAAGGAAGTGTTGCCCAAATTTCCGTAGAATTAGAGGGCCACTATTTGGTATAAGTCTTATACTAGTAAGCTTGAAGTTGATAGAAGTGCTATCGTTATTATAGGTTGAAGTACTACGGTAGCATAGTCTACTCGCTCGAGGAATAGCCGATAAGGTTGAAGTACATTGGAGCGTATTGCTACTTGTCGTGTTTGTTAGTCGTCACGAGGTATGTGAACTATCCTTCCTTCTTTTGACATGATTTATTTGGAAAGTCTATGTGACTTGATTTTATTTGGAAAGTCTATGTGACTTGATTTATTTGGAAAATCTATGTGACTTGGTTTATTTGAAAAGTCTATGTGACTTGATTAATTTGGAAAGTATGTGAGATTTGATTTATTTGAAGTATGTGGAACTTTCTATCTTTCACACGACCAACCCGCCCGCGGATCGTGCCTTACCCGGGCACCCAAGTAGACATACATCAGAGTAACCGGCGGAATATAAGACAAGACATGAAACAATTTGAAGTGAGAAACATTTTATCTGAGAAAAGTTGCCTTTCGGCATATATATATATAAAAACTTGAACCCGAACAGTTATATCCCTTTTACAAACTCTGCCCACACCAAGATTACTGCACTTACGAATATTATAACAATAACGACGGACAGTGGCTCGCCATACCCCGAATGTAGTACTTACAACGACAGGGACTATACTACGTATAAGCCTCCGAGAAACGAGCTTCCCAAAACGCTCGAACTGCGGACTCCTAAGAGCGAGGATCAACAATCGCGTATTCTACTCGCAGATGAACGCAGCTTCAAGCGAGGTCGATAACAGTACCAAGTATGTGAAATCAAAATATCAGAATGAAATCATAATAGTCTATATAAAACATAAGACATATATGATAACCAATTTACGATACACACATGTAAGCAAATATGTCAAGTCGTGACTCACGCCTTAAGGTCATCACTCAAATATAACCACGGGTCTCATGCCCACAATATCAATCATGCCCGTGGAATTCCTTCATCATCGCCACCCATGATATAAAAGCACCAAGGAATACACATGAACACCGTGTCCCACCGTGTCATAATAAAATCAGACGGTAAGTACGGTCATAGCCAACTACTAAAACCCACAGCACTAACAATGCTATAAAATCAGATCACGAGGTCTTTCTGCATCGCGCCACATGATCGGCCGCCACTCGCCTCAGATCAACGCGCGCCAAACTCGAACTCACCGCACCCGCATAAAGCCACCTAGGCCCGCATGAGGTATTCCCGCATCGAGGGTAGCTACCTCGATCGCCCCGACTCTCGTAGTCCGCATGGCCACATAGACCGCATGAGGTATTCGCCGCACACTAACTCGAACTCTCAGAGTTCGCATAGTCCCCGACCCGCATTTAGGCATCCTCGACGGGGTGGGCAGCTTAACCCCCGGTATAACATGTCAAGAGGTGAGTGGTACAATACTAGCATAACGACTTATCGTTAAACAACATAAGCACAATCAAGGGAAACCCCTTTACACAAACATCACAAGACACTAACACACGTAGCATCCTAACATGTTTACTTATCAACCAACAAGAAAGTATTACAAGGTTATCACAAACCAACATAGTCAAGTTATTCACACAAGGTACTTTCTATTTTATGACAACAAGTTCGGGTTTTTATCCCCAAAGTACTTCATACATTAATTCTTTAAAAAGATCCGTTTCTTTCACAAGAGTCACACGATACCCGTAGTATCAAAATAGAGTGACTATCTTTTTAAGTAAACCAAAAAAATTTCCCTACCTTCTTTTTGAACCAACTTAAGACAACAGCATGCCTTCATTTTTAAACGAAAACACTTCAAATGTTCAAGTCTTTGTCTTTTATAAATCAAGTCCTTACTTTGGAATTTTAAGAAAATCAAAACTTGTTTATTAATGATCTTATTAAAGCAGCCATGATCTAGGAAATGTAATACAATTTTGTCTTATCTTAGCTTCTATGTAGATGGAGGTTTCTACTGGTTTTAATAATACTTAATTAATCAATACATTTTCCTTTATTAGCGCTGCAGTGGTTTGTTCGATACTTATTCTCATTTCCGAAATCAATACAAGGCTTTCATAAATAATTACAGACTGCCTTTTATCTCTCTTAAGTCGTTATACCTAACTTCCCATAAAGCTAGTATAACTCTTAAGCTTTTAAAATCAAGTATTACTCTTCTTTCAAAAACGATTCTTAATTCTTTTGAAATACTTCAAGATTCTTATTATTTAAAACTCAAGTCAAAAGACATCAAGTAAAACCACGCTCGCTAACACACATACGCCTACCGCATCTATATATATTCTTTTAAAATATCATGCTCAAGAGGATAGGAAGAATCACATACCTCCTCGAAATCCACCGCCAAGTTGAATATGTCGCGCAGAGTATCAACCTATAATAGTTAAATACGCCTATCAACGCCTAGACTACTCAGAATATTCTAAGGTATGTTCTTATTTCTACGAAAATTTGGGCAAAGACTTCCTACCCGTAGCTACACAAGTCTCATCAGAATACACCCAATGTCAAGATACTTCAATTCTCTTCTTTTATACCATCCTTCTATATCTTACTCAATTTAAACTACTATATGTAATTTCCAATTACAATGTAAGGACAAAGATATTTACCTCGATAAGCCCAAAATTATCCAAGATTAAAGTCGATCCCGAGCAAGGTTTAGCTCTATTTTGTACGCTCCAAATCGCCTCCAAGAAACCCTTAGAAGTTCTAAACAACTTCTACTTAATACTTCAACCAACCATGAAGATTTTCCTAGGGCTTCGCTTTGTGACTAAAGGATATAAAGTAGCATTTTCAAGCCAGATAGAGATAACTTTGGAATACTACAAGGTATTTGGGCTAAGGTATTTTGGAATAGTAACAATACATGAAGACATTTTCCTACTAAAGGGGGTGTGTTTTACCAAGCAACTAGGAAAGGGGGAGGTGTTAGGACGAGAGCTTTACTATGGGAGAGGATTTTGAGACTTGGAAATTGTTCAAGTGATGAAGAAGTCTTGCTAGCAAGGGGGTATTTATAACACTCAAGGGTCAAGATTCAAGCAAATGGATGGTGTAGATTAGACAAGTGCTACCTTATCTATCTACTACACAAATATCTTCAAGACTTTGACCAACATTTTAAGCCTTTAAAACACAAAAACGTGCCCAACAATTCTCACCTAAATCATTCACTGAGGGTGACACATGTCGCCTCTCGTTGGTCCAAAATATTCATTTTCCAAAATATCCGTAATGCCAAAAATCCAAAATAAAGTGGGCCTCACAAAACCAGAATTCTCTCGTGGCCCCACGTGACCAATTCCGAAATTAAAATTCCAATATTTCTAAAATATTCCAAAAGTCCGAATACCAACCGGGAATCTAATTCTATTAACAAACCTTTTTACTTCACAAAAACCGGAAATTTTTCCGTCGAAAAATCACATCTTTCTTCCTTTCCAAAATTACTGTCGTATTCTCGTACGTACGTCCTCACATACATACCCTGAAACTACGGGGTGTAACACTTTGTTTGAGCATGAATCTTATAAAATATATAGTACGGTGGACGTACTTGTTTTAAATGAATTCGGTTTCATTATGGTGTAATTGACTTGATTTGAAATGTACAAGTTTATTGGAATTGAAAAGTTAAGCTCACTTGATTTTAAAGGATGTGAGTGACTTTATTGGAAAAGGATGATTTACTTGATGTTTGAAAGAAGTAGCTTGATTTAAAGAATAAGTTACTTGATTGATTTAAAGAGAATAAATGACTTGTTTTAAAGAAGAGTAACTTGATTTAAAGGTATGAGTTACTTGATTTTAAAACCTTGAATTGAATTTCTAAAGGTGTAGTAACTTTAGTTGAAAAGTAGATGTGCCTTGATACTACGAGTGTTAGTATTTTGGGGTTTAATGCACAAAATGATTCTTTTTAAAAGAATAGATGTACGTAGTACTTTGGGGTCCAAGTCCCTAATATGGCATGAAACATTTCTTTTCATAAAGAATAGATGTACAAAGTACTTTGGATTCATTTCCCTAATGTTACATGACATGATAATTCCTTGGTTGTATTAAAAGGAAGGATGTGGTAGTGCTTTGGTTTTCTAAAATAAAAGTTGTTATAACGGCTTTATGGGAAGTTTGTTATAACAGTTTTGTGGAAAGTCAAGAGATGGTATAAAATGTTATATGAAAATCAAGTGAGAATGTGTTATACCCCGTAGTTCCGGAGTATGTATGTGAGGACGTACGTATGAATGTATACGCCCTAATTAGGGTAAGAATGAAAGAATTGTTTTCCGACGGAAATTATTCCGAACCTTGTGAAGGAAATTTTACGTTTTCAATATTTTTACGATTATGGAATTTTTTCGAGAGATAAAATATTTTGGACCAATAGGAGGGCGACATGTGTCACCCCAAGATGCATAGTTGGACGTTTTTTTAGAGTTAGTGGGCAAGACAAGTGGCCAAAAGTCTTGCATGGTATTGCATGGCACCTTGGACGGTTTTTGCAAGTTTGTGGGCAAGTCAAATGGTCAAGGTCTTGCATGGCATTTGTGGGACAAGTGGAGAAGGGAACCTACACAAACCATCTATACCATACACATGTTTCAATCCTAACCCTTGGTTGTGTTATATAAACCCCTTTAGTTGATGAAAATCTTCCACACTTAGAACATTTCAAGACTTCAAAATATTTCTCTCCCTTTCCTAGTGCTCTCGTCCAACACCCCCTTTTCTTGAGCAAATGTTGTCCAAAAATTCTTAAACTTCTAAGTGTTCTTCCTTAATGTATTAGGAAGATTATTAACCAAGAGTTAGACAAGATTTCACACCCCTAGCCTCAAACCCCCCCCCCCCTCCCTTGCCCGAGAGTGGGCAGATTTTCGGGACTGTTTTGGACAGATTTTTAGTCCAATTTGGAAGGGAATATCTCCTAGCATATTAAGAGTTTTTGGGTATTTCAAAAGCCTAAAATGAATTTCGTCGAGTCTAGTTTCCAACGCAACAAACCTCTCGTCGATAGGACACTGGAGTAGAGAGTTATCGACGTTATAAGTTCAGCTGACGAAGCAGTGGCTAAAAATCTGGACAGTCACGTTTTTTCGGCTATTTTGAGGTAATGAACCTTAACCTCTTTGTGAAGTTGATTATTATGTATATATGGATATTATACATATATTGGAAGTATATTATGGACTATAAGATATAAAGAAAGATTGTGATCTTGTTAAGATTTTAAAAGGAGAAATTGGCATATTAGCCATTAAAATGGTAAAAATGTATCCATTACTTACTAAGAAGTTAACAACAAAGAAACTATGACTTATATAAATATTGGAATATAAGTTGAAGGACTAATGAAGTAATTGGATAAGTAAAATTGTAAAAGTTGGCCAAGGACCCCAACTTAAGGACCGTATCTACTTTGGACCGTATCTACTTTGGACTGTATTTACTTTGGACCGTATTTACATTGTTGTTATGAAGGAGAGATTGTTAATCGCGTTCCGTTTGGGCGTGTTATCCCCTTATTTTATTATTGTTGTTATGAAGGAGAGATTGTTAATCGCGTTCCGTTTGGGCGTGTTATCCCCTTCTTTAATTTCGGAATTATTACGCCTTATTTATGGCATGTTGGTTACTATTATCGGGCCTTGAAAAAAGGTGGAGAATTGAGTAGAAACGGGGGAGGTGCTGCCAAATTTTCCGTAGGATATGGAACCTTGTTCTTAGTGTTATACCCCGTATTTCCAGAGTATGTACGTGAGGGCGTACGTACGAAAATTTAGCCTTAAAGTTTAGGCCTAGGACGTTGTTTTTGGGCACAACTCACACAAAGAATCGTTTTTCGACGAAACGTTTTACTAAACTCGCGTAGGGTAAATTCCGGCTATGTCATTTATATTTTTTGCGGATTTTTCCGAGAGAAGAAACATTTTGGACCAACGAGAGGGCGACACTTGTCACCCTCTAGTTGGTGGAGAGGCGCCCATACGACAATTGGAATGGCTATTTTGTCATGGAGTTGGTAGGATATTTTGTGTGATAGTTGGATAAGGTACACTTGCCCTAATCTTGACCTTACACTTGCCTAGCACTTGGCTTAATCTTGGCCATTGGTTGGCCATTTCTTGACCTATAAATACTTCTTAAGACGTAAGAGTTCTTCATCCACAAACAAACTTTCCAAGTCTTGAAATCCCTCCTCTCCTCGAGCATTTTCGTCCAACACCCTCCTCCCCCCCACTCGCCTACGTGGCTTGGCCGAGAGCCTTCCCCCCCCCCCCCCCCTCTAAAGGAAGCCCTAGCCGAAACCTACCCCCCCTCCCTTGGTAGAAAAGTTGTCTTCCAAGTATAGTTACTATACCAAAATACCCTAGCCCAAATCCCGTATAGTATTTAGTAGAAGTTGTTGGAAACTTCTAAGGGTTCTCGAGCTATCTGAGCATACAAATTAGAGCTAAACCTCGCTCAGATCGACGCTATACTTGGATAATATTGGGCTTATCGAGGTAAATAAACTTATCCTTCTTTGTAATTAGAGAATACATACCGTAGAAGTATAGAATAAGTATAAATACTTAGAAGGATATTACGAATAAAATTGAACTCATATCACAAGTAGAAGGGTATAAAAGAAGAATAATTGAACTGCATCACATAGATCGTATTTACAAGAGATCGTATGGCTTACGTAGGGAAGTGCTTCCCAAATTTCCATGAATAGAGAACCCTCTCGCTAGAGCTTTATACAAGATGCCTAGACGCTGATAGACGATTTGACTCGAGCATATAGGTCGATACTCGCGACATATTCAACTTCGCGTGGTTTTCGCCGAGAAGGTATGTGACTCTTCCTATACTCTTGAGCATGATATTTTAAATATATATAGTACGGTAGACGTACGAGTGTTAACTGAATAATAATTACGGCAATGTCTTTTGACTTAAGCCTGAATAATAACTACGACAATGTCTTTTGACTTAAGCCTGAATAATAAAGATCTTGAAGCATTTCAAAAGAATACTGAATCATTTTTTAACAGAAGAGAAATATTTGGTTTTTAAACAAAAAGCTTAAAGAGTTATACTAGCTTTATGGGAAGTTAGGTATAACAACTTAAGAAAGATAAAATGAACTGTTTACTTGTTTGTTTATAAAAGCCTTGTATTGATTTCTGTTAAGTGTAGTAAGATTGTTTGATAAGTAGACTTATTACGACGCTACCGTGTTGGTGTCTTGTAATATTGTGAAAGGGGTCATCCTTGTCAGGCTTACGCTGTTAAACGGTAAGTCCGCTGATCGTTATTATATCACCTACCCTCGACTTGTTATACCGAGGGCTTGCCACCCTTGACGCGGTCTATACGGCCCATGCAACATGTGACTACGCGAGTCGCGGAGTTCCAGGATTGATCATTCCGGTGTTTTAGCCCGACGCGGATGCCTATGCGCGTCCGCGACTACGCGTCTATCGAGACTATGCGATCGCGGAGTCTGCGAGGTACCGGGTTAGCTACCCCGGCGCGAGGAATACCACGCGTTCGTAGTGACCGGCGCGATCATGGAGTCCGTGATTAGGCACGCATAATGATACTATGGGCGCTGCCTTGCTTCGATCATTCGCGCCTAGAAAAGACTCATTACTTACCTATTATTGTTCTTGTTTGTGATATGGCACTATGTGCAATTGAACTGATTTGCAAATGGTTTTAAATACTTGATTTCATTTAAGTACTTTACGCTTTCATACTTGGTACTGCAGATCGACTCTCCTTGGGCCGCGTTTATGCCGCAGGTAAAAGCAAGTGCTAGATCCACATCCTCAGATCTTTGCTTTGGTGTCGTGAGCTCCATCTTCTCCGAGGCTCTACTTTGGGTATGATCTCCCGTATCAGATAGTTTTGTACATTCAGGTATGGCGGGCCCCGTCCCGCCATGTAGGTTTACTTCTTTGAGGTCTCAGAGTCCCATTGTACACTGGGATGTAATCGCAAAACTTGGGTTATATATATACGCCGAAGGCAAGCTTTTCATCGATAAACTGCTTTTATTTTTATAATGTTTCGCCTTGTTTTATATTCCGCCGATTACTCGATGTATGACTACTGGGTGCCCGTAAGGCACTACCACGGGCCCCGAACGGTCGTGACAAAAGTGGTATCGCAGCGCTTAATCCTCTGAAAGTGTCTACAGACCGTATCTAGTAGTCTTGATTATCGCTGTTGTGCACCACACCAATAATCGTGAGGCTATAGGATATTTAGGATTGGTTTCATTCTTCTCACTCGAGATCGTGCCTTAGAGTGTGTTATAAGTCGACCTCTAACGTATTCCTTTCTCGTGCTTATGCCTCCACGCAGGAAACCCGCCCGTGGCGGCAAGGCGCGGCGGAGCCGCTAGTAGGACACCGAGAGTCACGAGGCACAGTGCCCGCTTCTACCCGAGGCGATACCTCGCACGCGAGTTCCATGACGCCGCCGCCCCGCCGAGACCACAGCACCCACACCTCCCGCCCCACACCGCGGAGGAGTTAGGGTACAAGGAGACGCCCACCATTGGCTAGATTGTGGCGACATGAGGATAGGCCGACGCAGCAGCCCAGCCCACCCAGAGTACCCGTGGTTCACCCGAGGCGCATGGGCTGAGGCTGGATTTCCGAGTTGTAGCCCGCCGTAGTTCTACGTCGAGGCTCGAGGATGATCCGCAGGAGTTCATCCGCCGCCATGCAGGATCACGCGTGATCAAGGCTTCAGAGACCGAAGTCGACTTTCGGTTCACATCGCCGCGTGATACCGCAGCCGATTGGTTTGATTCGCGAGCTTTCGGAGAGCATGCACCTCCAAGCAGATGGGATGAGTTTTTGGAGGCTTTTCTCACGCACTTCGCCTCCGCAGACGGAGGGCACGCCGACATATTTTTATTGCCGAGGCGCAGAGGCGCACGCTAGTGAGTATAATGTCGAGTTCGATTCTTTGGCTCGATATGTCCTCGCTAGTAGCAGATATGGAGGACCGTGTACACCGCCACGCCACCGCTAGATGATTATATGGCCGAGTCTTGCGCGGCGTGTCTCTTCACCGTGCATGGACATTACCCGTGATGCAGCTCATGCACTGGATGCGATGAGCGTAGAGACCGACGGGTAGAGCGATATCGCCAGCAGAAGGCGCCAAGACGGCGGTTCTTTGGTAGCCCTCGTGGTGGACGCATCGCAGGTCTAGATTTGCACCACACCACTCGAGCACTCCTACATCATTTTCGGTACAGAGCATTCGGGGCGTGTCGTGGCCCCAAGACTTCGGACTTGTGTAGCAAGGGTGCTAACCGATCGAGGTCCGCCAGTGTCCGCTGTGGTAGATTCCATTCGGTCAGTAGTACTACTCCGAGCTTGCTATACCAGGCCGCAGGTCATTATGCGAGAGTTTGTCCGACCGGGGCGCTGGTGGTAGGCTCACCTGTGGTCTGCGTTTCGCTCATCATCTCCTACGCTTACTCGCCCGAGGGCGTGGTACTCATGGGCCAGCAGTCGCAACAGAGGTCGTGGCGCGGTCAGCTTCTAGCGGCCCTCGTAATCGCATATATGCCTTGTCCACCGGCATGATCGTGAGGCGTCGCTCGATGTCGCGCTGTACTTTATCGGGCCGTTATGATGTACGCCTGATAGATCCGGTTCTACTCCTATATATCCCCTTATCGCTAGTAGGATAGGGATAGAGCCCGAGTCCATAGACCCTTCGAGGTAGCTACGCCAGCTGGTGATTCTGGTAGCTCACGGGTATATAGGGCTTGTCCAGGACTATATGCGCCGCCGGACCCCAGCCGACTTGATAGAGTCGATACGACCGATTTCGACGTGATCACGGGTATGGATCGCTAGCTTCGCTACGCCTGCATCGCAGGAGAGAGAGTGGTGCGGTCCAGCTTTCCGAGAGCCGGTTGTCGAGCGGGAGGAACATCAGACGCTGAGGTAGGTTTATTTCTTACCTCAAGGCTAAGAAAATGGTGCGCAGGGTATATCTACCATCTCGTCGTGTTTGATACCGAGGCCCGTGACAGATTTTCGCCGCCCAGAGTCGAGAGTTCGCACGATTTCCGCATCGACCTCGTATCCTCCCGAGAGAGATCGAGTTTTGTATAGATGTGTTGCGGACACTACTTATTTCCATTCCGCCATACGTAACGGCACCGCCGAGCCGAGAGAGTCAAGGACCACCGAGATTTGTCGAGAAAGGCTTCATCGACCTAGTGTTTCTCCCCGGGAGCGCCGTATTGTTCGCGAAGAAGAAGGACGGACGCCGCGCACGTGTGTTGATTACAGTGCAACAAGGTGACCATTAAGAATGATACCCTTCCCGATTGATGATTTGTTCGACCAGCCAGGGCGCGAGATGTTTCCAAGATTGATCTCGCGATCGCTATCATCAAAGTAGTCGAGAGGCGGATGTCCTAGGATCGCATTCGACCAGACGCATTATGAGTTCGTGGTCATGTCTTTTGGTTGACCAATGCCCGCGTATTCATGGATTTGATGAACCGAGTGTTCAAGCCATTTTGGACACGCTTGTGATAGTGTTCATCGATGATATCTTCGCTTATTCTCGCCAGAGCAGAGCATGCGAGCATTTGAGGATCAGGCCGATAGCTTCCGACCAAGAAGCTTATACGCCAAGTTTTCCAAATGTGAGTTTTGGTTAACTTCGTGGCTTTTCGGGCATATTGCTCGGTGACGGCATTCGAGTGGATACGCCAAGATCGAAGTCGTGACTTGGCCTAGACCTACTACTCCGGCAGAGGTGCGCAGCTCGGGCCTGCAGATATTATCGCGGTTCGTGGAGAAGTTTGCTTATCTTCGCACCATTGACTAGGCCGACTGGCGCACCAAGTTTCTGCGGATGCGATGAGCAGTGGTTTCCAAGCATTAAAGCGAGATCGACGACGCCGCTTCTTACTCTTCCGCAGGTCCGGATGGTTATGTCGTGTATTGTGATGCGCTGCATCGGGCTGGGATGTGTGTTGATGCGCAGGTAGGTAGAGTTATAGCGCACGATCCCGACAAATTAAGAAACACGAGAGGAACTACCCCACCCATGATTTGGAGTCGCGCGGTGATTCACGCCAAGATCCGAGGCACTATTTGTATGGGGTTCACGTGGATATTTATACGCACCACAAGAGCCTCCAAAGATATCTTCACCAGGGAGCCGAACTTACGCAGACGGTGGTTAGAGTTGCTTAAGGATTACGATGTTGATATCCCGCACCACCCGGAAGGCCAATGTTCAGGCGTATGCTCTTAGTCGTAGTCGCCGGGAGCCTATCGATGTGCAGCTAGAGACGAGGGGCATGGTTCGTGATTTGCATCGCTTAGCGAGCCTTGGTGTCCGCTTGATTGATTCTCGATAGCGATGGGGTTCGAGTTCGCGAGGTTGCCGAGTCTTCCATCGCCGGCGAGGTGAAGAGGCAACGCTCGAGGATCCGGTTTTGATTCGCATCGTGACGCGCTCTTCGTGAGGAGGTTGTGTGTTCCAGATGTTTCAGACTTCGACGCAGGTTCTTGGGAAGCACACAACGCCACGCACTTATCCATCCGTGGTCGACCAAGATGTACCACGACCTTAGATCCGTGTATTGGTGGGATGGCTTGAAGAGGACGCCGCAGTTCGTAGCTCGCCGCGGTTGTCGCGCAGTGAAGGTAGAGCACCGCAGGCCCGTGGTTTGTTACTGCACGACAGATCCCGACCGAAGTGGGAGGTGATCAACATGGACTTTATCACAGATTACCTCGCACTCAGGAGACATGATTCTATATGGGTTATCGCCGACAGTCGACGAAATCAGCCCACTTTCTTCCCCGCCGTGACGACTTTTTCTACCGAGGATTATGCGCACTTTACATCCGAGAGATCGCCGATCGCATGGAGTCCCTATTTCGATCATATCGCATGCAGGAGCCCGGGCCATTGCTAACTGGAGGTCTTTCCGTATGGTTTAGGACGCAGTGAGCTCGAGTATCGCATTCCATCCACGCATTTGACGGACAGCAGCGCATTATCCGCACTTCGAGGATATGTCACGATCCCGTGTTATTGACTTCGTGGTAGGGAGGATCATTTGCCTCTAGTTAAGTTTGCGTACAATAATAGCTACCACTCCAAGATTCGGATGGCGCCATGAGGCCTTGTACGAGGAAGTGCAGACGCCGATAGGCTGGTTTGATGTAACGCCCAAACTCGGGCCCACATCGTGCCTTACCCCGCACCCTAGTGATACATACATCGAGAAAATCAGCGGAACATAAAACATGAGTCACTAAACAAGAGATATAGTAAATAAACAAAGCAACCAAAACAGCTTGCCTTCAAGATATACATAAAACTCCGAGCTTTAATCCTTTTACAACCCCGCCACAACGGTACTACATGCACTCTAAGATATTCAATAACTATGACGGACAGGCTCGCCATACCTCGAATGTACAAGAACCTACAACTGTGGAAACATACCAAAGATAAGCCTCCAAGGAACGAGTTTCCGACACGTTGAAGTGAGATCCTAAGAGCGGATCCACGACCGATGTACCTCTACCGCGGCATGAACGCAGCCCCGGGAGGTCGACAACAGTACCAAGTATGTGAAATCACAAATATCAGAATGAAATCATAATAGCTTAAAAAGCAGAGACATGTATGATAACCAAAATACAAGACGCAACATAAGCCAAGTCGTGGACTCACGCCAAAGTCACCACTAAATATAACTATGGGTCTCACGCCCACCACATCCATCATGTTCGTGATCATGGCCACATGCCCCGGACATCGTGACGGTGTAGACATGTCCATGATGCAACAATAACAAGGCCGTGGCCACATGCCCCGAATCGCGACGGTGTAGACACGCCATGTACCTCAATAACAATATACCGTGGTCAACCCCGCCGCACGTGGCCATGCCCTGAATCGTGACGGTGTAGACATCGCCCACGTTGCGCAATAACCATATATCGGTAATCAACCCGGCCGCATGGCCACATGCCCTGAATCAGATCGGTGTAGACATGTCCATGTGACATCAACAACAAGACAAGAATCAAAATGGAAACATACCCGTGGAATTCTCCATCACCGCCAAAGACGCTCCAAGTAAGTTCTCAATAAGTCAACCGCCTCTACCGAGACGCCAGAATACGTAAATACCACACTTGCACAACCAAGGCTATCATCACAAGCATAGGCAAGTTTCACAACAACAAGCATAGCAAGTCTCACACAACTCAAAGTACTTTCATTTTATGCCAAAGTCCGGTTTGTAACCCCAAAGTACTACATACTAAGTTCTTTAAAAGAGATCCATTACTTTTATAAAAGTCACCCGATAATTCGTAGTATTAGAATGACCAACCCACATTCCTTTTCAAAATCAAGTAACAACATTCTTTCCTAAGTTCGGTTGCCTAGTTTCAATTACTCAAGCTTCTCATTTTCAAATGGTTTCATAGTTCATAAACTTAATCACTTGATTTCTTTTAGAACAATTGAGTAATATATGTCTCACGCGAGAGTAGGTTATTCTTGTTTACAACATTCTTATTACAAAGAATCATGATCTAGAAAATGTAATATCATTTTGTCTCATCTTAGTTTCTACGCAGATGGAGGTTTCTACCGGTTTTAATACGATACATCATTATTCAATACATTTTCCTTTATTAACGCCGCAGGGTCCTGTTTGCACACATTCTCGATTTCCAAATCAAGAAACATTATCCCTTTAAATAAAACCAAGTACTCATTACTCACGAATGAGGTTTCACACAAACATTCACTTTAAAACAAATAAGTTAAGTCTCTTATCTTATAAGATCAAGTCTCTTAACTTCTAACATCAAGAAACTATTCTTAAGCCGCTATACCTAACTTCCCATAAAGCTAGTATAACTCTTAAGTTTTCAAAACACAATACTACACTTCGCTCAAAACGATTCATAAATCTTTTGAAATACTTCAAGTTTTATTATAACGCCTGAGCCGCTTATAAATCAAATCGCTTATCTTTTAAAACCACAACCCATTTTTCTTACCTACATAAAGTCGTTATAACCAACTTCCCATAAAGCCGTTATAACACTTTATGTTTTACAACAATCAAATATAATTAACACACGTACGCCTACTGCATTATAGTTCACACATATCATGCTGTAAGAGATAGGAAGAGGTTCACATACCTCGCGACGGTTGTCGACTAATAGCAAAACGCCCAAGTACCTTCAACCCGCTCGGCTACTCCTTAGTCCGTAAGATTACGCCACACGTAGCACTTCAACCTATAAGGCCACAAGGCGCTTATTAACATTTAGATCTCATCGCAGAACATTCTACCAAAATTCGCAAAGACTCCCCGCAACAGCGTAAACTCCTCCTCTATCGGCGCCACTACTGCCAACCGGGGGTTATACATCTAACCCTAACTGTACAATTCTACCCACTACTACTACACAAGTCTCATCGTAATACAACCCCATGTAATTACAGCTCATTCGGGCCTTCGAGCTTAAGTCGCAAGACATTGCCGATAACTACGTTTCAAGACTATATATAGTATACAACAACTATATATTCAACACTTATGTAATTTCCAATTGCAATAGAGGACAAGATAATTACCTCGATAAGCCCAAAATTATCCTAGTTTAAAGTCGCCTCCCGAGCAAGGTTTAGCTCAACTCCGCCCAACCCGCTCCAAACTACCCTTAGAAGTTCTAACTAACTTCTACTTACAACTTCAACAACGGGTGATGATTTCCTTAGGGTTTCGCTTAGTGACCGAGGGAAAGTATAACGGTATTTTCTGGCTTGTATAAGTGTAACTCGGGAATACTACAAGGTATTTGGGCCAAGGTATTTGGACATTATAACAATACTAGGAGTATTTCTATACCACAAAGGTATTTATACAAGACAACTAGGCTGGGGTACCCACTACTAGACACCACAAAGGAGTGGGTGGCTCTCGCCAAGGCTCACTCAAGGGGGTAGTGTGGCTGACAATTGCTCACAAGAGGGAGGAGTATTTTTCTTGAATTTCACAAGTGTGGATGAAGAATAACTCTTGCATTAGAGGCATTTATAGTCAAGTGAAGGCCAACCAACGGACAAGATTAAGCCAAGTGCTACAAGTGTAAGGCCAAGATTCACCCAAGTACACCTTATCCATCTACCATGAAAATATCCTACCTACTACTTGACAAAAATCCAACCATTTCGCCCAAGCCACCGCCCAAGACGTTTTCCAATGAGAGGGTGCCAAGTGGCGCCTCTTGTTGGTCTAAAATGTTTCGCCTCTCTAAAAATCCGCAAAATCAAAAATGACATAGCCAAATTCCCTACGAAAGTTGTGGAAACGTTTAAAAACGACTCTAATAGGGTGTTGGCACAATTTAAATTCGCCAAGCCAAATCTCAAGTTCCAAATTCCTACGACGCCCCACGCATATACTGAAATACGGTATAACATTCTCCTCCTTAGAAACATTCGTTCCGAATGTTCCTTCTAAAGACTGATTACGGTTAAGATCTTCTAACAAGTTGCCAATGCCACACATGGCCACAAACATAACACACGCTCTCTTCCTCCTTACTCGTCGTGCCTCCTCGAGCACTTGAACTCTTCTAGTATATGCATTCATACTTCACCATCATTTCAGCTTCCCAAAACTTTGAGTCACTACCTCCAAACTTGGTCATCTTACTCGCCTCAATCTTCCCAAGGCCATTCCCGCCTTCACGATCTACTGGTCGAACGTATCCACGAACTCATACGCTGGTCCTTTAAACTGGGCCTAGCACCCTCGTGACTCGCCACCGGCGACCACCAGAGCCGACCCTTCCTCGAACGGACGCCGGTTGGCCCGCAACATGGCCCCAACCCGACCCACTATCGCGCCAACTCTTGCTCCGACACTAACAATCTTGCTAATCACATCATGAAAGCTACCACTTTCATTTACTCAACCTGGACTTATCACACAATACATTCTAGGCATAAAATGTACTCCAACAAGGATCACTTGCAAAAACTTGTACTCAAAACGGCCTTACATCTAAGGTCTCCTCCTAATATTCTAAGGTTCATCATTTTCTCACCCTGTGCTTACCCTTTCACTAAGCATGCTTCTAAGTCACATTTTAGCACAAAGCTATCCTAACATAACACTTAGCACATTATCATAACATACAAAACTTTAGATGGTTATGATATACCCGAAAGTAGGTGGTTCAAAGGACCGCTAGAATCGAACTCCCACCGCGACTTCTAGCGGGCCTCGCCGGTACGAACATTCTCGCTCGCATGGAAGTGAAGAACCCGCAATCGCTCCAAAGAGTCGGTGCTATCCTACCACTACTCGCTCGGACAGCCTTCGCCATATGGTCCTCGCTGGCCGCAAGAATAACAAGCTCCTCGTACTACGACACTCAAATGCGGTCTACCACATCGACCACACCGGTGTAGGGTGATCGATCCGCCAACACCCTACTCCCCGAACATCTGCTCGAGCCCCCGACCGCTCTCGAATATCCTGGGTCCCGGCGCGGGGACCACTGCAATGGCGAGGTACATAACTAGTCTGCTGCCAGGCGGTCCGCCTCGAAAGTCGCCAAAATATCCGACCGTCTTGGCCTTCTTCTCACGAAAGCGGTCCACCTGCCGACCGCGCCTCGCACTCAAGTGCATGAGCTCGAACGCGGCACGCCCATGCCCTACCAAGAGAAACACCGAACAACTTCGCTAGGTAATCATCGAGCCTCAGAATATATCGGCACTCGATCCTCCATACTAGCTACTAACGCGGAACATACCGCCAATGAGTCGAACTCACATCAGACTCCCGAATCAGACGCCTGCTCGCCAACATCAAAAACTGTTTACCGAGCCCTCTCATCCGCGAGGCAAGAAATGTGCCGTGAAGGCCCCAAAACTCGTCCCCAAACGGCCGGAAGTGCATTCTCTCCCCGACAGCTCCCACGACCAAAACTCCGATCATGTATCACGCAGCCGACGCGAACCTAGACCACCGACGGTCTCAAGCCTCGATCACTCTACGATCCGTCAGAATCGCTTGGATGAACTCCTCGCGATCATCTCGTGCCTCACCCGTGAACTCGCGGCTACATCTCGTAAAGTCCTCGTAGCCTCAAACCGCTCGCCGGGGCGAACTACGGTGCTACGGGCCGGAATCGCAGATTCAAATTTATCTCATATTCGCCACGACTCGCCAAGAATCGCCATCTCTTGTAACTCCAACTCTTCTCGCCTGCATCGTGGATCAAGGCTCAGTATCAGAGTCTCGCAGCCCATCGCCGCGCTCTAAACTCACTGGTGTCGGGCGGGCGTCGAAACCCGCCGTCGGCACTGCTCAGTGATCGACCGCTCGCGCTCGCATTCTCGATCACACTAGCAGCCTCCTCACGCTTTGCCTTCTCGCCCCGGTTTTCGCAGGCATAATCGTAAAAACGAAACACGCCGTAGGGTCCAACTTACAACATGCCTCTAAGGCACGATCTCGTAATGAGAAGAATGGAAACCAATCCTAAATGTCCTATAGCCTCCTCGACATAGATGTGGTGCACAACACACCGATAATCAAGACTCTACTAGACACGGTCCGTAGACACTTTCCGAGACTAATCGCCTCGATACCACTTTGTAACGCCCAAACTCGGCCCGCCATCGGTGCCTTACCCCGGCACCCTAGTGATACATACATCGAGAAAATCAGCGGAACATAAAACATGAGTCACTAAACAAGAGATATAGTAAATAAACAAAGCAACCAAAACAGCTTGCCTTCAAGATATACATAAAACTCGAACGCTTAATCCTTTTACAACCCCGCCACAACAAGATTACAGCACTTCTAAGATATTCAATAACTATGACGGACAGTGGCTCGCCATACCCCGAATGTACAAGAACCTACAACTCAGTGGAAACATACCAAAGATAAGCCTCAAGGAACGGAGCTTTCCGACACGTCAAGTGAGATCCTAAGAGCGGATCCACGATCGATGCACTTCTACCGCAGATGAACGCAGCCCCAAGGAGGTCAAGATAACAGTACCAAGTATGTGAAATCACAACATCAGAATGAAATCATAATAGCTTAAAAAGCAGAGACATGTATGATAACCAAAATACAAGACGCAACATAAAAGTTAGCCAAGTCGTGACTCACGCCTCAAAGTCACCACTAAATATAACTACGGGTCTCACGCCCACCACATCCATCATGTTCGCATCACGCCACATGCCCCGGAATATCAGACGGTAGACATGTCCATGATGCAACAATAACAAGGCCGCATGGCCACATGCCCCGGACATCAGACGGCCAGACATGCCCATGTACCTCAATAACAATATACCGTGGTCAACCCCGCCGCACGCCACGCCGAATATCAGACGGTGTAGACACGCCCATGTTGCGAATAACCATATATCGGTAATCAACCCGCCGCACGGCCACATGCCCCTAATATCGTGACGGTAGACACGCCCATGTGACATCAACAACAAGACAAGAATCAAAATGGAAACATACCCGTGGAATTCTCCATCACCGCCAAGACGCCCAAGTAAGTTCTCAATAAGTCAACCGCCTCTACCGAGACGCCAGAATACGTAAATACCACACTTGCACAACCAAGGCTATCATCACAAGCATAGGCAAGTTTCACAACAACAAGCATAGGCAAGTCTCACACAACTCAAAGTACTTTCATTTTATGCCAAAGTCCGGTTTGTAACCCCAAAGTACTACATACGTTAAGTTCTTTTAAAAGAGATCCATTACTTTTATAAAAGTCACCCGATAATTCGTAGTATTAGAATGACCAACCCACATTCCTTTTCAAAATCAAGTAACAACATTCTTTTCCTAAGTTCCAGCTTGCCTAGTTTCAATTACTCAAGCTTCTCATTTTCAAATGGTTTCATAGTTCATAAACTTAATCACTTGATTTCTTTTTAGAACAATTGAGTAATATATGTCTCACGCGAGAGTAGGTTATTCTTGTTTACAACATTCTTATTACAAAGCCATGATCTAGAAAATGTAATATCATTTTGTCTCATCTTAGTTTCTACGCAGATGGAGGTTTCTACCGGTTTTAATACGATACATCATTATTCAATACATTTTCCTTTATTAACGCTCGCAGTTGGTCCTGTTTGCATACACATTCGATTTCAAATCAAGAAACATTATCCCTTTAAATAAAACCAAGTACTCATTACTCACGAATGAGGTTTCACACAAACATTCACTTTAAAACAAATAAGTTAAGTCTCTTATCTTATAAGATCAAGTCTCTTAACTTCTAACATCAAGAAACTATTCTTAAGCCGTTATACCTAACTTCCCATAAAGCTAGTATAACTCTTAAGTTTTCAAAACACAATACTACACTTCGCTCAAAACGATTCATAAATCTTTGAAATACTTCAAGTTTTATTATAACGCCTGCCGCTTATAAATCAAATCGCTTATCTTTTAAAACCACAACCCATTTTCTTACCTACATAAAGTCGTTATAACCAACTTCCCATAAAGCCGTTATAACACTTTATGTTTTACAACAATCAAATATAATTAACACATGTACGCTTACCGCATTACATAGTTCACACATATCATGCTGTAAGAGATAGGAAGAGGTTCACATACCTCGCGACGTTGTCGACTAATAGCAAAACGCTCCAAGTACCTCAACCCGCTTGGCTACTCCTTAGTCCGTAAGATTACGCCACACGTAGCACTTCAACCTATAAGGCCAAGGCGCTTATTAACATTTAGATCTCATCGCAGTAACATTCTACCGAAATTCGGCAAAGACTCTCCCCGCAACAACAGAAACTCCTCCTCTATCGAGGCCGCTACCAAGCCAACCGGGGTTATACATCTAACCCTAACTGTACAATTCTACTCCACTACTACTACACAAGTCTATCGTAATACAACCCTATGTAATTACGCTCAGCTTCCAAAGCTTAAGTCGCAAGACATTGCCGATAACTACGCTCAAGACTATATATAGTATACAACAACTATATATTCAACACTTATGTAATTTCCAATTGCAATAGAGGGACAGATAATTACCTCGATAAGCCCAAAATTATCCTAGTTTAAAGTCGCCCCGAGCAAGGTTTAGCTCCAACTCCGCGCTCCAACCCGCTCCAAACTACCCTTAGAAGTTCTAACTAACTTCTACTTACAACTTCAACAACGGGTGAAGATTTCCTTAGGGTTTCGCTTTAGTGACCGAGGGAAAGTATAACAAGATTTTCCGGGCTCAGAAGTGTAACCTTGGGAATACTACAAGGTATTCAGCTAAGGTATTTGGACATTATAACAATACTAGGAGTATTTCTATACCACAAAGTGGTATTTATACAAGACAACTAGGCTAGTGGGTACCCCACTGCCAGACACCACAAAGGGGAGGGTGGCTCTCGCCAAGGCTCACTCAAGGGGGTAGTGTGGCGACGAATTGCTCACAAGAGGAGGAGTATTTTTCTGAATTTCACAAGTGTGGATGAAGAATAACTCTTGCATTAGTGGGTATTTATAGTCAAGTGAAGGCCAACCAATGGACAAGATTAAGCCAAGTGCTACACATGTGTAAGGCCAAGATTCACCCAAGTACACCTTATCCATCTACCATGAAAATATCCTACCTACTACTTGACAAAAATCCAACCATTTCGCCCAAGCCACCGCCCAAGACGTTTTCCAATGAGAGGGTGCCAGGCGCCTCTTGTTGGTCTAAAATGTTTCGTCTCTGAAAAATCCGCAAAAATCAAAAATGACATAGCGGAAATTCTCACGAAAGTCGTGGAAACGCTTCATTTAAAAACGACTCTAATAGGGTGTTGTGCACAATTTAAATTCGCCAAGCCAAATCTCGTTCCAAATTCCCTACGCACGCCCCACGCACATACTGAAATACGGTATAACAGATGAGGCGAGGTACGCTAGTGGGACCAGATTTAAGGTGCGCCGGATAAGGTGAAGCTTATCCAGAGCACTTATCGACATACCGTAGTCGCATGAAATCATATACGCATCATCGCCGTTGGCATTTGGAGTTCGAGGTTGATGATTGGGTTTTCTCAAGGTGTCACCCATGGCGGTGTGATGAGATTCGAGGAAAGGGAAACTCACCAAGGTACATCGGGCCCTATCGATTGTCCGCGCAGGTGGCAAGGTTGCCTACGAGTTGGATCCGCCGTCCGATCCGGAGGCAGCATCCGGTGTTTCATGTTTCTATGCCGGGAGGTGTATCGGGATCCATCCGTAGTACACCGATTGACGATGTCCAGTGACCGAGGGATTATCGTATGAGGAGATTTCCATAGCGATAATCGATCGTCAAAGTTAGCGCTCGCGACAAGGACGTGGCTTCACAAAGTCTTGTGGCGAACGAGCTCGGGAGGAGATGACGGGAAGTCGGCGAGGACATGAGGCGTAAGTATCCTCACCTATTCCCACACCTCCGTGTAATTCACTTTCCTACTTGTAATTTTTAAATTGTCATATATGCATAAGTGTTGTTTTGTGGCCGATGTGGCATTTGCAAACCGCTTAAGTTATGAAGAACCTTATCGTTAATCGTTTGGGAAGGAACATTCGGGACGAATGTTTCTAAGGCGAGGAGAATGTTATACCGTATTTCCGAGTATGTACGCGGGCGCACGACGTAAAATTTAGCCTTAAAGTTTAGGCCTAGGACGTTTTTTTTGGGCACAACTCACACAAAGAATCGTTTTTCGACGAAACGTTTTACTAAACTCGCGTAGGGTAAATTCCGGCTATGTCATTTATATTTTTTGCGGATTTTTCCGAGAGACGAAACATTTTGGACCAACGAGAGGGCGACACTTGTCACCCTCTAGTCGGATTTTAGGCGCCCATACGGACGATTGGAATGGCTATTTTGTCATGGAGTTGGTAGGATATTTTGTGTGATAGTTGGATAAGGTACACTTGCCCTAATCTTGACCTTACACTTGCCTAGCACTTGGCTTAATCTTGGCCATTGGTTGGCCATTTCTTGACCTATAAATACCCCCCTTAAGATGAAGAGTTCTTCATCCACAAACAAACTTTCCAAGTCTTGAAATCCCTCCTCTCCCTTGAGCATTTTCGTCCAACACCCTCCTCCCCCCCTCTAGCCTAAGTGGCTTGGCCGAGAGCCTTCCCCAAAGGAAGCCCTAGCCGAAACCTACCCCTCCTCGTAGAAAAGTTGTCTTCCAAGTATAGTTACTATACCAAAATACCCTAGCCCAAATCCCAGATAGTATTTAGTAGAAGTTGTTGGAAACTTCTAAGGGTTCTTCGAGCCATCTGAGCATACAAATTAGAGCTAAACCTCGCTCAGATCGACGCTATACTTGGATAATATTGGGCTTATCGAGGTAAATAAACTTATCCTTCTTTGTAATTAGAGAATACATACCGTAGAAGTATAGGAATAAGTATAAATACTTAGAAGGATATTACGTAATAAAATTGAATCATATCACAGTAGAAGGGTATAAAAGAAGAATAATTGAACTGCATCACATAGGATCAGTATTTACATTAGATCGTATGGCTTACCGCAGGGAAGTGCCCAAATTTCCATAGAATAGAGAACCTCTCGCTAGAGCTTTATACAAGATCCTAGACGCTGATAGACGATTTGATCGATATAGGTCGATACTCGCGCGACATATTCAACTTGGCGGTGGTTTTCGCGGAAGGTATGTGATTCTTCATATACTCTTGAGCATGATATTTTAAATATATATATAGTACGGTAGACGTACGAGTGTTAACTGAATAATAATTACGGCAATGTCTTTTGACTTAAGCCTGAATAATAACTATGACAATGTCTTTTGACTTAAGCCTGAATAATAAAGATCTTGAAGCATTTCAAAAGAATACTGAATCATTTTTTAACAGAAGAGAAATATTTGGTTTTTAAACAAAAAGCTTAAAGAGTTATACTAGCTTTATGGGAAGTTAGGTATAACAACTTAAGAAAGATAAAAGGAACTGTTTACTTGTTTGTTTATAAAAGCCTTGTATTGATTTCTGTTAAGTGTAGTAAGATTGTTTGATAAGTAGACTTATTATGATGCTACCTGTGTTGGTGTCTTGTAATATTGTGAAAGGGGGTCATCCTTGCTGTGCTTACGTTGCTAAACGGTAAGTCCGTTGTACTGTTATTATATCACCTACCCCCTTGACTTGTTATACCGAGGGCTTGCCACCCTTGATGCGGGTCTATACGCCGCATGCATGTGACTATGCGAGTCGCGGGAGTTCCAGGATTGATCATTCCGGTGTTTTAGCCCGATGGACGATGACCTATGCGGTCATATGACTATGCGGATCGCGGAGTCCAGAGGGTACCGGGTTAGCTACCCCGATGCGAGGAATACCTTACGCGGTCTGCGTGTGACCATGCGATCGCGGAGTCCGTGATTAGGCACGCATAATGATACTACGGGCGCTGCCTTGCTTCGATCATTCGCGCCTAGAAAAGACTCATATAGCTACCTATTATTGTTCTTGTTTGTGATATGGCACTATGTGCAATTGAACTGATTTGCAAATGGTTTTAAAT
The DNA here is from genome assembly GCA_029844215.1 of Przewalskia tangutica. NCBI lineage: Eukaryota > Viridiplantae > Streptophyta > Magnoliopsida > Solanales > Solanaceae > Przewalskia > Przewalskia tangutica. Next base: position 280,985 of record JAQGDG010000130.1, read on the forward strand.
ACTTGATTTCATTTAAGTACTTTACGCTTCACATACTGGTAATTGCATCGACCTCCTTCGGGCCGCGTTTATGCCGCAGTGGCAAAGTGTGCTAGATCCACATCCTTAGATCTTTGCTTTGGTGTCGTGAGCTCCATCTTCTCCGAGGCTCTACTTTTGGTATGATCTCCCCGTATTGTAGATAGTTTTGTACATTCAGGTATGGCGGCCCCGTCCCGCCATGTAGGTTTACTTTTGTAGGTCAGTAGTCCTATTGTACTGGGATGTAATCGCAAAACTTGGGTTATATATATACGCCGAAAGGCAAGCTTTTCATCGATAAACTGCTTTCTATTTTTATAATGTTTCTGCCTTGTTTTATATTCGATGATTACTCGATGTATGACTACTGGGTGCCCTGCAGGCGCACTACCATGGGCCCCGAACGGTCGTGACACTTAGAAATATCCTACGAAGAGATCTAGAGGTTAATAGACGTTTCATGGCCATTATAGCGGAAGATTACGGTAGCGATTCTACTTGAAGGTGGAAAGGGGCTAGCAAGGTTATAGTACTTTGGAGAGTTTTGCTAATTGTCGATAATCGTCGCGAGGTATGTGAACCTCTTCCTATCCTTTCTAGCATGATTATTGTAAACTATGTAGTATGGTAGACGTACGTGTGCTAAACGAATTTGGTTGGTTTAAAACATAAAGTGTTATAATGGCTTTATGGGAATTTAACTATAACAACTTTATGTAGGTAAAATAATGGTTTACTGATTTTGAAAAGGTAAGAGACTTGGCTTATATTTGACTTGATATGTGAAGAACTTGAATTGTGTGGAAAGTTGTGAAACCTCATTCGTGAGTAATGAGTACTTGGTTTTTAATAATAATGTTATATTGATTTCGGAAATGGGAATGAGCATCGAACAAGCCATTGCAGTGTTAATAAAGGAAAATGTAACGACTAATAATTAACTTAAAACAAGTAGAATCTTCCATCCGCATGCTAAGACAAGACAAAATTGTATTACATTTCCTAGATCATGGCTACTTTAATAAGATCATTAAAAACAAGTTTGATTTTCTTAAAAATTCCAAAGTAAGGGACTTGATTTATAAAAGAGAGAGACTTGAAAAAAATTGAAGTGTTTTTGTTTAAAAGAGAAGGCATGTTGTTGTCTTAAGTTGGTTTAAAAAGAAGGTATGGAAATTGTTATGGTTTACTTAAAAGATAGTTACTTTATTTTGATACTACTGTATCGTGTGACTTTTGTGAAAGAAATGGATCTTTTTAAGAGTTAAAGTAAGTAGTACCTTGGGGTTAAAACCCGATTTGTTGACATGAAATGCAAGTACCTTGTGCGAGTAACTTGCCTATGTTTTGTGATAGCCTTGTAATATTTTCTTGTTGGCTTGATAAAGTGAACATGTTATGATGCTACGGTGTTAATGTCTTGTGACGCTGTGTAAGGGGTTTTCTTGTTGTGCTTATGTTGTTTAACGATAAGCCCGTTGTGCTGTATTATATCACTTACCCCCCCTGACTTGTTATGATGCCGGGGTTAAGCCCGTCACGAGAATACCTCACGCGGTCCATGGGACCTATGCGAGCTGCGGAGTTCGAGGATTGTGGTGCGAGGAATACCTCACGCGTCTACGTGGCCATGCGGTGCGGGAGTCGGGGCGATGCCGGTGATTAGCTACCTCGACGCGAGAATACCTCATGCGGGACTAGGTGGCCTATGCGGACTGCGGGAGTCCAGGATTAGGCTCGCATAATGAAACTATGGGCGATTGGCTTAGCTTCGATCATTAGCGGCCTAGAAAAGACCAGTTACATTATGTCTATTTTTTTGCTCTTGTTTATGATGTGGCACTATGTGCGGTTAACTTGGTTGTTTCGTGCATATTTGTGAATTGGTTTTAAAATGTTATAGTTATATATATATCGCATTTTCGCCACATACTTGGTACTGTTATCGACTTCCTTGGGTCTGCGTTCATGCCGCATGTAGAGGTACATCAGTCGTTGATCCTCGCTCTTAGGATCACAGTTCAGCGTTTTGGGAAGCTCCGTTTCTCCGGATGCTTATCTTTTGGTATGATTCCCTGAGATTGTAGGTACTTGTACATTGAGGGGTATGGCGGGGCCCTGTCCCGTCATAGTTGTTATAAAAATTCTTAGAGGTCTGTAGTATTGTTGTGGACAGGGTTGTAAAGGATGTAACTGTTCACTTTTGGTATTTATGTACATGCCGAAAGACAACTTTTTCTTGGATAGTCTGTTCTCATTTTACACTGTTTCATGTTTGCAAGTTTATATTCCGCTGGTTACTCTGATGTATGTTTACTTGGGTGCCCGGGTAAGGCACCAGTCACGGGCCCGGGAACGGGTCATGACAAAAGTGGTATCAGAGCAGTTAGTCCTCAGAAAGTGTCTACAGACCGTGTCTAGTAGAGTCTTGATTATCGGTGTGTTGTGCACCACATCTATAATCAGGAGGCTGCAGGACATTTAGGATTGATTTCCATTCTTCTCACTCTGAGATCGTGCCTTAGAGCTGTGTTATAAGTTGGACCCCTCTGACGTACTTCATTTTTCCAGTTATGCCTCTACGCAAGGCAACCAGAGCCCAGAAGGGCAAGGCAGCAGAGAGAGCTACGAGTAGAGCACAGAGGGTTACGAGGGCACATGCCCAACCTTTACCCGAGGTGATACCCCAAACGGCGAGTTCCATGACGTCGCCCAGAGGGTTTAGAGCGCAGCGCCGCCATCGAGGCCACGACACCGAGCCTTCACTGCGACCACTGTGAACAAAGGATATGGGTTACAAGGAGATGGCCCAGTTACTAGCTAGGATTTTAGCAAACAGAGAGTATAGAGTGCACCGATATATCACGGGCCTAGACGATTATCTAGTAAAGGGATGTACAAGAGTAACTCTTCAGTCAGGCATAGACATTGCCCGCGTACAGGCTTATGCACATCAGACTGAGAAACATAGAGATCGACGGATTAACCAAGATCGCGAGAAGGCGAGCAGGTCCTTTGGTAACTTTCGAGGCGGACCTCAAGCCAGAGATGGTTATGCACCTCCGCAAGACAGAGTGGTCCTCCACAGCTTGGGACGTTCGAGTATGCAGGAGTTGGTCAGAGCTCCGGGGTTTTTGGTTCACAGATTTACATAGGTTCTAGCCAGCCAGATTCAGTTTTCCCTCAGTGTTCACTATGTGGTAGGCGTCATTCCGGGAATGTCGTCTTTTCACCAATGCTTGTTTTACCTGCGGTCGGCAGGGCCATGTGAGGAGAGAATGTCCTAGTAGGAGGGATACAGGGATGACTCGGCCTACCCAGTCGATTCTTGGTTGATGGTTCGAGAGAAAGGGGTGTTAGACAGAGGAGGCCACCCCCACCTCGGTGTGGTAGGTGTCATCGTGGGGAGTATCGTACTACCTCGACAGCTTGTTATGCTTGCGGACGTGGCTATTTTGCGAGAAATTGTCCGAGCAGGTGGCGCGGATGTTACGACTTCGACGCCGGGATCGTGGTGGTTCATCGCTTCTTTTTATGCTATGCGCAGTGGGACTATGATTAGAATGAAGCAGTAGTTATATGTATATCCTTAACCCTCTAGAGATTTGTATGCGTGATATGATGATTTTATGTTAAAGTGTTATGTTTGGATAAGCATTGTGTAAAATTGTAATTTAGAGAACATGGTTAGTTGAAAAGGTAAGTTTAGGGGCAGGGAAATTGTGAGCCTTAGAATATTATAACAGTTGAGACCTTAGATGTGAGGCCGTCTTGAGTAAAAGATTTTACAGTTAGTCTTTGTCGAAGTACTTGGTATGCGTGAAATGTATTGTAGGATAATTCCATAGGTCGAGCAAGATAAAAGTGGTAATTTTCATGACGAGAATAAGTAAGATTGTCCCGGACGGGAACAAGAATTTAGAGCGATAATGGGTCGGGTTGAGGCAAGATCGCGGGTCAACCCGCAGCCCGGATTGAGGTGGGGTCAGTTTGAGGTGGTCCCGCTAGGTGATAGGATCACGAGGGTGTTAAGCCCAGGTTTAGGTAACCATCGTACGAGTTCGTGGATGCGTTCGACCAGTAGTCGGGCCGATGAGGTCAACCCATCTTGTCTTTCAGTCAGGACTGTTTACTCGGCGGAGGGTTATGCGAGATGTTATATATCAGGAAGGTTGTAAGGCTGCACAGGGTTCCTACTTTTATTTTATGACAGGCAGTGGAGCCCAGTTTACGGCAATTTTCTTTTTCTGGGGGTTTTACCAGGCGGGGTTAGGAACTCAGGTGAGTCTCAGTATTGCATTCACTCTTGGGCCGACGGACAAACAACACGTTTTATCCAGACATTTGAGGATAGGTTACGGGCCGGTGTTTTGATTTCGGGGGAGCGGTGAGGATTTTTGCCTCGTGTTGAGGGGGTATTATTGTAGCTACCATTTCAGTGTTCGGATGGCGCCTTATGAAGCCTTGTATGGGCGGAAGTATAGGTTGCCGGTCGATTGGTTCGATGTTGGCAAGGTTCAGATAGTTGGTCCATACTTGATTCAACAGAATGTGGATAAGGCGAAACATATCCAGAAGAGGTTATTAGCAGCTCAGAGTCAACAGAAGTCTTGCGGATAATCGGCGTCAACACTGGGAGTTCAGGTTGACGGTGGGTTTTCTTGAAGGTACCACCCCGGAAGGGTGTGACGAGTTTTGGAAAGCAGGGGAAACTTAGCCGAGGTACTTTGGGCCTTTTCAGACCATTGTAGAATAGGCCAGGTTGCCTATGTCACGACCCGTTCCGGGGCCCGTGACTGGTGCCTTACCCGGGCACCCAAGTAGTCATACATCAGAGTAATCAGTGGAACATAAGACAAGACAGGAAACATTATAAAAATAGAAACAGTTTATCTGATGAAAAGCTTGCCTTTCGGCATATATATAACCCAAGTTTTGCGCTACATCCCAAATGTACAATAGGACTACAGACCTCTAAAGAAGTAAACCACTATGGCGGACAGGCCGCCATACCTGAATGTACAAAACTATCTACAATACAGGAGATCATACCCAAAAGTAGAGCCTCCTAGAAGATGGAGCTCCCGACACCAAAGCAAAGATCCTAAGGATGTGGATCTAGCACTGCTGCTTTACCTGCGGCATGACCGCACTTCAAGGAGGTCGATAACAGTACCAAGTATGTGAAATCAGAAGTACTTAAATGAAATCATATTACTTTTAAAAACCAATTTTACAAATATGCACGAAACAACTAATGTACCGCACATAGTGCACATCATAAACAAGAGCAACAATAGGTAAATCAGAATAGTCTTTTCTAGGTCGCGAATGATCGGGCGGGCCACTCGCCCATATTATCATTCTGCAAGCCTACTCCTGGACTCCCGTAGTCCGCATAGGCCACTCACATAAGCCCGCATGAGGTATAACCCCGCATCGAGGGTAGCTACTCCTCGGTATCTTCCTGGACTCGTTGTTCGCATGGCCACATAGACCGCATGAGGCATAACCCCGCACACTAACCTGGAACTCTCGTAGCTCCGCATAGGCCCCCTGGACCCGCATGAGGTATTCTCGAATCATGGTCCTGCATCACTGAGTCTACCCCGTGACGGAGGCGCAACCCCTGTATCATCTCAAGAGGTGAGTGATATAGTACTAACATAACAGCTTATAGTTTAAACAACATAAGCATAAGTAAGACTGACCTCTTTACACAAACGTTACAAGATACTAACACATAGCATCACAATATGTCTACTCATCAAAACCATCTTATTATACCTTTCAGAAATCAATACAAGTCTTTTATAAACACATAAGAAAACTGTTCCTATATATAAAACTTAAGCCGTTATACTTAACTTCCCATAAAGCTAGTATAACCCTTAAGCTTCTTGTTTTAAAAACAAATATTCTTCTTCTTTCAAAACTGTTTTATAATTCTTTTGAAAGACTTTTTAAGATCTTTATTATTCAGGCTTAAGTCGCAAGACATTGCCGTAAGTATTATTTAGGCTTAAGTCAAAAGACATTGTCGTAGTTATTATTCAGTTAACACACATACGTCTACCGTACTATATATATATTTAAAATATCATGCTCAAGAGTATAGGAAGAATCACATACCTTCTTGGCGAAATCCACCTGCCAAGTCGAATATGTCGCGCGCAGAGAGTCAGCCTATAATAGTCACAGACATCTATCAAAGTCTAGACTACTCTGTAGGTCATTCTAAACAGAGGGTTCTCAGTTCTACGGAAAGTCGGGCAGCACTTCCCTACCCGGTGAGCTATATAAGTCTACTGTGAAAACAGTCCTATGTAAGTATAGTTCAATTATTCTTCTTTTATACCCTTCTACTGTGATAACAGTTCAATTCTATTCTGCAATATCCTTCTAAGTATTTATACTTATTCTTATACTTCTACAAAGATGTATTCTCTAATTATAAAAGAAGGATAAGTTTATTTACCTCGATAAGCCAAAAATTATCCAAGTATAAACGTCGCTCCTGAGCAAGGTTTAGCTCCTAATTTGTACGCTCCGATAGCTCCAAGAACCCTTAGAAGTTCTTCACAACTTCTACTAAGTACTAAGGGATTTGGGCTAGGGTATTTTGGGCATTATAACAATACTAGAAGGCCACATTTCTACCAAGGGGGTAGGTTTCGGCTAGGCTAGGGGTTGCCTCGGCGAGCTTCATGCAGGGGGGAGTGTTTGGACGAAAAGGCTTACAAGGGAGAGGGAAGGATTTTAGACTTAGAAAGTTTGTTTGTGGATGAAAAACTCTTCATCTTAAGAGGGGTATTTATAGGTCAAGGGATGGCCAACCAATGGCCAAGATTTAGCCAAGTGCTAGGCAAGTGTAAGGTCAAGATTAGGGCAAGTGTACCTTATCCAACTATCACACAAAATATCCTACCAACTCCATGACAAAATAGCCACTCCATTCGGCCCTATTGCCGTCCCACATCCATCAATGAGAGGGTGACAAGTGTCGCCCTCTCGTTGGTCCAAAATGTTTCGTCTCTCGGAAAAATCCGCAAAAATTAGAAATGACATAGCCGGAATTTATCCTACGCGAGTCTTGTTAAACGTTTCGTCGGAAAACGATTCTTTTAGTGAGTTGTGCACAAACTTTTTCGTCCAAGGTCTTTAACTTAGGCTAACTTTTGTACGTACACCCTCACGTACATACTCTGGAAATACGGGGTATAACATTCTCCCCTCCTTAGAAACATTCGTCCCGAATGTTCCTTCCCAAGTCAGTTAACGATAAGGTTCCCCATAACTTAAACAGTTTGCAAATGCCACATACGGCCACAAAACAACACTTAGGCATATATGACAATGAAAAATTTACAAGTAGGAAAGTGAATTACCTGGAGGTGTGGGGAATAGGTGAGGATATTTCTGCCTCATGTCCTCCTCAGCTTTCCACGTCATCTCCTCCCTGAGCTCGTTCCGCCACAAGACTTTGACGGAAGCCACGTCCTTGGTCCGCAGACGCCTAACCTGACGATCGATTATGTTATACCCCGTATTTCCAGAGTATGTACGTGAGGGCGTACGTATAATTTTTGCCTTAAGGTTTGGCAAGAATCGAAAATTTGGGCACAAGTGCCGGAAAGAGTCGTTTTTAAACGCTTCCACGACTTGTAGGAAAATTCGCTATGTCATATTTAATTTTTGCGTATTTTTCCGAGAGAAACATTTTGGACCAACAAGAGCGACACTTGTCACCCTCTAATTGGTGAAGGTGGGCGGCAATGGTGGACGATTTGGGTGTCAATTTTTGTCAAGGAGTTGGTAGGATATTTTATGTAGTTGTTAGAATGGACACTTGCCTAAATCCTAGCCCTACACTTGCCTAACACTGGATGAATCTTGGCCATTGGTTGGCCATTTCTTGACCTATAAATACCCTCTAACTTGATGAATTTCTTCATCCAAAAATTGCCTACGTCTTGAAATCCTCCCCTCCCCTCTTGAAGAGTTCTCGCCCTAGAGCCTCTACCCCTCGAGAAGCTTTTGGCCGAGAGGGTACCCCAGCCTAGTTGGTTTCAGATAATACCCCTTTGTGGTATAGAAATACTCTCCAAGTATTGTTGTAATGTCCAAATACCTTGGCCCAAATACCTTGTAGTATTCCAAGGTTATACTTATACTGAAAGCTTGAAAATACCATTATACTTTCCTTTAGCCACTAAACGAAACCCTAAGGAAAATCTTCACCCGTTGTTGAAGTATGGAGTAGAAGTTGCGTAGAACTTCTAAGGGTTGTTTGGAGCGGATTGGAGCACTCGGAGTAGGAGCTAAACCTTGCTCAGGAGCGACATTAAACTCGGATAATTTTGGGCTTATCGAGGTAAACACTCGTCCTTCTATTGTAATTGGAAATTACATGTTGTAAGAATATATAGTTGAACTATCCTATATATAGAACTAAACATAGTATTCTGGCAATGTCTTTTTACTTAAGCTCAAGAATAAAGAATCGAATCAATCAGTAATTACATAGGGGCGTATTACAGACTTGTATAGCATTACGGTGTTGTAGAATTGTACACGTCCGTTTAGACGTGTAAACCCCCGGTTGGCTTGGTAGTGGCCTCGATAGAGGAGGAGATTTACTGTTTGTGCGGGGAATGTCTTCGGATTTTCGTAGAATATGGAACGTTGAGATCTAGATGTTAATAAGCGCTGTGGCCTTATAGGTTGGAGTACTACGTGTGGAGTGATCCACTTGGCTTAAGGAGTAGCCATCGTTTGGAGCATTTTGCTATTAGTCGATACTGCCGCGAGGTATGTGAACCTCTTCTTATCTTTTCTAGCATGATCTGTCTGAACTAGGTAGTCCGGTAGACGTACAGGTGTGAACTGTATATGATTGTTTGAAACCATAAAGTGTTCTACCGGCGTTGTGGGACGTTGGTTAGAACAGCTTTAGGTAGGTAAGAGAATGTTTTGTGTTTTTAAAAGGTAATCGATTTAAATTATAAGCGGCTTGTTATGTATTAACAAAGAACTTCAAGTATTTCAAAGATTTATGAATCGCTTTGAAAAGAAGGAGTAATAATTGGTTTTGAAAACTTAAAGGTTATACTAACTTTATGGGAGTTAGGTATAACGGTTTAAGAATGGTAAATGGATTTCGGAAATGAGAACAAGTATCGAACAAACCATCGCAGTTAATAAAGGAAATGTATTGACTAATGAATTATTGGTAAAACCAGTAGAAACCTCCATCTGCATAGAAGCTAAGATAAGACAAAATGATATTACATTTTCTAGATCATGGCTGCTGTAATAAGAATGTTGTAAACAAGAATAACCTACTCACACATAAGACGTATATTACTCAATTGTCTAAAAGGGATTACGTGATTAATACTTGAACTATGAACTCTTTCAAAAAGTGGAACTTGAGTAATTGAAACTATGCAAACTGAACTTTAGGAAAAAGGATGTTGTTACTCGACTTTAAAAAGGAATGTGTGTTGGTCACTCCATACTACGGGTATCGGGTGACTTTTGCAAAAGGAATAGATCTTTTAAAAAGGGGTCTAAACGTATGTTGTACTTTAGAGTTAAAACCCGGACTTTGATATAAAAGGGGAAGTACCTTGAGTTGTGTATAGCTTGCCTATGCTTGTTGTTGTGTAACTTGCCTATGCTTGTTGTTGTGTAACTTGCCTATGCTTGCTGTTGTGTAACTTGCCTATGCTTGTTGAGATAGCCTTTATTGTGCACGTATTATGTTTCTATACCACCGTGTCTCTCGATGGAGGGCCGGTTGACTTGTGGAGAACTTACTTGGACGTCTGCAGCGATGTGGAAGATTCCACGTATGCTTCCATTTTTAGTGTTATTGTGGTTACATGGGCGTCTACACCGACGCAGATTCGGGTCATGTGGCCATGCGGCAGGGTTGATTACCCGATATATGGTTATTACTGTTACATGGACGTGTCTACACCGATGCAGTATTCCGGGGACATGTGGCCATGCGGCAGGGTTGACCACCCAGTATATTGTTGTTGAGGTTACATGGGCATGTCTACACCGATGCAGTATTCCGGGGGCATGTGGCCATGCGGCCTTGTTATTATTGTTGCATCATGGACATGTCTACACCGATGCAGTATTCCGGGGGCATGCGGCCATGATGCGAACAGGATTGATGTTGCGGGCGTGAGACCCATAGTTACACTTGAGTGATGACCTTGAGGGCGTGAGCGCCTAACTTGACTGCGTTTATGTTGCGTACTATTTTGGTTATCATACATGTCTCCTGCTTTGTATAGACTGTTATGATTTAAGCTGCAGATTTTCGTTCACATACTCGCACTGTTATCGACCTCCGGGGCTGCGCTCATGCCGCAGGTAGAGGTACATCGACCGCCGATCCCCGCCAGGATCACGTTTCAGAGATTGGAAGCTCCGTTCCTTCGAGGCTTATCTTTGGTAGGTTTCCCTGAGTTGTAGGTTCTTGTACATTCAGGGGTATGGCGGGGCCCTGTCCCGTCATAGGTTGTTATTACACTCTTAGAGGCCTGTAACACTGTTAAGCGAGGTTGTAAAAGGATTAAACTGCTCGGTTTAGAAGTTTGTATATATATATGCATGAAGGCAACCGTTTTGGTTGGCTTTATGTTATTGTCATAACTGTTGTTGTTATATTAAAGTCTTTATTTCCGCTGGTTTTTCTCTGATGTTGTATGACTACTTGGGTGCCCGGGTAAGGCACCAGTCACGGGCCCGGTTTCGGGTCTTGACAGATTATCGCTATGGGAGTCTCCTCATACGATAACCCCTCGGTCACCTGGACATCGTCAATCGGGTGCACTCTAGATGGATCCCCGATACATCTCCTCAGCATAGAAACATGAAACACCGGATGCACTGCCTCCAGATCGGACGGCAGATCCAACTCATAGGCAACCTTGCCTACCCTGCGGACGATCTGATAGGGCCCAATGTACCTTGGGCTGAGTTTCCCTTTCTTCCCGAATCTCATCACACCGCCATGGGTGACACCTTCAGGAAAACCCAATCATCAACCTCGAACTCCAGATGCCGACGACGATGATCTGCATATGACTTCTGTCGACTCTGAGCTGTCAGCAACCTCTCCTGGATAAGCTTCACCTTATCCACTGCCTGCTGCACCAAATCTGGTCCCACTAACTGCACCTCGCCCACATCGAACCAGCCTATCGGCGATCTGCACTTCCTCCCATACAAGGCCTCATAAGGCGCCATCTGAATACTGGAGTGGTAGCTATTATTATATGCAAACTCTACTATATGCAAATGATCCTCCCAGTACCCTCGAAAGTCGATAACACAGCTCGCATATCCTCGAAGAGTCCGGATAGTGCGCTCGGCTGTCCGTCTGCGTGGATGGAATGCGATTTCGTGCTCACTGCGTCCCAAACCATACGGAAGGACCTTCAAGTTAGCGTGAACGGGCTCCTGCATGCGATATGATCGAAATAGGGACTCCATGCAGTCTGACGATCTCTCGGATGTAAAGTCCGCATAATCCTCGGTAGAAAAGTCGTCTGACGGGAAGAAAGTGGGCTGATTTCGTCGACCGTCGATGATAACCCATATAGAATCATGTCTCCTCCGAGTGCGAGTCAATCCCGTGATGAAGTCCATGTTGATCACCTCCCACTTCCGTCGGGATCTCTATCGTCGTAACAAACCACGGACCTCGGTGCTCTACCTTCACTGCGACAACACGGGCCGAGCTACGAACTCGCAACGTCCTATTCAAGCCATCCCACCAATACGGATCTAAGGTCGTGGTACATTTTGGTCGACCACGGATGGATAGAGTAATCGTGTTGTGTGCTTCCCCTAGAACTCGCCAAGTCTCAAACATCCGAACACACAAACCGCCCTCAAACCTTAGCACCCCATCGTGCTACCTCAAGGACCTTCCTCACGAAGAGCGCGTCACGATACCGAATCAAAACGGATCCTCGAATCGTTGCCTCTTCACTCGCCGACGATGGAAGACTCGGCAACCTCACGAACTCTAACCCCCGCTATCGTAATCAATCAAGCGGACACCAAGGCTCGCTAAGCGATGCAAATCACGAACCATGCCCTCCTCTCTAGCTGCACATCGATAGGCTCCCATCGACTACGAGTAAGAGCATCTGCCAACATTGGCCTTCCCGGGTGGTACAGATATTAACATCGTAATCCTTAAGCAACTCTAACCACCGTCTCGCCGTAAGTTCAGCTCCTCTGGTGAAGATATCCGAGGCTCTTGTGGTCTGTATAAATATCCACGTGAACCCCATACAAATAGTGCCTCAGATCTTCAAAGCGTGAATCACCGCGACTCCAAATCATGGGTGGGGTAGTTTTTCGTGTTTCTTAAGCCGTCGGGATGCGTGCGCTATAACTCTACCTGCTGCATCAACACACATCGGCCGATGCCCGACGCATCACAATACACGACATAACCATCCGACCTCCGGAAGAGTAAGAACGAAGCGGTCGTCGATCTCTCTTTCAAGAATCGAAACCACGCTCACAAGCATCACCCATCAAACTTAGCGCATACGAGTCGGCTAGTCAATGGTGCGAGATAGAAGCAAACTTCTACGAACCGATAATAACTGCGAGGCCCGTAAAGCTGCGAACCTCTGCCGGAGTAGTAGGTGCAGGCCAAGTCCTGCGCCTCGATCTTGGCGTATCCACTCGAATGCCATCACCGACAATATGCCCGAAAAGCCACGAAGCTAACCAAAACTCACATTTGGAAAACTTGGCGTATAGCTGCTGGTCGAGAAGCTGCCGACCTGGTCGCCAAATGCTCGCGTGCTCCCGCCTGGCGAGAATAAACCAAGATATCATCAATGAACACTATCACAAGCGTGTCCAAAAATGGTTTGAACACTCGGTTCATCAAATCCATGAATACCGCGAGCATTTGTCAACCCAAAAGACATGACCGAACTCATAATGCGTCTGGGTCTAATGCGATCCACAGGGACATCCACCTCTCGACTGCACTTTGATGATAGCGAGCAGATCAATCTTGGAGAAACATCTCGCGCCAATCGGTCGAACAAATCATCAATCATGGGAAGGGTATCTGTTCTTAATGGTCACCTTGTTCACCTTAATCAACACATGCGGCGTCGCCCTTTTCTTCACGAACAATACGGCGCCCGGGAGAAACACTAGGTCGATGAAGCCGCTTCTCCAAGAAATCACTCGGTGGTCCTTCAACTTTCTCAACTCGGCGGTGCCATTACGTATGGCGGAATGGAAATAGGCCGAGTGTCCGCAAAGTCGATACAAAACTCTATCTCCTCTCGGGAGGATACCCGAGGTCGCGGAAATACGTCGGGAACTCGACTCTGGGCGGTGAAAATGCACCGCTGACCTCGATATTAAACACGAGCGAGATGGTAGATATACCCACGCACCATCTTCCTAGCCTTGAGGTAAGAAATAAACTTACCGCCAGCGTCTGATGTTCCTCTCCACAACAACCGGCTCGCCGGAAGCTGGGCGTACTACTCTCTCCCGGCAGTCTACATTGGCGTAGCAAGAAGCTAGCCAATCCATCCCATGATCACATCGAAATCAGTCATGTCCAACTCTATCAAGTCGCTGGTCCGACGATCGTATATGGTCATCGACAAGCCCTATATACCGCCGAGCTACCACCGAATCACCCACTGGCGTAGCTACCTCGAAAGGGTCTATGGACTCAGGCTCTATCCCTATCCTACTAGCAATAAGGGGAGATATATAGGACAAATTAGAACCATGAACTATCAAGGCATACACATCATAATCGGAGACTGATAAGGTACCTGTGACGACATCAGGTGAGGCCTCCTGATCCTGCCGGCTGGACAAGGCATAAATGCGGTTCTGAGAACCGCTAGAAGCTGAGACCGCGCCCACGACCTGCGCCGCGCCTGCTGGTCCATGAGTACCCTGCCCTCCGGGGCGTGTAACTGTAGGGGATGAAGAACCGACAACATACCACTCGTGAGCCTACCACCGGCCGCCGGTCGGAAAGTCCCTGCAAAGTGACCTGCGCCACAAGCGTAACAAGCTCCGGCGGTACCACACTTCCCGTAATGGGATCTACGCATCGGCCACCTTGAGGGGTGGTCCGTCGGCGATGCCTCTCTTTGCTCTGGGCGTGAAGCCACAGGGCCTGGTGCGCCTCGAATACTCTGGGTCTTGAGGGCGGTGCGAGAGTGCTCTGGTGGCGTGGTGCAAATCTAGGCTAGCTGAGGGCCGCCCACCATAGCCACCAAAAGACCCTCCGTCACGGCGCCTGCTGTGCATCAACTCGTCGGCCTCTCGCTCGCATCCAAGTCGTGAGCACGCATCTGAGTAATATCCATGCCGGTGAAGAGCCACACCGCAAGACTTCGGCCATATAATCATCTAGCGGTGGCGTAACGATGCACCACCTCATATTCGCTACCAATGCGAGGACATATCGAGCCAACGAATCAAACTCGATGTTGTACTCACTGCGGTGCGTCCTCTCGCCTCGAACAAAAATCTATCGGCGTGCCCTCTCATCTGTGGAGGCAAGAAGTGAAGTGAGAAAGGCCTCAAAACTCGTCCCATCTTTGCTGGGCGCATGCTCTCCCAGAAAGCTCGCGAATCAAACCGATCATTTGCGGTATCACGCGGATGCGAACCGGTCACGACTCGGTCTCGAAGCCTTGATCACCGCGTGATCCTCATGGCCAGCGGATGAACTCCTGCGGATCATCCTCGGCCTCGACCAGTAAAACTCGGCGGGCTACAACTCGAAATCTCGTAGCCTCAAACTATACGCCTCGGGTGAACCACGGGTACTGCGGGCTGGAGGCTACTGCGCGTCGGCTGTCCTCGTATGCGGCCACGATCACGGCGATGGCGGGCTATCTCTGTAACCCATCTCATCTGCTCGGTGTGGGATGGAGGTGTAGGTATTGTGGTCTCTCGGCCCGCTGCGGCCTAAACCCTCGCAGGTCGGCGGCGTCGTGGAACTCGCCGTCTCGGGTATGGCGGGCACGAGCCTTGTGACTCGGTGTCATACTAGCGGCTCCTCGGCTGCCTTGCCATTCGGGCGGGTTGCCTTACGTGGAGGCATAAGCATTCTGAGAAAGGAGTGCGTTAGAGGTCCAACCTATAACACGGTTCTAAAGCACGATCTCGGTGAGAAGAATGGAAACCAATCCTAAATATCCTATAGCCTCACGATTATTGGTGTGGTGCACAACACACCGATAATCAAGACTCTACTAGATACGGTCATAGACACTTTCGAGGATTAATCGCTCGATACCACTTTTGTCACGACCCGTTCGGGGCGTGGTAGTGCCTTACGGGCACCCAAGTAGTCATACATCAGTGTAATCAGAACATAAGACAAGACAGAAACATTATAAAAATAGAAAGCAGTTTATCGATGAAAAGCTTGCCTTTCGCATATATATAACCCAAGTTTTGCGATTACATCCCAAGCATACAATAGGACTCTGCACCTAAAGAAGTAAACCTCTATGGCGGGACGGGGCCCATACCTGAATGTACAAAACTATCTACAATACAGGAGATCATACCCAAAGTAGAGCCTCGGAGAAGATGGAGCTCACGACACCAAAGCAAAGATCCTGGGATGTGGATCTAGCACCCTTGCCACCACTGCGGCATGACGCGGCCCAGAAGGAGGTCGATGCAAGTACAGTATGTGAAACTGTAAAGTACTTAAATGAAATCATATTACTTTTAAAAACCAATTTTACAAATATGCACGAAACAACCAATGTAACCGCACATAGTGCCACATCATAAACAAGAGCAACAATAGGTAAACTGTAACAGGTCTTTTCTAGGCTGCGAATGATCGAAGCAGGGCCACTCGCCCATATTATCATTCTGCAAGCCTACTCCTGGACTCCCGTAGTCCGCATAGGCCACTCACATAGGCCCGCATGAGGTATAACCCCGCATCGAGGGTAGCTACTCCTCGAGATCGTCCTGGACTCGTTGTCCGCATGGCCACATGTAGACGCGCAGGCATAACCCCGCACACTAACACGGAACTCGTAGCTCCGCATAGGCCCCTGGACCGCATGAGGTATTCTCGAATCATGGTCCTGCATCACCGAGTCTACCCGCGTCGGAGGCGACAACCCCCGGTATCATCTCAAGAGGTGAGTGATATAGTACTAACATAACAGCTTATATTTTAAACAACATAAGCATAAGTAAGACTGACCTCTTTACACAAACGTTACAAGATACTAACACATAGCATCACAATATGTCTACTCATCAAAACCATCTTATTATACCTTTCAGAAATCAATACAAGTCTTTTATAAACACATAAGTAAACTGTTCCTTTTTATAAAACTTAAGTCGTTATACTTAACTTTCCATAAATCTAGTATAACCCTTAAGCTTCTTGTTTTAAAAACAAATATTCTTCTTCTTTCAAAACTGTTTTATAATTCTTTTGAAAGACTTTTTATGATCTTTATTATTCAGGCTTAAGTCGTAAGACATTGCCGTAAGTATTATTTAGGCTTAAGTCAAAAGACATTGTCGTAGTTATTATTCAGTTAACACACGTACGTCTACCGTACTATATATATATTTAAAATATCATGCTCAAGAGTATAGGAAGAATCACATACCTTCTTGGCGAAATCCACTTGCCAAGTCGAATATGTCGCGCGCAGAGAGTCAGCCTATAATAGTCACATACATCTATCAAAGTCTAGACTACTCTGTAGGTCATTCTAAACAGAGGGTTCTCAATTCTACGGAAAGTCGGGCAGCACTTCCCTACCCGGTGAGCTATATAAGTCTACTGTGAAAACAGTCCTATGTAGGTATAGTTCAATTATTCTTCTTTTATACCCTTCTACTGTGATAACAGTTCAATTCTATTCTGTAATATCCTTCTAAGTATTTATACTTATTCTTATACTTCTACAGTATGTATTCTCTAATTATAAAAGAAGGATAAGTTTATTTACCTCGATAAGCCCAAAATTATCCAAGTATAAACGTCGCTCCTGAGCAAGGTTTAGCTCCTAATTTGTATGCGCTCAGATAGCTCGAGAACCCTTAGAAGTTCTTCACAACTTCTACTAAGTACTAAGGGATTTGGGCTAGGGTATTTTGGGCATTATAACAATACTAGAAGGCAACTTTTCTACCAAGGGAGGGGGGGTAGGTTTCGGCTAGGCTAGGGGGGGGTTGCCTCGGCCAAGCTTCACAAGGGGAGGGGGGAAGTGTTTGGACGAAAAGGCTTACAAGGGAGAGGGAAGGATTTTAGACTTGGAAAGTTTGTTTGTGGATGAAGAACTCTTCATCTTAAGAGGGGTATTTATAGGTCAAGGGATGGCCAACCAATGGCCAAGATTTAGCCAAGTGCTAGGCAAGTGTAAGGTCAAGATTAGGGCAAGTGTACCTTATCCAACTATCACACAAAATATCCTACCAACTCCATGACAAAATAGCCACTCCATTCGGCCCTATTGCCGTCCCACATCCATCAATGAGAGGGTGACAAGTGTCGCCCTCTCGTTGGTCCAAAATGTTTCGTCTCTCGGAAAAATCCGCAAAAATTAGAAATGACATAGCCGGAATTTATCCTACGCGAGTCTTGTTAAACGTTTCGTCGGAAAATGATTCTTTTAGTGAGTTGTGCACAAACTTTTTCGTCCAAGGTCTTTAACTTAGGCTAACTTTTGTACGTACACCCTCACGTACATACTCTGGAAATACGGGGTATAACAGCCTATAAGTTAGCACTGCCGTCCAACTTAGGAGGCAGTACGTCCGGTCTTTCATGTTGCTATGATTCGGAAGAGTATCGGAGATTCATCCAGAGTGTTCCTAGTTAAATGACGACCAAGTTGAAGATAGTAACTCCGAGATTTTAAAAGCTGAAGCTATGTCGGAAATGTGATACGTATATTAGGAAGATTTTGAGTGTACGAGGAGGATACGACGAGTAAGAAAAGAGGCGAAGATGTGTTAAGAAGATGGAAGTGTCCTTTCTATAAAGTAAAGATGTGAAGAAAGTATCCTTTGGACCATAGGTGGAGCTAATAGTATTGTTATACGCTTTAGAGATGATTCTTCGTTGGCTCGGATGTGAGTTTTTGCGCGTACGTTGTATTGTGGCCATATGTGGCATTTTGC
This sequence comes from Przewalskia tangutica, assembly GCA_029844215.1. NCBI lineage: Eukaryota > Viridiplantae > Streptophyta > Magnoliopsida > Solanales > Solanaceae > Przewalskia > Przewalskia tangutica. The sequence continues at coordinate 299,222 of JAQGDG010000130.1, forward strand.
AAATTGTTCAAGTTATAAGGGACTATGCCGTTATCTGAGTTATTTGAATCTTGAAGGAACATTCAGGACGAATGTTTCTAAGGGGGGGGGGGGGGGAGAATGTTATACCCCGTAGTTCCGGAGTATGTATGTGAGGACGTACGTATGAATGTATACGCCCTAATTAGGGTAAGAATGAAAGAATTGTTTTCCGACGGAAATTATTCCGAACCTTGTGAAGGAAATTTTACGTTTTCAATATTTTTACGATTATGGAATTTTTCCGAGAGATAAAATATTTTGGACCAATAGGAGGGCGACATGTGTCACCCCAAGATGCATAGTTGGACGTTTTTTTAGAGTTAGTAGGCAAGACAAGTGGCCAAAAGTCTTGCATGGTATTGCGTAGCACCTTGGGCGGTTTTGCAAGTTTGTGGGCAAGTCAAATGGTCAAGGTCTTGCATGGCATTTGTGGGACAAGTGGAGAAGGGAACCTACACAAACCATCTATACCATACACATGTTTCAATCCTAACCCTTGGTTGTGCTATATAAACCCCTTTAGTTGATGAAAATCTTCCACACTTAGAACATTTCAAGACTTGAAAATATTTCTCTCCCTTTCCTAGTGCTCTCGTCCAACACCCCCTTTTCTTGAGCAAATGTTGTCCAAAAATTCTTAAAATTCTAAGTGTTCTTCCTTAATGTATTAGGAAGATTATTAACCAAGAGTTAGACAAGATTTCATACCCCTAGCCTCAAACCCCCCCCCCCCTTGACCGAGAGTGGGCAGATTTTCGGGACTGTTTTGGACAGATTTGTAGTCAAATTTGGAAGGGAATATCTCCTAGCATATTAGGAGTTTTTGGGTGTTTCAAAAGCCTAAAATGACGTTCGTCGAGTCTAGTTTCCAACGCAACAAACCTCTCGTCTATAGGACACTGGAGTAGAGAGTTATCGACGTTACAAGTTCAGCTGACGAAGCAGTGGCTAAAAATCTGGACAGTCACATTTTTTGGGCTATTTTGAGGTAATGAACCTTAACCTCTTTGTGAAGTTGATTATTATGTATATATGGATATTATACATATATTGAAAGTATATTATGGACTATAAGATATAAAGAAAGATTGAGATCTTGATAAGATGTTAAAAGGAGAAATTGGCATATTAGCCATTAAAATGGTAAAAATGTATCCATTACTTACTAAGAAGTTAACAACAAAGAAACTATGACTTATATAAAGATTGAAATATAAGTTGAAGGACTAATGAAGTAATTGGATAAGTAAAATTGTAAAATTTGGCCAAGGACCCCAACTTAAGGACCGTATCTACTTTGGACCGTATCTACTTTGGACCGTATCTAATTTGGACTGTATTTACTTTGGACCGTATTTACATTGTTATTTTGAAGGAGAGATTGTTAATCGCGTTCCGTTTGGGCGTGTTATCCCCTTCTTTTATTATTGTTGTTATGAAGGAGAGATTGTTAATCGCGTTCCGTTTGGGCGTGTTATCCCCTTCTTTAATTTCGGAATTATTGCGCCTTATTTATGGCATGTTGGTTACTATTATCGGGCCTTGAAAAAAGGTGGAGAATTGAGTAGAAACGGGGGAGGTGCTGCCAAATTTTCCGTAGGATATGGAACCTTGTTCTTAGAAATATCCTACGAAGAGATCTAGAGGTTAATAGACGTTTCATGGCCATTATAGGTGGAAGTACTACGGGTAGCGTATTCTACTTGAAGGGTGGAAAAGGGCTAGCAAGGTTATAGTACTTTGGAGCGTTTTGCTAATTGTCGATAATCGTCGCGAGGTATGTGAACCTCTTCCTATCCTTTCTAGCATGATTATTGTAAATTATGTAGTACGGTAGACGTACGTGTGCTAAACGAATTTGGTTGGTTTAAAACATAAAGTGTTATAATGGCTTTATGGGAATTTAACTATAACAACTTTATGTAGGTAAAAGAATGGTTTACTGATTTTGAAAAGGTAAGAGACTTGGCTTATATTTGACTTGATTTGATATGTGAAGAACTTGAATTGTGTGGAAAGTTGTGAAACCTCATTCGTGAGTAATGAGTACTTGGTTTTTAATAATAATGTTATATTGATTTCGGAAATGGGAATGAGCATCGAACAAGCCATTGCAGCGTTAATAAAGGAAAATGTAACGACTAATAATTAACTTAAAACAAGTAGAATCTTCCATCTGCATAGAAGCTAAGATAAGACAAAATTGTATTACATTTCCTAGATCATGACTACTTTAATAAGATCATTAAAAACAAGTTTGATTTTCTTAAAAATTCCAAAGTAAGGGACTTGATTTATAAAAGAGAGAGACTTGAAAAAAATTGAAGTGTTTTTGTTTAAAAGAGAAGGCATGCTGTTGTCTTAAGTTGGTTTAAAAAGAAGGTATGGAAATTGTTCTGGTTTACTTAAAAAGATAGTTACTCTATTTTGATACTACGGGTATCGTGTGACTTTTTGTGAAAGAAATGGATCTTTTTTTAAGAGTTAAAGTAAGTAGTACCTTGGGGTTAAAACCCGGATTTGTTGACATGAAATGCAAGTACCTTGTGTGAGTAACTTGCCTATGTTTTGTGATAGCCTTGTAATATTTTCTTGTTGGCTTGATAAAGTGAACATGTTATGATGCTACATTTGTTAATGTCTTGTGACGTTGTGTAAGGGGTTTTTTCTTGTTGTGCTTATGTTGTTTAACGATAAGCCCATTGTGCTAGTATTATATCACTTACCCCCCGACTTGTTATGATGTCGGGGGTTAAGCTGCCCCCCGATGCGAGGAATACCTCATGCGGGTCCATGGGACCTATGCGGAGCTGCGGGAGTTCCAGGATTGTGGTTCGAGGAATACCTCATACGGTCTATGTGGCCATGCGGACTGCGGGAGTCCAGGACGATGCCGAGGATTAGCTACCCTCGATGCGAGGAATACCTCATGCGGACCTAGGTGGCCTATGCGGACTGCGGGAGTCCAGGATTAGGCTCGCATAATGATACTATGGGCGATTGGCCTTGCTTCGATCATTAGCGGCCTAGAAAAGACCAGTTACATTATGTCTATTTTTTTGCTCTTGTTTATGATGTGGCACTATGTGCGGTTAACTTGGTTGTTTCGTGCATATTTGTGAATTGGTTTTAAAATGTTATAGTTATATATATATCAGTATTTTCAGTTTCACATACTTGGTACCTGTTGTACTGACCTCCTTCGGGGGGCTGCGTTCATGCCGCAGGTAGAGGTACATCAGTCATTGATCCTCGCTCTTAGGATCACAGTTCAGCGTTTTGGGAAGCTCCGTTTCTCCGGCGGCTTATCTTTTGGTATGATTCCCTGAGATTGTAGGTACTTGTACATTCAGGGGTATGGCGGGGCCTTGTCCCGTCATAGTTGTTATAAAAATTCTTAGAGGTCTGTAGTACTGTTGTGGGCAGGGTTGTAAAGGATGTAACTGTTCACTTTTGGTATTTATGTACATGCCGAAAGACAACTTTTTCTTGGATAGACTGTTCTCATTTTACACAGTTTCATGTTTGCAAGTTTATATTCCGCTGGTTACTCTGATGTATGTCTACTTGGGTGCCCGGGTAAGGCACCAGTCACGGGCCCGGGAACGGGTCGTGACAGAATGTCCATGATTAAGTCCTTAATATAGTACATGATATGTGGCACTTTGATTTTCAAAGATGTTTTAAAGTAATACGTGATGTCTAGTGTCTTGATTTGCCAAACCATGTCTTAGAGAGATACTTGGTATGATAAGTGTCTTGATTTTATAAATGATGGTTTCAAAATGATACATGTATTGGATCCTACTTCCTAGTGATACATGTAGTACTTGGGCTTTTCTAAAATAGAAATTTAGTTTATAAAGTGAATGTACGGCGCACGCAAATTGTTGTAATGGACTTTAATCCTTAGTGATGCAAGGTGTGATAGTGCCTTGGTGTTATAAAATGAAAGACTTGTTAGTGTCTTGGTTTATCTAATTTGAAGGTTCATTTGAAAGATAATGTTGTTGAGAGTCAATAGGTGATTTAAATTGCACGAGGTTGCCATGATAGTTATATATATATTGGGACGGGTTGCACGATCCGCAACACTTGTATACATATATTGGGACGGGTTGCACGATCCGCAACACTTATATATTTATTGGAACGGGTTGCACGATCTGCAACACTTTTTATATATATATATTGGGACGGGTTGCACGATCCGCAACACTAGCATATCTGGGGATGGGTTGCACGATCCGCAACACTGATATATATACATTGATGAGTATATGGGTCGGCGTCCCATGATGTTGAACATGACTCTCGGTTAAAAGAAAGGAAAGGTACGTACATAGTTACATTGGATTCTAATCCTACATGATACATGATATGTAGTTCTTTGGTTTCTAAAGTGATGCTGATTTATATTATATCATGGACCGCCGACAGTGATGTTGGAATTCCACGAGCATATTCTAGTGATGCTGACTGATAGTATACCACAGACGTGCTGACAGTGAGGTTGGAATTCCGTGGGCATGCTTCTGTGAGGTTGACACGTCGACAGTGATGTTGGAATTCCACGGGCATGCTTCCTTGATACTGGTTATATATTATACTTGTTACATGCTGACAGTGATGTTGTGTTCCACGAGCATGCTTCAGTGATATTATGTGCTGAGGGCATGTGTCCCTGATTTTGACATAGCTCTCATATTTGAAAGTGGTATAGTAATACAAGGTATAGTTGGCTCTGATTTTTATATGGCACGGTAGGATCTGGTATTAGATTTTCATACTTTGCCCATGTCATTCTTTTGTACAATTATGATTTATTTACTGTACTTTATTTCCGTTTCATACTTAGTACCTGTTGTACTGACCCCCTATTATACCCCGTAGTTCCAGGGTATGTATGTGAGGACGTACGTACGAGAATACGACAGAAATTTTGGAAAGAAAGGAAGATGTGATTTTTCGACGGAAAAGTTTCCGGTTTTTGTGAAGAAAAAGGTTCGTTAATGGGAATTGGATTCCCAGATTTGGTATTTGGACTTCTTGGATTATATTAGAATTTTGGGATTTTATTTTGAAAGCGGTCACGTGGGGCCACGGGAGAAATTCTGATTTTGTGGGGCGCTTTGTTTTTGAGATTTTTGGTATTTTGGATATTTTCGGAAGACGAAATATTTTGGACGAATCGGGGGGCGACACGTGTCACCCCCATGTGTCAATTGGCCGAAATTGGAGGGACAAGTGGCTGGCCGAATGGCCTTGACATTTGGAGAGCCAAATCGTTGGCCATGTGGTGTGGTGGGACCCACACACACATGGCCCAATCTTGACCACACACCTTGCATAGATCTTGACCCTTGAATCCTCTATATATACCCCCTTAGTTGATGACTAAAATTCATTCCACACTTGAGCTTTTCCAAAGCAAAATACTCCCTCCCTTCTACTTGTTCTCGTCCCCCTCCCACTTTGTGTAGTGAAATACTTTGTGTATTGTTGTAAAATCCCAAATACCTTGGCCTAGTATCCCTAGTAGTATTCTGTTATACCCCGTATTTCCTGAGTATGTACGCGGGGACGTACGTAGAAAAGTTTGTGCCTTAAAGTGCTTGGCCGAATTTTATTTGTGCATAACACCCGGTTAGAGTCGTTTTTCGGCGAAACGTTTTCACAACTTTCGTAGGGGAATTTCCGGCTATGTCATTTTTAATTTTTGCGGATTTTTCCGAGAGACGAAACATTTTTGGCCAACGAGAGGGCGACACTTGTCACCTCGTTGGAGCACGTTAGGCGGTAAAAGAGGTGGGCCAATTGGCCATTGTTGGTCAAGGGTTGGTAGGATATTTTGTGGTAGATGGATAAGGTGCACTTGGCAAGATCTTGGCCCTACACTTGCCTTGCACTTGGCGAGATCTTGGCCGTTGGTTGGCCTTTGCTAGGCCTATAAATACCAGCCCTTTGGAAGACTTATTCATCCTAAAATGTTCTAAGTCTTAGAAATCCTCCTCCTCTTGTTTGACTCTCGTCAAGAGCCCACTCCTAGATAGGCCCTTGTGGCGGAGAGCCTCCACTCCCCCTTTTTGGTGTGGTAGGGTACCCCACTGCTAGTTGTTTTCGTATAATACCACTCTTGATGGAAATACCTCAAAAGTATTGTTATAATGCCCAATTACCTTAGCCATATACCTTGTTGTATTCAGGTTATACTATCTGATAAGCCCGGAAATACTATTATACTTCCCTTAGTCACAAACCGAAACCACAGGAAAAATCTCCATAGTCAGTTGGAGTATTGTGTAGAAGTTGGTTAGAACTTCTAAGGGTGGTTTAGAGTGGGTTGGGCGCTCGGAGTTGGAGCTAAGCGATTGCCGGGATCGACTTTATACTTGGATAATTATGGGCTTATTGAGGTAAATATCTTGTCCTATTGTAATTGGAAATTACATATTGTTAGAATATATAGTTGAAGTATACTATATATAGAAGTGAGCGTAGTTATTGGCAATGTCTTTTGACTTAAGCTGAATAATACTTACAGCAATGTCTTGCGACTTAAGCTGTATTTAAAGAAGATTCTTGACCGTAATTACTTAGGGTGTATTCTGATGAGACTTGTGAAGTAGTGCAGTGGAGTAGAATTGTACAGTTAGGGTTAGATGTATAACCCACGGTTGGCTTGGTGGCCGGCCTCGATAGAGGAGGAGATTCTGTTGTTGCGGGGAGAGTCTTTGCGAATTTTACGTAGAATGTTCTCTGAAGAGACCTTATGTTAATAAAGCGCCTTGTGGCCTTATAGGTGGAAGTACTATGCGTGGCGCGATCTACTTGGCTTAGGGAGTAATGGCGGTTTGAGGTACTTGGGCGTTTTGCTATTAGTCGATAATCGTCGCGAGGTATGTGAACCTCTTCCTATCTCTTCTAGCATGATATGTGTGAACTATGTAGTGCGGTAGGCGTCGTGTGCTAAATGTATGTGATTGGTTTAAAACATAAAGTGTTATAACGACTTTATGGGAAGTTAGTTATAACGACTTTATGTTGGTAGAAAATACATGTGGTTTTAAAAGGTCTTATTTTGAACTATAAGCGGCTTGTTATGTGTTAATAAAGAACTTGAAGTATTTCAAAGATTTTTGAATCATTTTGAAAGAAGAAGTAATACTTGGTTTTGAAAAACTTAAGAGTTATACTAGCTTTATGGGAAGTTAGGTATAACGGCTTAAGAATGTTTCTTGATTTGGAAATCGGAATGTGTATCGACAAACCACTGCGGCGTTAATAAGAGGAAATGTTTTGACTAATTAAGTATTATTAAAACCGGAGAAACTTCCATCTGCATAGAAGCTAAGATGAGACAAAATGATATTTCCTAGATCGCCATTTCTTTGTAATAAGATTGTTATAAACAAGAATATCCTACTCATATAAGACTTATGTTTCTCGGATAGTTTTAAGGAGAATTATATTCTCAAATGAATAAGACTATGAACTACGAAACCTTTCTAAAATGAGAAACTTGAACATTGGAAATTAGGCAAACTTGATCATTGGAAAAGAATGTTGCTACTTGATTTTACAAAGAGAAGTAATTGATTTACTTTAAAAGGATAGTCAACTCTATTTTATACTACGGGTATTGTGTGACATTGTGAAGTAACGTATCTTTTAAAGAGTTAATGTATGAAGTACTTTGGGGATAAAAACCGATTTTGTTAATCATATAGTAGAAGGTACCTTGTGTGAACAACTTGATTGTATTGATTTGTGATAGCACAGTAATACTTTCTTGATTGCGTTGATAAGTAAGCGTGTTGGGATGCTACGTGTGTTAGTATCTTGTGATGTTTGTGTGAAGGGTTTCCGCTTGATTGTGCTTATTAACTATCGATCGTTATGATAGTATTGTGGCATTCATCTCTTGAGATGATTAGGGGTTAAGGCGCCTCCGTGCGGGGTAGACTCGGTGGTCGATGGACCTATGATTCGAGAATACCTCATGCGAGTCGAGGGCTATCGCGAACTCTGAGTTCGAGTTAGTGTCGTCCTTTATGGGCATGCGGTCCGTGTGGCGTGCGGTGCGAAGTCGGGGCGATCTTAGAGTAGCTACCCTCGTGCGGGAATACCTCATGCGGGCGATGAGATTGTCTATCGGGCTGCGGGAGTTCGAGGTTAGGCAGCGTACGGTAATCTGCGGGCAAGTGGCGGCTTGATCATGTGGCGGTCTAGCGAATCTTATAATCTGATTCGCGGACCTTGTTGTGCGTAGGTTTTTAGTAATCGGCTATGCCTTCGTACTTACCGTCTGATTTTATTATGACACAGTGGGACACGGTGTTCATGTGTGTTCCTTGGTGCTTTTATATCATGGCTGGCGGTGAGGAAGGTATTCCACGGGCGTGATTGATGTTGTGGGCACGAGACCCATTGTTATACTTGAGTGATGACTTGAGGCGTGAGTCCACTAACAGCATTGCTTTGTTATAAAGCGTAGTTGGTTATCATCGTGTCTCACTGCTTTATATATGCTATGATTTCATTTCTGATATGTATTTTGATTTCACATACTAAATTTTTGTTATGCGACCTCGCCCTTGAAGTGCGTTCATCTGCGCGAGTTGAGTACACGATCGTTGATCCTAGCTCTCGAGTCACGATTTGACGTTTGGGAAGCTCCGTTTCTCGGAGGCTTATCGATGGTATAGTCCCTGTCGTCGTAAGTGTTTACATTCGGGGGTTTGGCGGGCCACATCCGCCATTGTTGTCGTATCATTCTTAGAAGTGCATGTAATCTTGTTGTGGCGGGGTTTGTAAAAAGGATTAAGCTATTCGTATAAAAAAATTGCTATTTATATATATCTTGAAAGTAACCGTTTTGGTTGCTTTGTCTTCTTATTTCACTGTCTTATTACTGGTTTCATGTATTGTCTTTATGTTCGTGATTACTCGATGTATGTCTACTTGGGTGCCGGGGTAAGGCAGGTCACGCAGGCGGGTTAGTCGTGACAAAAGTGGTATCGAGCGATTAATCCTCGGAAAGTGTCTGAGCCGTATCGATGAAGTCTTGATTATCGGTGTGTTGTGCACCGCGCGATGTCGAGGAGGCTATAGGATATTTTAGGATTGGTTTCTATTCTTCTCACTCTGAGATCGTGCCTTAGAAATTGTGTTGTAAGTTGGACCTCTAACGTATTTCTTTCCACTACCGTTATGCCTCGCGTGAAGCGGCCGGGCCGGAGGGCAAAGCGGTAGGAGGCTGCGGTAGAGTTGAGGGTTGCGAGGCGAGGCCCGATCCTTACCTAGGGTAGTGCTTCGTTCGGGGATTTCTCTGGCGTCACTAGCCCCGAGTTTAACGCAGCGGCGGCCTACTGCGGCCATGATATATGAACGCCCGGTTCGCGGCAGGAGCAGAATTTAGATTGCAAAGGCGACCTGTTACTAGCTATAGATTTGGCTACGGAGAGTATCTGATGTCTGCGAGTCTTGAGGACTATCTAAAAGAGGGTTGTGCAAGTAATTCTTGATTAGGCTTGAGCATGGCACGTATGCGGGCTTATCGCGTGGCCGAGGCGATGTAGAGATCGGCGGAGTTAACGAAGGACACGAGAAGAGGGCGGGCGGCGAGGTCGCTAGTAACTTTTGGCGAGTCGCCTCGCGTGAATAGATTATGCACATCCACGGTCTGGCGGAGTCCTCGCGAATTTCGGGGCGTTAGGTATGCGGGAGTTAGTCGAGCTCGAGCTTAGGTTCCACGGCTCTGCGTAGGTTCGGCCATCCGGATTGATTTTCTCGGTGTTCCTGATGTGGCGGCGTCGTCGAGAATGTCGTCTTTTAGTTAGTGCGTGTCGTACCTATGACCCGTCGAAGTGCATTGTCGAAAGAGTGTCCTTGCGGGAGGACTTAGCCTTGAGATCGGTGGGTAGTTAAATGCGTCATCTCCATGCTATCGCCTACTGCAGGCGAGTTTGATTAAGAGCGACTAAGGAGTGAAGCGATGAACATAGATCTATCCTTAACCCTCAGAGTTTTGTATAGGTGATAAGGTGAGTATACCTTAGGTGCTATGTTACGATAGCGTGTGTTAGTTGTGATTTGAAATCATGGTTGTTTAGCAGAGTAAGATTTTGGGGATAGAAAGTGTGAGCCTTAGAGCTTTATCGTAGAGACCTTAGAGGTGAGGCCGTCTCGAGAAAAAGGTGTAGTGTTATGTTTGACCCTTATCGGAGTGCATAGTGCACATGAGTTATGTTGGGACAGGTCCCTAGTAGTGTGGAATGAAAGAGGGTAGGTGAGCTAAGAAGACCGCTAGGTTTTCGTAACGTGATTAGTGAGATTGTTCGGTTGGGAGCTAGTATGATGCGGCGTTGCGGGTCGGGTTGAGGCCGCGTTGCGGGTCAACCAGCGGCGAGTTTGGTGGTGGGGTCGGTTGTGGTGGTCGCCTTGTGGTAAGTCACGCGGGTGTTAGGCCCGTATTCGATTAACGTCTGAGTTCGTGGATCGTTCGGCCGGTGGTCGAGTCGATGAAGCAGCCCGTCGTGTTCTTCGTTCGGGGCCGTTTACTGGTGTGTTGAGTTATGCGAAGGTTGAAAGGATGCGCGGGGTGCTACCTTCGCCTTATGTCGAACAGTGAAGCCCGGGTTGTTGTGGCTATTTTAGTCTTCTAAAGTTTACGAGCGGGGTTAAGAACTGGTGAGTCTCGAGAATCGCGTTCGCCTCGGGCGGTCACGTGGATTTGAAGGTAGTCGTGGGGGGATTGTTGTCTCCTATGGAGGAAGTGTTTAAGCTACCATTTCAGTGTTCGGATATCGCTTTGTGAAGCCTTGTAGGGGCGGAAGTGTAAATTGTCGGTCGATTGGTTCGATGTTAGCAAGGTTTAGTTAGTTGGTTCAGGCTTGTTCCAGCAGACTGTGGATAGTGCGAAGCTTGTCTAGAAGAAGTTCTGGCAGCTCAGAGGAATTGTGCGGATAATCGGCGGCGCTTAGAGTTCGAGTTGTGATCGGTCTTCTTGAAGGTACCACCGGGTTAGGTGTGTGAGTTTGGAATCTGAGAGGAACTTAGCGAGTTACTTTGGGCCGCACGAGTTCATGTGAAGAATAGGCGGGTTGCCTATATGTTAGCTTTGTCGTCCGACTTAGGAGGTTTATCGTCCGGTCTTTCGTATTGTTATGATCGGAAAAGTATCGGAGATCCGTCAGTGTTCCCTTAATGATGACCACGTTAGAGATAGTAGCCGAGTTTTGGGCGAAGCGATGTCGAAATGTGGAAAGAGTTCGGTATCGACATCCTCGGGGATCGCATGCGATCGGTACCATTTGTTGGAGTCGTCGGAGCAAGGCTCGCGACAAAGGGACAAAAGTGGTACCATTTGTTGGATCGCTGAGAAGGTTAATGCCTCGAGCAAAGTGACAAAGTGGTATCTGACGAGTAAAGAGAAGCGAGCATGTATGGCGAGCATAGATGTGATCATTTCTTTTGTTTGGAAAGTGTGGAAGAAGTATATTTTAGACCCGGTGAGAGTGTTTTGTGGTGATGATTAGAGGTGTTTCCTCGTGGACTTTGGCGTAAGTATTTCTGCGAGTGCATTGGCGAGATTGTTCTCGTAAGAATAGTAGTGAAGACTATATTGGCGCGCGTTTGTTTTGAGACTTATAAGGAACATTCGGAATGAATGTTTCTAAGGAAGGAGAATGTTATACCAGTATTTCACGAGTATGTGCAGCGAGGGCGTCGTAGAAAAGTTTGTGCCTTAAAGTGCTTGGCGAATTTTATTTGTGCATAACACGGTTAGAGTCGTTTTTAGTGAAGCGTTTTCCACGACTTTCGTGGGAATTTCCGGCTATGTCATTTTTAATTTTTGCGGATTTTTAGAGAGGCGAAACATTTTTGGCCAGCGAGAGGCGACACTTGTCACCCTCCCGTTGGAGCTGCGTTGGGCGGTAAAGAGGTGGGCCAATTGGCCATTGTTGGTCAAGGGGTTGGTAGGATATTTTGTGGTAGATGGATAAGGTGCACTTGGCGAGATCTTGGCCTACACTTGCACTTGCACTTGGCAAGATCTTGGCCGTTGGTTGGCCTTTGCTAGGCTATAAATACCAGCCTTTGGAAGACTTATTCATCCTAAAATGTTCTAAGTCTTAGAAATCCTCCTCCCCTCTTGTTTGACTCTCGTCAGAGCCCCTCACTAGATAGGCCACTTGTGGCGAGCCTCCTCCCCCCTTTTTGGTGTGGCGTGGGGTACCCCACTGCCTAGTTGTTTTCGTATAATACCCCCTCTTGATGGAAATACCCTCAAAAGTATTGTTATAATGCCCAATTACCTTAGCCATATACCTTGTTGTATTCAGGTTATACATCTGATAAGCCCGAAATACTATTATACTTCCCTTAGTCACAAAGCGAAACCACAGGAAAAATCTCCATAGTCAGTTGGAGTATTGTGTAGAAGTTGGTTAGAACTTCTAAGGGTGGTTTAGAGTGGGTTGGGCGCTCGGAGTTGGAGCTAAGCGATTGCCGGGATCGACTTTATACTTGGATAATTATGGGCTTATTGAGGTAAATATCTTGTCCCTCATTGTAATTGGAAATTACATATTGTTAGAATATATAGTTGAAGTATACTATATATAGAAGCGAGCGTAGTTATTAGCGATGTCTTTTGACTTAAGCTGAATAATACTTACAGCGATGTCTTGCGACTTAAGCACTGTATTTAAAGAAGATTCTTGAAACTGTAATTACTTAGATTTGTATTCTGATGAACTTGTGAAGTAGTGCAGTGGAGTAGAATTGTACCGTTAGGGTTAGATGTATAACCCCGGTTGGCTTGGTAGCCGGCCTCGATAGAGGAGGAGATTTCTGTTGTTGCGGGAGAGTCTTTGCCGAATTTTACGTAGAATGTTCTCTGAAGAGACCTTATGTTAATAAAGCGCCTTGTGGCCTTATAGGTGGAAGTACTATGCGTGGCGCGATCTACTTGGCTTAGGGAGTAGCGGCGGTTTGAAGTACTTGGGCGTTTTGCTATTAGTCGATAATCGTCGCGAGGTATGTGAACCTCTTCCTATCTCTTCTAGCATGATATGTGTGAACTATGTAGTGCGGTGAGCGTCATGTGCTAAATGTATGTGATTGGTTTAAAACATAAAGTGTTATAACGACTTTATGGGAAGTTGAGTTATAACGACTTTATGTTGGTAAGAAAATACATGTGGTTTTAAAAGTCTTTATTTTGAACTATAAGCGGCTTGTTATGTGTTAATAAAGAACTTGAAGTATTTCAAAGATTTTGAATCATTTTGAAAGAAGAAGTAATACTTGGTTTTGAAAAACTTAAGAGTTATACTAGCTTTATGGGAAGTTAGGTATAACGGCTTAAGAATGTTTCTTGATTTGGAAATCGAATGTGTATCGACAAACCAACTGCGGCGTTAATAAGAGGAAATGTTTTGACTAATTAAGTATTATTAAAACCGGTAGAAACTTCCATCTGCGTAGAAGCTAAGATGAGACAAAATGATATTTCTAGATCATGTTTCTTTGTAATAAGATTGTTATAAACAAGAATATCCTACTCGCATATAAGACTTATGTTTCTCGGATAGTTTTAAGGAGAATTATATTCTCGAATGAATAAGACTATGAACTACGAAACCTTTCTAAAATGAGAAACTTGAACATTGGAAATTAGGCAAACTTGATCATTGGAAAGAATGTTGCTACTTGATTTTACAAAGAGAAGTAATTGATTTACTTTAAAAGGATAGTCACTCTATTTTATACTACGGGTATTGTGTGACATTGTGAAATGCGTATCTTTTAAAGAGTTAATGTATGAAGTACTTTGGGGATAAAAACCGATTTTGTTAATCATATAGTAGAAGGTACCTTGTGTGAACAACTTGATTGTATTGATTTGTGATAGCACAGTAATACTTTCTTGATTGCGTTGATAAGTAAGCGTGTTGGGATCTTTACGTGTGTTAGTATCTTGTGATGTTTGTGTGAAGGGTTTCCCTTGATTGTGCTTATTAACTATCGGTCGTTATGATAGTATTGTGGCGTTAAATCTCTTGAGATGATTAGGGAGTTAAAGCGCCCTCCGTCTGGGGTAGACTTCGGTGGTCGATGGACCTATGATTGAGAATACCTCATGCGAGTCCGGGGGCTATCTTGCGAACTACGAGTTCGGAGTTAGTGTCGTCCTTTATGGGCATGCGGTCCGTGTGGCCGTGCGGCTGCGAAGTCGGGGCGATGCGGGAGTAGCTACCCTCGATCGGGAATACCTCATGCGGGCGATGAGATTGGCCTATCGCGGGCTGCGGGAGTTCGAGGGTTAGGCAGCGTACGGTGATCTGCGGGCAAGTGGCGGCTTTGATCATGTGGCGGTCTAAGCGAGATCTTATAATCTGATTCGCGGCCTTGTTGAGTGCATGTAGGTTTTAGTAATCGGCTATGCGCCGTACTTACCGTCTGATTTTATTATGACACAGTGGGACACGGTGTTCATGTGTGTTCCTTGGTGCTTTTATATCATAGGCTGGCGGTGAGAAGGTATTCCACGGCGCATGATTGATGTTGTGGGCACAGAGACCCGTTGTTATACTTGAGTGATGACTTGAGGCGTGAGTCCCTAACGACATATTGCTTTGTTATAAAGCGTAGTTGGTTATCATCGTGTCTCTGCTTTATATATGCTATGATTTCATTTCTGATATGTATTTTGATTTCACATACTAAATTTTGTTATCTTGACCTCCTTGAAGTGCGTTCATGCGCGAGTTGAGGTACACGATCGTTGATCTAGCTCTCGAGTCACGATTTGACGTTTGGGAAGCTCCGTTTCTCGGAGGCTTATCGGTGGTATAGTCCGCAATGCGTCGTAAGTGTTTACATTCGGGGTTTGGCGGGAACCACTGTCGCCGTTGTTATCGTATCATTCTTAAGTGCATGTAATGCTTGTTGTGGGCGGGGTTTGTAAAAAAGTTAAAGCATTCATGTATAAAAAAATTGCTATTTATATATATCTGAAGTGTAGTTTTGGTTGCTTTGTCTTGTATTCCTTTGTCTTATTACACTGGTTTCATGTATTGTCTTTATGTTCCGCTGATTACTCTGATGTATGTCTACTTGGGTGCCCGGGGTAAGGCACCGGTCACGGGCCCGGGTTCGGGTCGTGACATATTCCAAAGTTGTTTTAATACTAGGAGCCCGAAAATACTACTTTTATTCCAAAAGTCGCAAAATGAAACCCTAGAAAAATCTTCATAAGCTTGGTTGAAGTGTTAAGAGAAGTTGTTTAGAAACTTCTAAGGGTTTCTTGGAGCGGGTTGGAGCGTAAGGATTTGGAGCTAAACGTTGCTCAGGATCGACATATAATGTTGGATAATTTTGGGCTTATCGAGGTAATGATCTATGTTCCCCTATTGTAATTGGATATTACATGTTGTTATAATGTATAGTTGAGTATACTATATATAGAATGGATATTGATAGAATTAAACTGTATTTACATTGAACTGTATTTACAGTAGACTTGTTGTATATTTGTGGGGCAGTGTTGTACACGTCCGGTTAGACGTGTAACCCTCTCGCAGGAGTTGTTGGCACATTAGTGGGCACAGTAGAGGAGGAGATTTATGTGGTTGGGGAGGTCTTTGCGAATTTTACGTAGAATAAGGAACCGTGCATTTAGAATATTCTCTGAAGAGATCGAGAGGTTGATAGGCGTTTGTGGCCTTTTAGGTGGAAGTACTACGAGTGGCGTATTCTACTTGAAGGGTGGAAAAGGCTAAGCGGAGGTTCTGATACATTGGAGCTTTTTGCTTATGCGATAATCGTCGCGAGGTATGTGAACCTCTTCCTATCTTTTCTAGCATGATTATTGTGAACTATATAGTACGGTAGACGTACGTGTGTGAAATGAATTTTGTTTGTTTAAAAGATAAAGTGTTATAACAGCTTTATGGGAAGTTAGTTATAACGACTTTATGAGGATAAAAGAAAGATTTGATTTTGGCAGTAAAACGACTTGATTTGAAAGTTAAGAGACTTGATATTGTAAGATAAGAGACTTGACTTATAACAACTTGTTTTCGGAAAAAGAGGAGTAACTTGATTTAAGTATAGGTTACTTGTTTTGAAAAGAGTAAGTTATTTGGGTTTTGAAAGAATACTTGTTGTTGTTTTAAAAGAAAAGAGACTTGTGGAATTGAAGAGTTTTTGGTTTAGAACATAAAGTGTTATAACAGCTTTATGAGAAGTTAGTTATAACGACTTTATGAAAACAAAGGAATGGTTTTATCATTGGTTTTAAAATGGTAACTTGACTTTAAAAGGAGAAGTGTTTTGGTCTAAAAAGAAGGGATGGTATTGTCTTAATTTGGTTTAAAAAGGAAAGTGGAAGTTTTTGGTTTAATTAAAATGTTAGTCACTCTATTTTGATACTACGGGTGTCGGGTGACTTTTGTAAAAGAAATTGATCTTAAAAGAATTTAACGTCGTAGTACTTTGAGGATTAAAACACGGACTTGTCATAAAATGAAAGTACCTTGAGTTGTGTATAACGTGCCGATGTTTGCGTGTGATAGCCTTGTTGTGCAAGTGTTGTATTCTTATGTTCCCTCATCTCTCGCTGGAGGGGCGGTCGTGTTATTCTTGATCATTTTGGACATCTTGACCACGATGGCGGCCGGGTATGCTTCATATGATAGTCCATGGCATCTTGACTCGATGGATAGTCCGCGGGTATCGGCCATGATGAGTTCGTTTCCACTGTTGATAGTGTTATTCCATGGATTAGCTCTCCGTGAGGTTTTATTGATTCGGACCTTGGTATCGGTGGTTGGCTTCGTACTTGCCGTCTGCGTGGTGATTCGGCCTTAATTACACAGTAGTTAGCCTTGCGGCCCGTTCGGTTTAGTGGCGAAGTCTGCGTGACGCGACGCAGTACAGTAGTTAACGCCGTACTTGCCGGTCGACTCGTGACCACGGCGCAGTACTGGTAGTGGCTTTCGTACTTGCCCGTGTCGGCCGTGGTTTGGTTGTATAGTATTGTTAATGCGGTTGTTATGACACGGTGGGACCTAGTGTTCATGTGTACTTCTTGGTGTGATTATATCATAGACTCTGGCGGTGAGAAGGTATTCCACGGGCGTGATTGATGTTGTGGGCGTGAGACCCGTTGTTATACTTGAGTAATGACTTTGAGGCGTGAGTCACGACTTGACATATTGTTTATATATTATGGGTATAGTTTGGTTATCATACATGTCTCTGCTTTATATAGACTATTATGATTTCATTCTGATATTTTCTGATTTCACATGCTTGGTACTGTTATCTTGACCTCGCCCGGTGCGTTCATGTCGCGGTGAAGTGCATTGGTTGTGGATCCGCTCTTAGGATCACGGTTGACTTTTAGGAAGCTCGTTTCTCGGAGGCTTATCTTTAGTATAGTCCACTGTCGGTGTAGTTCTTGTACATTCGGGGTATGGCGGGAACCTTGTCCATCATAGTTATGATTACATTCTTAGAAGTGCAGATGTCTTGTTGTGGCGGGGTTTTGTAAAAGGATTTAAGCATTGATTTGATATATGTATATATTCGGGAAGGTGGCCGTTTTAGTTGCTTTGGTCATGCTTTATGACTTGTCTCATGTTTTAGTTTTTATTTCAGTTGATTTTCTCGATGTTGTATCACTAGGGTGCCGGGTAAGACACGATCACGGGCGAGGATCGGTCGTGACAAAAGTGGTATCAGGCGATTAGTCCTCGGAAAGTGTCTGAGGCCGTGTCTAGTAAGTCTTGATTATCGGTGTATTCTGCACCACGTCTATGTCGGGAGGCTGCGAGACATTTAAGATTAGTTTCCATTCTTCTCGCTCGAGATCGTGCCTTAGCGTTGTGTTGTAAGTTGGACTCCTCGGCGTATTCTTTTGTACGATTATGCCTGCAAGGCAACGAGCCCGAAGGGCAAAGCGGCGAGGAGGCTGCGAGTAGAGCACGAAGGTTACGAGCGAGAGGCCGATTTTACGAGTGGTGCTACGGCGGCGTCTCGATGCCGCGGCCCAATTTTAGAGCGCGGCGGTGGCTGCTGAGACCACGACACGAGTCTCGATCGCGGCTGGAAGCGAGAGGAGATGGGTTACAAGGAATGA
This sequence comes from Przewalskia tangutica, assembly GCA_029844215.1. NCBI lineage: Eukaryota > Viridiplantae > Streptophyta > Magnoliopsida > Solanales > Solanaceae > Przewalskia > Przewalskia tangutica. The sequence goes on from JAQGDG010000130.1 coordinate 317,397, forward strand.
CCGATTCTAGCGGGATCGTGGCGGCATGAGGATAATTTGGATCTGGCGATTCAATTCAATAGCCGTAGTTCACCCCGGTCGGATAGTTTGAGGCTACGGGATTTTTACGAGTTGTAGCCGCGAGTTACGGGTGAGGCACGAGATGATCGCGAGGAGTTCATCGTCGATTCTGAAGGATCATGCAGTGATCGAGCTTGAGACCGAATCAAGTGATCTTGATTCGCGTCGGCTGCGTGATCCATGATCGGTAGTTTTGGTCGTGGGAGGCTGTCGGGGAGCATGCGCCTCGGTGTTGGGGCGAGTTCTGGAGGCATTTCTCGGCCATTTCTTGCCTCCGCGGATGAGGAGAACGCGGGTAAACGAGTTTACGATCTTTGAGGCGGGAGGGCCTTGCAGTTCGAGTACAGCGTGAGTTTGACTCGTTGGCTCGATATGTCCTGCGTTAGTAGCTAATATGGAGGGCGAGTGCACGCTACGTCCGCGAGCTTGATGACTACTTGGCGAAGTCTTGTTGGTGTATCGCTTCAGTAGGGCATGGGCGTTGCCAGCGTGAAACTTCATGCACTAGGGTGTGAACGCGGAGAGGTCAGCGGAATGGCCGGGATCGGCGAAGGCGAGCAGCGAGGTCTTTTGGCGACTTTCAGGCGGGCGGCCTGTGCGAGCCGGTGATGCGCCTTCGCGGCTCAGTGGTCCTCGCGATTGTCGGGGCGTTCGGGATATTGAGGAAGCAGTCGGGGCTCCCGGGTTTGATTTTGAGGAGTAAGTGCTCGCGGATGAGTCACCACTTGTCTCAGTGTGGCGTTGTGGAAAACTTCATAAGGGAGAGTGTCGTACTAATTTGGGAGATTGTTATGCTTGCGGCCAAGCGAGGCCATTTGGCGAAGGCGTCGAGGCAGTAGAGCGGATGTTGAGACTCGGCGCCGGGATCTATTGCGGGTTCTTCGCCCGATAGCTAGGCGGGATGTTCATGCCGGCGGTACAGCGGTCGCGGTGGAAGTTCGATTTAGCGGTCCTTTGAACCGCTTTATTCTGAGTATATCCTTAACCTGCAGAGACTAGTATGTATTGATGATGTGTTAAGTGTTATGATCGGATAGCGTTGTGTTATTGATGTGTTAGAAAACATGGTTAGTTGAAAGGATAAGTATGGGGACATGGAAGGTGTGAACCTTAGAATAGTACACGTTGAGACCTTAGATGTAAGGCCGTCCTGAGAAAAAGATTTTTACGGTTAGTCTTTGTCGAAACACTTGATATGCGTGAAATGTATTGAGGGATAATTCCTTGGGTTGTGTAGGATGAAAGTGGTAGCCTTCATGACGTGAATTAGTAAGATTGTTCCGGATCGGGGAACAAGAGTCTGGTGCGATTATGGGTCGGGTTGAGGACCATTCGCGGGTCAACCCAGCCGGTTTGGGGTGGGGTCGGTTCGAGTGGTCGCGGTGGTAGGTTCACGGGGTGCTAAGCCCAGTTTAGGTAACCATCGTATGAGTTCGTGGATGTGTTAGACCAGAATCGAATCGTGAAGGCGGGAATGGCCTTGAGGTGAGGCTAGTAAGATGACCAAGTTTGGAGGTGGTAACTCGGGGTTGTGGAAATTGAGCGGTGGTAGAAGTGTGGTATGTGTACTAGAAAGAGTTGGTGTCTGAGAGAGGAATGGCGAGTAAGAAGAAGCGAACAATGTGTTATGAAGCGGAAGTGATCATTTCTTTTGTGAAGTGAAGATGTGAAGAGTACCCTTTAGACCATGGGTGTGAGCTTTTGTGATGTTAGAGGTGATTCCTCGTTGGCTTGGATTTGTATGATATCTTATGGCCGTTGATGGTATGGCGTTTCGTAAGTATAGTAGTGAAGACTATCTGGGAGCATGTGTGTTTGGAGACTTAGAAGGAACATTCGGGGCGAATGTTTCTAAGGAAGAATGTTATACCAGTAGTTCGGTATGTATGTGAGGGCGTGCGTGCGAGAATCTGACAGAAATTTTGGAAAGAAAGGAAGATGTGATTTTTACGGAAAAGTTTAGGTTTTTGTGAAGAAAAAGTTCGTTAATGGGAATTGGATTCCCAGTTTGGTATTTGGACTTCTTGGATTATATTAGAATTTTGGGATTTTATTTTGAAAGCGGTCACGTGGGGCCATGGGAGAAATTCTGATTTTGTGGGGCGCTTTGTTTTGAGATTTTGGTATTTTGGATATTTTGGAAGGCGAAATATTTTGGGCGAATCGAGCGACACGTGTCACCCCGTGTGTCACTGGCAGTGGAGGAGACAGTGGGTGTGGCTGGCCCGACATTTGGAGAGCCAAATCGTTGGTCATGTGGTGTGGTGGGACCCAGTACACATGGCCCAATCTTGACCACACACCTTGCGTAGATCTTGACCATGAATCCTCATATATACCACAGTTGATGACTAAAATTCATTCCACACTTGAGCTTTTCAAGCAAAATACTCACTCCATACACTTGTTCTCGTCCCCCTCCCACTTTGTGTAGTGAAATACTTTGTGTATTGTTGTAAAATCCCAAATACCTTGGCCTAGTATCCCTAGTAGTATTCCAAAGTTGTTTTAATACTAGGATCCCGAAAATACTACTTTTATTCCAAAAGTCGAAATGAAACCACTAGAAAAATCTTCGTAAGCTTGGTTGAAGTGTTAAAGAAGTTGTTTAGAAACTTCTAAGGGTTGCTTGGAGCGGGTTGGAGCGTAAGGATTTGGAGCTAAACGTTGCTCAGGATCGACATATAATCTTGGATAATTTTGGGCTTATCGAGGTAATGATCTATGTTCCCCTATTGTAATTGGATATTACATGTTGTTATAATGTATAGTTGAGTATACTATATATAGAATGGAGATTGATAGAATTAAACTGTATTTACATTGGACTGTATTTACAGTAGACTTGTTGTATATTTGTGGGGCGATGTTATACTGCGTCAGTTAGGCGTGTAACCTGCTCCCCAGGAGTTGTTGGCACAGTAGTGGGCACAGTAGAGGAGAGATTTATGTGGTTACGGGGAGGTCTTTGTAGAATTTTACGTAGAATAAGGAACCATGCATTTAGAATATTCTGAAGAGATCGAGAGGTTGATAGGCGTTTTGTGGCCTTTTTAGGTGGAAGTACTACAGTGGCGTATTCTACTTGAAGGGTGGAAAAGGCTAGCGAGATTCTGATACTTTGGAGCTTTTGCTTATCGATGTCGTCGCGGTATGTGAACCTCTTCCTATCTTTTCTAGCATGATTATTGTGAACTATATAGTACGGTGAGCGTGCGTGTGTGAAATGAATTTTGTTTGTTTAAAAAATAAAGTGTTATAACAGCTTTATGGGAAGTTAGTTATAACGACTTTATGAGGATAAAAGAAAGATTTGATTTTGGCAGTAAAACGACTTGATTTGAAAGTTAAGAGACTTGATCTTGAAAGATAAGAGACTTGACTTATAACAACTTGTTTTCGGAAAAAGAGGAGTAACTTGATTTAAGTATAGGTTACTTGTTTTGAAAAGAGTAAGTTATTTGGGTTTTGAAAGAATACTTGTTGTTGTTTTAAAAGAAAAGAGACTTGTGGAATTGAAGAGTTTTTGGTTTAGAACATAAAGTGTTATAACAGCTTTATGGGAAGTTAGTTATAACGACTTTATGAAAACAAAGGAATGGTTTTATCATTGGTTTTAAAATGGTAACTTGAATTTAAAGGGAGAATTTTTTTGGTATAAAAAGATGGCATGTTATTGTTTTATTTTGTTTTAATATGGAAAGTTTGGTTGTTGTTTTTGTTTAATTAAAATGTTAGTCACTCTATTTTGATACTACGGGTATCGGGTGACTTTTGTAAAAGAAATGGATCTTCTAAAAGAATTTAACGTCACGTAGTACTTTTGGGATTAAAACACAGACTTGTCGTAAAATGAAAGTACTTTGAGTTGTGTGTAACGTGCCTATGTTTGCGTGTGATAGCCTTGTTGTGCAAGTGTTGTATTCTTATGTTACGCGTCTCGATGGAGGTCGATCGTGTTATTCTTGATCATTTTGGACATCTTGACACGATGGCGGCCCGGGTATGCTTCAGCTATGATAGTCCGTGGGCATCTTGACTCGATGGATGGTCCACGGGTATGCGGCCGTGATGAAGTTCGTTTCCCGTTGATAGTGTTATTCCGTGGATTAGCTCTCCGTGAGGTTTCTTGATTCGACCTTGGTATCACGGTGGTTGGATTTACGTGCATTACCGTCTGCGTGGTGATTCGGCCTTGGTACACAGTAGTTAACCTTGGCTTGCCAGTTCGGTTTAGTGGCGAAGTCTCGTGACCACGGCGAGTACAGTAGTTAGCCAACCGTACTTGCCCGGTCGGTATGTGACCGCGGCCTTGGTACTGGTAGTCGGCTTCGTACTTGCCGTGTCGACCGTGGTTTGGTTGTATAGTATTGTTAATGCGGTTGTTATGACACGGTGGGACCTAGTGTTCATGTGTACTTCTTGGTGTGATTATATCATATGCTGGCGGTGAGGAAGGTATTCCACGGCGTGATTGATGTTGTGGGCGTGAGACCCGTTGTTATACTTGAGTAATGACTTTGAGGCGTGAGTCACGACTTGACATATTGTTTATATATTATGGGTGTAGTTTGGTTATCATTATCACGACCGGTTCGGACGTGGTAGTGCTACCGGGCACCTGGTAATCTGACATCAGTGTCAATGGAACATAAAACAATACAAGACATATTATGAAATATGAAACAATAATCGAGAAAAACTTGTCTTTCGGCGTATATATAAATAACAACTTTTTCCAACGTGAGCAGTTTTAATCCTTTTACAAACCACACTTGTGATCTACAGACCTCTAAATGATACTACAACAATGGCGGGACGGGGCCCTCCGTACCACAGATGTAAGCCCTACAACAACGAGGACTATACGCTGATAAGCCTCGGAGAAAGCGGAGCTTTCCCATGTATGACTGTGACCACTAAGGCGAGGATCGATGGCGGTGTACCTTTACTGCGGCATGACGCGGCCCCGAAGGAGGTCGATCTGGCAGTGCAGAGTATGTGAAACTAAAAATCTTATAAATGAAATCATAATAGTCTATAAAGCGGGAGGCGTGTATGATAAGCAAACTACGATTCCATGATAATAAGTAGTCGTGTCGAGTCGGGGACTCGCGCCTCAGTCATCGCTCGAATATAACAATGGGTCTCACGCCCACAACATCAATCATACCGTGGAATACCTTCGCCATTGGCGATTTATGATATAAAAGCACGAGAACACATGAACACGAGTCCCACATTGCCATAATAACTGCGTCACGAGGTAAATGCGAAGGCATAGCGAGCTACTAACGCCAGTGCCGACAAGGTCATGAAGCGTATCGCAAGATCTGTCTGGGCCGTCCACGTGATCAAAGCGACCAGCGCGGCGTCTAATGTGCGCGTCTAGCCACAGAACTTTCGCGACTCGCGTAGGCCAATCAGATCGGCCGCGTGAGGTATAACCACGCGTCGGTGCTACTCCGGCGGCGTCTGGACTCGCCGTCGCGTAGCCACGGACGCGTGACCACAAGGCGCGTCTGGCACAGAACTCCGCGATTCGCGCCGTTACTGGACGCGTAGAGTAGTCTCGAATCATAGGTCCGTCGACGCTGATCTACCCGCGTGGAGGCGACTTAACCGGAATCATCTCGAGATGAGTGATGTATAATACTATCATAACGACTTATCGTTAACAGCGCTAAGCCTGACAAAGGAAAAACCCCTTTACAAACATCACGAGATACTAACACGTAGCATCTGGCATGTTTACTTATCAAATCAACAATAAGGTATTACAAGGCTATCACAAACCAGCGATCAAGTTATACACACGGTACTTTCTACTATATGCTAACAAGTTGGGGTTTTATCCCCAAAGTACTTATACGTTAACTCTTTAAAGATCGTTACTTTCACAAAGTCACCTGATACGTAGTATATGAAAATATAGTGATTATCTTTTGAAGTAAATCAAAACACTTCTCTTTGTAAAACTCAGTATGACATTTATTTTCCAAGCGTCGAGTTTGCCTAATTTCAAATGTTCATGTTTCTTATTTAGAAAGGTTTAAGTAGTTCGTAGTCTTATTCATTTAAGAATATAATTCTCTTTTAAACTATCTGAAACATAAGTCTTATATGTGAGTAGGATATTCTTGTTTACAACAATCTTATTACAATGACCATGATCTAAAATATCATTTTGTCTCATCTTATGCTTACATGCGGATGGAAGTTTCTCTTGGTTTTAATAATACTTAATCTGTCAAAACATTTCCTTTTATTAGCAGCTGCGGTGGTTTGTCGATACGTTCGATTTCCAAAATCGGTAAAACATTCTTAAGGCGTTATACCTAACTTTCCATAAAGCTAGTATAACTCTTAAGTTTCAAAACAAATCAGTATTACTTAACTACTCTCAAAATGATTCAAAACTCTTTTGAAATACTTGAAGTTCTTTATTAACACATAACAAGCGATTATAGTTCAAATCGATTTACCTTTTAAAAACCACGTGTATTTTCTTACCAACGTAAAGCCGTTATAACCAACTTCCCATGCGTTATAACACTTTTATGTTTTACATAATCAAATACATTTAATGCGTATCGTCTATAGCATCTACATAGTTCACACGTATCATGCTAGAAGAGATAGGAAGAGGTTCGCATACCTCGCGGCAGTATCGACTAATAGCAAAAGCGCTCAGTACTCCCAGTAGCTACTCCAAAGCCAAGTAGAAACGCGCCACACGTAGTCTTGACCTATAAGGCCCTGGCGCTTATTAACATTAAGATCTTATCGTAGAACATTCTCTGAGAAAATTGACGCGCCTCCCCCATGGCAGCGTAAATCTCCTCCTCTAGCAGGGCGGCTACGAAGCCAGCGGGGTTATACGTCTAACGACGGGTACAATTCTACTCACGGTACTACTACCAAGTCTCTTGTCTGATTGATTCGATTCTTGAGGCTTAAGTCAAAAGACATTGCCAACTAACCACGTTGATTCTATATATAGTATACTTTAACTATATATTAACAACATAATTTCCAATTACAATAGAGGACAAGATATTTACCTCGATAAGCCCGTAATTATCCAAGTATAAAGTCGATCTGGGCAATCGTTTAGCTCGACTCTGGCGCTCGACCGCTCTAAACCACCGCAGAAGTTCTAACCAACCACACCTGATACTCCACGGACTATGGAGATTTTCCTAGGGTTTCGGTTTTGTGGTGTGGGAAGTATAATAGTATTCAGGGCTTTTAGTATAGGTATAACCTTAGAATACTACAATTATCACGGCTAAGGTAATTTGGGCATTATAACAATACTTTAGAGAGTATTTCTACACCACAAGGGGGTATTATCACAGCAACTAGGCTAGGGGTACACTCTCGGCTAGCACCCACAGAGGGGTGCTCTCGACCCTGAGGAGGGCGAGAACCGTAAGGAAGGGAGGAGGATTACAACACTTAGGAAATATTTAGGATGAAGAAGTTCATCAAAGGAGAGGGTATTTATAGCACAAGCCAAGGCCAACCGATGGCGAATCTAGCCAAGTGTATAGCAAGTGTAAGGCGAGATATGCCCGAAGTGCCCCTGGTCCCTACTCGTAAAACCTGCATAAAATATCTACACAAATATCAGCAAGACTTGCTCGTCGATCGGCCTGCGCCGTTCAAGTCCGCTGACGAGAGGGTGCCAAGTGTTGCCTCTCGTTGGTCCAAGCGTTTCGTCTCTCGGAAAAATCCATAAAAATACTAAATGACATAGCCGTAATTTACCGCCCGAAGTTAGGTAGAGCGTTTCGTCGGCGACTCTAGCAGGGTGTTGTGCACAAATGCCGTTCGGCGAGCCACTGAGCGGGGTGACACGTGTCACCTCTGTTAGAAATAAAACATCTTAGAAAATATCCTGATGGCCAAAATCTCGAAAACAAAGTGGGCCCACAAAGCCGTAAATTTCTCCAGTGGGCCCAGTGATCATTTCAAAAATAAAATTCCATAATTCTCTAATATTCGGGAAGTCAGAATACCAAATCACGGGAATCAATTCCCGTTAACGAACCTTTTCCTTCCAGCAGGAAACTTTTAGTGGAGAAATCCTCTTTCTTCGCTTCGATCTTTGCATTATTCTCGTGCGTCGTCCTCGCATACATACCGGGAACTACGGGTATAACATTCTTCCCCGGCAGAAACATTAAGTCCGAATGTTCATTCTAAATCTCAAAACATCGTGCGCGATATAGTCTTCCACATACTTACGAAACAATCGCCATACGGCCCACGCGAAAATACTGCGCAACATACTTATATCCAAGTCTGAGGAAACACCTCTAACATCACCACAAAAATACCACTTTTGTCACTTTGCGCGAGCCTAGCTCGAAGCGACCCGACAAATGATGCAGGGCTGCGTCACGATCTGAAGGCGTAAATGCGCTCGAACGCTTACCACGTTTACGATCTGCTTTGGTTTCCAAAACTCGGGGTTACTATCTCTTTCGTGGGCATCGTTAGCGGGAACATTCTGGATGGATCTTCGATACTTTCGATCATAACAATCTGAAAGAGCGGACGTCACGCCTCTAAGTCGGACGGCAAAGCTAACATATAAGCAACGGCCTATCTTCATATGAACTCTTAAAGGCCCAAGTAACTCGGGCTAAGTTCATACATTTCCAAAACTCGTCACACCACAGGGGTGGTACTTTCGAAGACCGACCGTCGACTGAACTCTAAGCGTCGTCGTAGATCATCGCATACGATTCCTGCAGTGCGAGAACTTCTTCAGGCGAGCTTTACCTATCGCGATCTGTTTGGAACAAGCGATCGACTATCGAACGCCAACATCGAACCAATCGGCCGGCAACTTACACTTCTGCCCTAAGGCTTCGTGGCGACATCGAACAACGAAATGGTAACAGCGCTCCTCCACGAGGAGACAACAATCGCAACAACCACGAAATCCAGCGCGGCGGGGCGAATGCGGTCGAGACTACGCTGAGTCCTTAACCTGCTGGTAAAACTTCGGAAACAAAAACAGTAGTAACACGGGCTCCAGCATGCGCCGTAAGGTGAAGGTAGGCACCGTCGCGACGCTTACAACCTTTACGATAAATCAACAACTGCCGAGTGAGCGGTCGACCAGAAGAACGCGATGGGCTGCCCCGTCGGCCGACCAGGTGAGCGCGTCCACGAACTGCGTCGCTAGTTAACTAAACTCGAGCCTAACACCCTCGTGACCCTACCACAAGGCGGGACCACGCGCAGACCCGCGCTGAACATGCGCGGGTTGACCCGGCGTGGCCTCGGCAGGCCGACAAGGCGCGAAATACCATCTCGGAAGGAACGATCTCTGGCTGCGTTACGAAAACCTGGCGGTCTTCTTAGCTCGGCTACCTGCTTTCCTTCCACACTACTGGGGACTTATCCTGAACATAGCTACGTGTGCCTTATGCACTCTATAAGGGTCAAACATAATATCGTCTTTTACTCGAGATGGCTTTACCTCTAAGGTCTCTCGTATAACACTCTAAGGCTCGCGCCTACATCCCCAAAATCTTACTCGGTTAACCCGCGTGATTTCTAATCACAACTAACACCTTTGCTATCGAACATAGCACTTAAAGGTATACTCGCGCGAAAGTTCAGAAGGACACTTGCTCACAGCCTCTTAACATCGCTTGGTTAACGCGTCGATCTCTACGTTTTCGGCTGCTGTACATAAGCCGTACGAGGCCATGCTCAAACCAATGAAGAATTACTCTTTGACCTCTCTTAGGTAGTCGTCAAGACTAAGTGGTACATCGGTATAATCTCACGGTAGCCAAATCCACTTAGCTAATGCGGTCGCCTCTTTGCGATCTATATTCACTTTGTTCCGATCGTGGGCGGAGGTTGAATATCATGGGCGGTGAGGCTGCGCATGTAGTGCTAAACTCTGCTGGGGCTAGTGGCGTCGCGAAATCCCGAATGAAGCACTACCTAGGTAATGATTGGGCTGTGCCCTGTGACGCTTACGAACTCGACTCGCGGCTCCGCCGGTACGCCTCACAGGCAGGGTTGCCTGCGCGGAGGCATAGCGATAAGGGAATGAATTTCGTCGGAGGGTCGACTTACAACGGCTCTAGGCACGATCTCGAGTGAGAAGAATGAAACCAATCCTAAATATCCTATAGCCTCACGATTATTGGTGTGGTGCACAACACCGATAATCGAACTGCGGATCTGATGCAGACGCTTTCAGGGATTAAGCGCTGCGATACCACTTTTGTCACGACCGATTAGGGCGTGGTAGTGCCTACCGGGCACCCTAGTGATACAACATCAGTGTCGGAACATAAAACAATACAAGACATATTATGAAATATGAAACAATAATCTGAGAAAAACTTGTCTTTGGCGTATATATAAATAACAACTTTTTCCAACGTGAGCAGTTTTAATCCTTTTACAAACCACCTTGCCATGATTACTACAGACCTACAGAAATGATACTACAACAATGGCGGGACAGGGCCCTCCATACAGATGTAAACACCTACAACGAGGACTATACGCGATAAGCCTCGGAGAAGCGGAGCTTTCCATGTGGCCGGCTGTGACCACTAGGCGAGGATCAATGGCGGTGTACCTTTACTGCGGCGTGAGCGGCCCGAAGGAGGTCGATCTGGCGAGTGCAGTATGTGAAACTAAAAATCACGTAAATGAAATCATAATAGTACATAAAGCGGGAGACATGTATGATAGCAAACTACGATTCACGATAATAGCGATCGTGTCCAGTCGGGGACTCGCGCCTCAGTCGTCACTCGAATATAACAATGGGTCTCACGCCCGCGGCATCAATCATGCGTGGAATACCTTCCGCCACTTGCCCGGCGATTTATGATATAAAAGCACGAGAACACACATGAACACGAGTCCCACTTTGTGCCATATGCTGCGTCTGAGGGTAAATGCGAAGGCATAGCGAGCTACTAACGCCTGGTACCCGACAAGGTCGTGAGGCGTATCATAAGATCTGTCTGGCCCGTCACATGATCAAAGCCCGACCACTTGCGCGCGGCATCTAATGTGCGCGTCTAGCCACAGAACTTTCATGACTCGCATAGGCCAATCGGTCGGCGCGTGAGTATAACCCGCGTCAGTGGCTACTCCGGCGGCGTCTGGACTCGCCGTCCGCGTAGCCTGAGGACGCGTGACCACGAGGCGCGTCTAACACGGAACTCCCGCGGTTCCGCGCCGACCCCGGACCGCGTAGGTAGTCTCGAATCATAGGTCCATCGACCCGCTGAGTCTACCGCGTCGGGGCGGCTTAACACGGAATAAATCTCGAGATGAGTGATGTATAATACTATCATAACGACTTATCGTTAACCAACGTAAACGCAACAAAGGAAAAACCCCTTTACACAAACATCGCGAGATACTAACACCGCGTAGCATCCTAGCATGTTTACTTATCAAATCAACAATAAGGTATTACAAGGCTATCGCGAACCAACCTGATCAAGTTATACACACGGTACTTTGCTATGTCTTTAACAAGTTCGGGGTTTATCCCCAGTACTTCATCGTTAACTCTTTAAAAGATCGTTACTTTCACAAAAGTCACACAATACAGTAGTATATGAAAATATAGTGATTATCTTTTGAAGTAAATCAAAACACTTCTCTTTGTAAAACTCAGTATGACGTTATTTTCCAAGCGTCGAGTTTGCTAATTTCAAATGTTCATGTTTCTTATTTAGAAGGTTTAAGTAGTTCATAGTCTTATTCATTTAAGAATATAATTCTCTTTTAAACTATCGAAACATAAGTCTTATATGTGAGTAGGATATTCTTGTTTACAACAATCTTATTCTGACCATGATCACAGGAAATATCGTTTTGTCTCATCTTAAGCTTACATGCGGATGGAAGTTTCTCTTGGTTTTTAATAATACTTAATCTGTAAAACATTTCCTTTTATTAGTATTTGCGGTGGTTTTGTCGATACGCATTACGATTTCCAAAATCGATAAAACATTCTTAAGGCGTTATACTAACTTTCCATAAAGCTAGTATAACTCTTAAGTTTCAAAACAAATCAGTATTACTTAACTTCTCTCGAATGATTCAAAACTCTTTTGAAATACTTGGATTCTTTATTAACACATATGGCGGTTATAGTTCAAATCGATTACTTTTAAAAACCGCGTATTTTCTTACCAACGTAAAGCCGTTATAACCAAACTTCCGTAAAGCGTTATAACAACATGTTTACATAATCAAATACATTTGAAATACGTATCGTCTGGTACTACATAGTTCACACATATCATCTTAGAAGAGATAGGAAGAGGTTCGCGTACCTGCGCGGCAGTATCGACTAATGGCAAAGCGCTCAGTACTCCCAGTATGGCTACTCCTGAGCCCGAGTAGAGCAGCGGCCTGCGTGATCTTGACCTATAAGGCCCTAGTGACATTAACATTAAGATCTTATCGTAGAACGATTACGAGAAAATTCGACAGCACCTCACCCCCACACACTTGGCGGCGTAAATCTCCTCATACAACGAGGGCGGCTACCAAGCAAACGTGACGGGGTTATCATCTAACGAGCGGTAGTGCAATTCTACTCAGCGGTACTACACCTGAAGTGCGTAATACGATTGATTCGATTCTTGAGCTTAAGTCAAAAGACATTGCCAACTAACCACGTTGATTAGTATATAGTATACTTT